>JAQJVL010000623.1:137670-191885 GCA_035578905.1 Stictocephala bisonia
AATATAATTATGAATTGGTATATAATGGTTATCCATTACTAACAATCGATCGGTAAAATATAAATATTATATTACAATCCAGTTTACATCCCTGTCATAGTTCAATTCTATAATAGACGAATGCATCTTGCAAGTAAATACATTCCCTTTTTACTGAGGAATGTTACTCAAATGTTTACACATTGCAATTGTATTTCATGTGATTTTTCTCTTAGGTTTACAAACCACAAAACATATGGATATATCTTTAAAAAACCTAATTAGATATATGTGTCACAACTGTGTGTCAGACTGTTTTAAATGAGTCATCTTCTAGAAACAGGATATAAGGTTTCTATGGCTAGTCATCATCGGTTGACTCATAGGATATATACGTCATTTTGTCGTAGTGCAATAATTGTACCGTTGCATCGTGGGACGCGAGGTGATGCACCTTTAATGTGCATGACGCGAGACGATGCATTTTGGCTCATGACGCAACGTTACGTCATCGCATTGCATTTAGTAGCTCACTTATAAATACCGGCTTCACACCAGCACCGTTCATTGAAGTGTACGTAAGATACGGTACAATGTCGGCATTCGCGAATAATGAACAAATCACTAACGCCGCGTTTCAGTGTTTATTTGATACAACAGCGGACGACGTAGGTTCTTTGTTCGAAGTGTTAGATTTAGATATCTATTTTGATAATCATTTGGACAGTTTAACTTTGGAAACGCCCCCGAACTGCCCAGACGAGTTAGATACGCATTTAATTGACGGTAATAAACAAACTAGAGATATTATACAGACGATTGATTTGGATGAGCATTTCGACTTTTTAAATCAAAATCCGAGTTTATTGTCAAGTTTTAATTCAAGTTACTTCGAATCGTTTTATGGTGTTCCTTCAGAAAGCCATGAAGCGTTGGAAATCCCAGAGTCGACCATTTCATCAGCGAAAAGCCAAGAATTGCCACGTATTAAGGTATGTACGAATTTTTATCTTATCACATTAATATGTTAACTAATTGAATTCAATAAGACATTACTATACAATCATTCTTACAAAATAAAACACATGTTTTTTGTGTAGCCTTTTAAACCTCCAGTATTGTTTTCCTTATCAGAGGGAAATCTTTACAGCTGAGTTTTCTATATTTGTTAAATCCTAAGTAAGATCCGTTCTATTCAGAACGTTATATCTTTATTTTAGGTTATATAAATTCATATAGAATATTAGCTGCCTACACAACTCATTACCCGATTATAGATTACAATCAATGCCATGAATATGTATATTTAAATATCCTAATATTAGTAGCCGTTCACATTTAAATCTAATTAAATCAATCTTATTTAAAAAGGTTTATAAACTTAACATTTGAATTACGAGCAAAATATGTAACTGGTAAAACAACTGTATACGTAAATCCATTACGAACATTTAGTTTAAGCCATATGTTCTCGTCATCGGTTTCTATATTAAATAGCCTACTAACTAACTGTAATATTACTATAGTTTCTAACAGCCACAATTACTCCACCTCCACTTTCCTTTCCTGTTTTTACTCTATCTCTGTCACGCGTGAATACTAAATATTTCACCTCTTATAATTATTTTAATGTGATCATTAAAAGGAAGATAATTGGATTAAATTATACGATTGTTCAATTTAACAGAATCTACTTTCTACGTAATCTACGTAAAAATAACCAGTATCTAAAACCTATGTAAATATACGCTAATACAAACTAATTGGGACCGAATCCTGTTCGGAGACAACACAACTCTTTTCCGTTTTGTATCCATGTTGTAAACACACAATGCACTAAGAAAAACACAAGAATGCACTAAACAGAACACTGTACACCAACACACGTATGTCAACTCGTGAACGAAAACAAACTCACGGTGAAAATAGAATAAAAACAGCGCACCGAATTGAAAAATACTGTGTAGACTACGTGTGTGAGAAAGCAAGAGAACTTGACCGCAAATAGCATGTGTATGTGCCAAGGTCAGCCGCTTCTATAGATAGTACGCGCGTGGATTAGCTTGCCTCGTCTTATTTTTGCGTAGTTTTTTCCTTTTTCCTAAAGCGTTTTTTAATCTAATTTCTTTATTTGGCCACCCCCGTTAATCCACAACACCGATAGCCCACGGACTCTTAATTCTTGCCTTTTCCACTTTTGGTAAAAGTATTTTAGTCTCGCTATTTTCCTCAATATATTTAAATATAACATCATAAAGGGCATTTAACGCTTTGTTCACATCATTACTTTCCAATGATATATTATTCCATTTTGCTGCATTCCTTAGCTGATTTTTAATCGTTCATAATCAATATGTTTCATATTACGTGTTATATTCTGTGAAACCTTAATTGTATCCTTCTCAATCTTTACTAATAAGTTTAGGCCTAACACATAATGATCTGTTATATCAGTTTGAAATATACCAGCTTTTAACATATGCGAATCTTTCCATCTTACAAATATATGATCAATACATGAGGCTGAATCAATAATAATTAGTCTGGTAACCTGATCAATCATACACAAAAAGCCATTGTTGCTCATAAGCAACATATAGAATAAGGATAAATTTATTTCAACAAATCAAATCAAAATCAAAATCTTTATTTACTCACTCAAATATAAATCATAAGGTTACATAGATACATAGTTATATGAAGAAAATAAATACATCTATATATATCACGTACAAGGTTATACAAAAGGTAGATGAAAAAGAAAATCTACATGTTTTATATGTGAGTACCTTCCACATAAGCCCAAGGCTTGTGCGTGGAAGGGAGTTCTTTAATTCAAAAATAAAATTGAGAATAAAAAAAGCTCAATCTTAAACAGTACAATGAACAATTAATACTAAAACTAATGGACTACTCTTATTCAGGATTAAATAAAACATTCAAACTGAATAAAATACACAATTATATGAGTTATGGCAATTTAATAAAAATTCGGTCATCTATACTCAGAACCGATCAGGGCCTCAACCGATCCCTCCTCCAGGTCCATAAGCCAATTGGTTATCATTGTTTTATAAACATATAAGCTACCTTGTGGAAATTTAAGAGGGTTCGGTAAATGTCTAAACAACAGGTGAGCAATGTAATGTGAACAAGTATAATTAACTGTTTTGGACGTTCTTGGAACTAAGGGGTTTAAGCTTACTGCATGCCGCGTTTCATAATGATGCAAGTTGACAGAAAAGTTTAATAATTTCCGAGTACGAATAAAAAGCATAAGAGTACGAATAAATAGTTGTCTAATTGTTAGAACTTTTGTGGTTTTAAATAATTCAATTGATGGAAACGATTTGCCTTTGCCAATGATGACTTTAAGTAAATATTTCTGGCTTTTATTGAGTTGTTCTATGTGAGTTCTGTAAGCTCCTCCCCAGCATATGATGCCATATTGTAATACTGATTGGACGTGTGCATAATAAACAGACTTAATTGAATTAAAATCTAAAACTCCATGAAGTTGCTTGAAGGCAAAGATTAACTTTCTAATTCTTTTATTAATATAGGCAATATGAAGATCCCATTTTAACTTATTGTCATATATAACTCCAAGATAGTTATATTGACTGACTCTATCTACTTTGTAACAGTCACAATTATAATTCATATAATTGCCACATGTGTGAACTCTTAAGGTTAGCCCCACTGGTGGCTCGCTCCCTTCCCTCAGTGCAATTGGTAAACATTTGGTTTTGGAGATATTCATAGTTAACTTATTTTGGTCAAACCAGGTTTTTATTAGACTCAAATCTTGAGTTGCACAGTTAAAGGTCTCCAGCCATGATTTTTGTTCGACCAGAAAAGCAGTATCATCTGCAAAGAAAAATAATTTGGATGTGATATTAATTTTAGATAAATTATTAATATAAATAAGAAACAGAAGAGGTCCTAGGGTACTTCCCTGGACAATCCCGACATCTATTGGTCGCGCTTCGCTCAAAAGACCGTCAAGTGCCACAACTTAAAGCCGATCACTTAATGTTAGAAATAAGGAAAAAATAAATAAATAAACTGAATAAACGTAATCTATTCACATTTAAATAACTAAACCTATATTGATTTTAACTGCTTACGCTGAGTGTAAAAAATGCATTTCCATAATTTAGTTTAAACAAATCTATTAGGCTTCACAAAATATATTTCATGGATGAATGAAGGCTTTGAATGTACATTGCCATCCAGTCCTTTATAATTTGAATTAAATATATTTAGTTGTCTATCTCTTAAAATGTAAAAGAAAGAGTCAACGATGTCTTATTACTGCTAAGGATTGAGGAGGTCGAGACAATATTCAGATCCAATTACAGTAGACAGACCTGAACCAATGCGAACTTTGTACACCACCTCCACTCCCCTCTCGTTACCCTTGCTCGCTCGGATGCACAGTATTCTTCAGCTCTTCTGTTTGTTTTGCATCGTATTACGTATTTACATTATTCTATGTATATCTTTGATACCTTTTCAATTTATACCTTTGTTAGGTTCCATACCTAACTTTGAAGCCTTATATTATTTCCCTCACCTTTCATGGATTGCGAATTAAACTATTTAAATTTCATTAACAATATTACTATTTTTTTTATTATTTTCTTTAAAACAAAATATAAAAAGATGTAAATAGACTACATTACATACTAGAACGCTATTGTGCAGCTTTTTAGCAACTCGGGTCTGCGCACAGGCTTCCGCCCATGCAGACCTTTTCCCAATGGCTAATATGTTAACTAGGAAAGTATGTTGTTTTAATTGTTATTTATTTTATATGTCTACTTATGTTTTCCTATATTTTATTTTGCATATAAATATCAAAAACATTGTATGTGTTTATGTATGCCCTATTTATGGGAAATAAATCAAATTTCCATTTTCATTTTCACACAATGATTATTAACAAACACATAATATTCTTTATACACTTATCTTAATCACTTTCCCCACTTACCTACATATCTCTACACACGCGCGCACACACACATGCACACACACACACATATATATATATATGATAAGAATTTGATAACAATATAAGTTACAATCTTTACCAGACTAATAAATGTGTTAAATACAAAAACAATAACGTAGTAATATACAACATATACGTAACTTACTTAACGTTTCACTTTCCTCTAGTGTTTCATAATTCCTCCAGATCGTTCCAACAATCAATTCTGAATCACTTACCTCCATTGCCTCTTCTCACAAAGTTGTTCCTCTCTGTGCTCCAAACGTACTTGAACCCTTTGTCTCGCGCAGTTTCCTTAGCCTTGCCCAACAGTTGTTTGGTTTCGAGAGACAGATGCTCGTTGATGTAGATCGTTTCCTTGTTGAAGTTTCTGTTTACCTTGTCCGCCGTCAGTGGACGCAATTCCTTGAAGGCTTGGAGCCGCTCATCTCGGCCTTGCTTTGTTATGGATTTCACGATGATGGGTGGTGTTCGAGTTCTGCTGAATGTGGAACCCGAACAACTCCAAACAATGGTAATGGCACACACGCTTATGCACACGAGTAGTAGGGATTTGCCGATCCTGGTCCAGTATTATCCACCCTAAATTCTAGATTTATAATGCTTTGATGTGCTTAGATTGATAATTTCACAGTTTGCTCGGATTGATAATGTTTCATGGTCGATAATTATGTATTTGCCGTTCCTGGCGCAGTGCTAGGCGTGAATTGAAAGTTGTGTTTTGGTTTTGGTGCGCGGTGAATGGATTCGAGTGTCACGCGGTGAATCCGGCCAGGAAGCCGGTCGAGATTTCTGCAGTGGCATCGTTTCGCGGAGCGCTGTGTAGGCAGTCCCGGTGGTGCGGTGTTTGTGGAACATTATAAGTGATTCGATCGCGGCACCCATTCCCCACCGGGTTGTTTGACACGATAACATTCGCGCGGTTGTTTGCGTGAGATTTCGGTGGTGGATGCGGCTGCTCCGTCACTTGGCTGTCATCTTCCCTCGTCCTCTCATCTCATCCATCGTCTTCCCTCATCACCTTAATACAATAATTTCACATCTTCCACAATACTCCAAAAGGTCATCCCTTAATGTTTACGTGTCAGTTAGGTTTTGTTTACGTATCATTCAGATGACGGTTATCATCCCTCGTCCTCTCATCTCATCCGTCGCCTGCCCTCTTCCACCCCAAAATACGATCAATTTTCAGGGCGGTCAGAGGAAACAGCTAACTCCGTGCAAATGGCTACTTATAAGACTAATGTCAACTCAACAGCACTTCTGAGTGCTAACGATATGGATGTGGTGCAGTAACAACATTCATAGTCATCTTTCCCCTTCGTTCAGGTGACGTTTATCTTCCCTCGTCCACGTATCGTTCAGGTGACGTTTATCTTCTCTCGTCGTCCTCGTCGTTTCTTCACTCTTCCACTCCAAAATACGACAAATGTTCAGGGTGGTCAGAGGAGACAGCTACCTCCATGCAAATGGCTACTTATAAGACTAATGTCAACTCATCAGCACTTCTGAGTGCCAACGATATGGCTTCAAAGAAGCAATGTCCTACTTGCAATGCTTTTGTACATGCATCAAATATGTCTCGACATCTTAAGACGAAAAGATGTATCGCAGCTTCCACAGGCTACCAATCAACGGTGCTAGCGCTCGGACCTCTTCCTTCAACCACCACTGTATGTCCTCAGAAGGAAACTTGTCCAGCACGTGGTGTTGACGTTTTGGCTAAAAATATGTCACGACACCGTAAATCGAAACGCTGTTTGAGTATCGCGGTTTCAAATAATCCTGATACTGCAATGCCAGTACTCAACCAGGCATCAAACTATTCGCAAAAGAAACCATGCCCAAAGTGTGGAATTGAAGTGACTGCATCCAACATGTCACGGCATCGTAAATCGAAAAGATGTATCACGACTTCTTCTCCTGAGCAAACGGCTGCAGTTCCAGATATTCAGACTAGCTCAATTTCGAATGATGCTACAAGACAGGCATGTACTATATGTGACACCGAAGTTTCTATTCATAATATGTTTAGACACAGCAAATCCAGAAAGTGTAACACTAATACGATGCTACGCAACAGAGTCAAACGTTTTGGAATCAAACCAGCTCTAGAATTGGTAATGTGCCGGGTATGTGAAGAGTCTATTGAAAAACCTAGATATGCCTCACATGTAAAACCGAGGGTTCATAAACGAAGGGCAATGATGCATCCATACTCCACAGAATCGGTATTGTGTGAGGTATGTGAGAAGGCTATCGAAAGGTCTATTTTTTTCCCATGTAAAATCTGAGGACCACAAACAAAGGGGGATGATGCTATCTTCAGATTTCGTTGTGTCCAATCCAACAATCAAAAGAATAGAGGAACGTTTTGCTCAACGACTTCCAGCCTCAGGTCCTGAAATATCCGAACTTGTTGCAAAATATCCGAAGTCGAAGGTTAATCGCCGGCCTGTAAAACCACTCTAGACATACGATGAAGGTTTTGTGAAAAGTAAACGTACGACACCAATCAATCCCAGAGCTTACGCTCGCAAGACAAACAAGCGACCAAATAGCCCATTGCTAGATGATGCTTCCCCATTATCTTCTCCTCCCTCTGACTTTGAAGGGGAAAGGTCAGCCCCCATTCCTTCTCCAATCAGCCCTCTACCAGCTTCCCCAGTATCTTCTCCTCCTCCTGACTTTGGGGTAGATTGGTCAGCCCCCATTCCTTCTCCAATCAGCCCACTACCTGATTCTCCGATTGCTTCTCCTAAGTCAAAGCCCGAAGATCATGATAGTTCTGATCCTGAATCATATTTGAGGGAGGCTGACATAGATAATGTTATAGAATTATTGGGTAATGTAATCTCAGTGCAGTGTTAGGATTATTTGAAACTGCGATACTCAAACAGCGTTTCGATTTACGGTGTCGTGACATATATTTAGCCAGAACGTCAACACCACGTGCTGGACAAGTTCCCTTCTGAGGACATACAGTGGTGGTTGAAGGAAGAGGTCCGAGCGCTAGCACCGTTGATTGGTAGCCTGTGGAAGCTGCGATACATCTTTTCGTCTTACGATGTCGAGACATATTTGATGCATGTACAAATGCATTGCAAGTAGGACATTGCTTCTTTGAAGCCATGTCGTCAGCACTCAGAAGTGCTGATGAGTTGACATTTGTCTTATAAATAGCCATTTTCACAGAGTTAGCTGTCGTCTCTGACCGCCCTGACAATTGATCGTAGTTTGGGGTGGAAGAGCGCAGGCGACGGATGAGATGAGAGGACAAGGGAAGATAAACGTCACCTGAACGATACTTGAACGTTACATAAACGATACGCGAACGTTAAGGGAAGACTTTTTGGAGTATTGTGGAAGATGTGAAATTATTGTATTAAGGTGATGAGGGAAGACGACGGATGAGATGAGAGGACGAGGGAAGATGACAGCCAAGTGACGGAGCAGCCGCATCCACCACCGAAATCTCACGCAAACAACCGCGCGAATGGTATCGTGTCAAACAACTCAGCGGGGAATGGGTGCCACGATCGAATCACTTATAATGTTCCACGAACACCGCACCGCCGGGACTGCCTACACAGCGCTCCGCGAAACGATGCCACTGCAGAAATCTCGACCGGCGTTCTGGCCGGATTCACCGCGCACCAAAACTAAAATACAACTTTCAATTCACGCCTAGCGCTGCGCCAGGAACGGCAAGCACAAAACTATCGACCATGAAACATTATCAATCCGAGCAAACTTTGGAATTATCAATCTAAGCACATCAAAGCATTATCAATCTAAAATGTAGGGTGGATAATACTGGGCCAGGATCGGCAAATCCATACTACTCACACGTATACCTACAAGGATCTAACAAGCTTCTTTAATATGGGATTCTACTTAAGTCGCATTTGTGTAGACATTTCCAGAAATAACAGAAAATAACTGTTTTACAGGCTCAAACACGGAGGCCGACAACTTCAACTCGAAAATGCATGAGACCACCAGTAAAAGCCGACACACAAACAGTTCCTGTTAAGGTGAGTTTTATTATTTTACTTTTATTCGGTTAGTCTTTAATTTCAATTTCGTTCTTATGTGGATAGTGTTAGACTTACCTGGATTGTTTTATATAATAACAAAAGCCATGTTTTACAGACCCGACCACGGAGACCACCGACTTCAGCTCGGAAATGCCTGAAAGAACCAGTAAAGACTGACTCCAAAACAGTTTCTGTTAAGGTGCGCTGATGGCTTTATTAGTTTAGTTTTTATTCGTCCAGTCTTTAATTTAAATCTCGTTATTGTGATGATAGTGTTCGATTTACTTAGATTTCTTTAAATGTTCAATTTCACATTTCTATTATTTACTATTATTGTATCAATGTAGACATTAATAAAAACATATAGAAGTTTAGTTTAGTTTAGTTTAAAAGGGGATATATAGTTGGTCCAGCCAACCCTTGCAACGAAGCCTAAGGCCTTTTGTGCCAATCCCGGTGCCTAATCGTCGTAAAGCTGGCTGCCCTTGACCAAGTCAAGGAGCTTCTTCACTAGATTGGTAATTTCCAACTGTCCCAGAGGTGAGCCTTCAAAAAGTGCTCTTCTTATGGCACCAAGAGCCTCACACTCCAGGACAATGTGTTCTGCCGACTCTTCGTCCTCCCCACAGAGGCGACAGATGGGATCCTCCGCAAAGAGTCCCACCGTTCTTAAATGCCTCCGGAATTTGCCGTGGCCGGTGATGAGTCCCACCACCAGCCTAACGTGCGATTTGCTTAACCCAAGAAGTGACTTTGTTGATTTAGCCCGAGCAATGGAAAACAAGGGCTGGCCAGTGTGGCTGCCCTCTGCTCCCATGCTCGGTTCATTGCCTAAGGTCTAAATGCGGTCCTTAGGAGACGATTTTGTTGTTTTGGTTTTATCTGGGTCCATAGGATTCCCACGATTAGCTAGGGAAATAAATGGTCTAGCCCCGACAGAGCCCCGCATGCCAAGGTAAGCCTATTTGAAACTGGATTTCGGCAGGTGTCCAGAGTCCGCATGGTATAGACTGGTCTACCACCAGCCATTCAGCCCTCGGTCCACGCTGTTCCGCCTTGGCTTGGTTGGAAAGGTTAGGTAGGATAAGGAATTAATGAGATAGGAGTGCTCTCAGCATCAGGATCACACTGAGAGCTATGGGAAGGTGAGTACCCTCCTCCTCCTCATCGGTCATGGGAATGATGAGACGCCAGGCTTGGGACCGGTACGAGCGGAGTTAAAAAAACATATAGAAAGTCACCTAAAGACAAGTTCCCTTGATTTTCTTGCTATCTGGTTTATGTTTTATTAAATAATTGTGTTTTAAAGGTTTTTAAATTAAAGACCACAACCACAACGCACTTTTGCATGATAAAGATGCCAGTAGGAACATGTTTTGTCGTATTTAATGTAATAAGCACAATATAACCCAAAGTAAACACTGTACGTAGGACAAGTGCTCTGATAGATTCTTTAAATGTATAAGAATCTGATTATTGTTATTTGTTTCAAAAACAGGCACATCTACAACGGTCACCAACATGCAGTCGAAAACGTCCAAGCGAACCAATAGAAACTGACTCGCCACCAAAGAGAATTGATTTGCCTAACCTTAACTCTACACTAAGACAGCTGATATCGATGAATAAAGGGAGCGATCAAATTGTAATAAATCTACGACCTGCGGAAACCAGCGGGTCACATCTCCAACCTGTGCCCACCAGCGGGTCACAGCCCCAACCTGCGCCAACCAGCAAGCCACAGCCCCAACCTGCGCCAACCAGCGAGCCACAGCTCCAACCTGCGCCAACCAGCGAGCCACAGTTCCAACCGGCGCCAGTCAGTGGGTCACAGCTCCCACCTGCGCCCGCCAGTGGGTCACAGCTCCAACCTGCGCCAACCAGCGAGCCACAGCTCCAACCGGCGCCCGTCAGCGGGTCACAGCTCCAACCTGCGCAAACCAGCAAGCCACGGCTCCAACCTGCGCCAACCAGCGAGCCACAGTTCCAGTTCCAACCGGCGCCAGTCAGCGGGTCACAGCTCCAACCTGCGCCAACCAGCGAGCCACAGTTCCAGTTCCAACCGGCGCCAGTCAGCGGGTCACAGCTCCCACCTGCGCCCGCCAGTGGGTCACAGCTCCAACCGGTGCTTGTCAGCGGGTCACAGCTCCAACATGCGCCAACCAGTGTGACCAATCTCAAAGATGCTAGTTTGAAGGAATTGACAAATTCAAATACACCACAATCTGTTGTTAGTAAGCTACAAACAACATATAACTCATTTAAAAGATCTAGAAGCAGGAGTAATATTGATTCTAAACGCAAAAGATTTAAAATATACAGTAGTAGTGACAGCAGCGAAAGCAGTGAGAGTAGTACCGAGAGCGATGACGGCAGTGACAGTGGTGAAAGTAGTAGTTCTGTTCAAGAAAAGGAAAATGGAAATGAAACAAGACCAGATAAAACATTATTTCGCAAAATCAACAATCAGGGTTATAGATTTTCTACCGAACGTGCAAGGCGAGATTATTTAAAACTGAAATTGAGGAAATGCTATGAATATAAAATAGCTGGCATAGACAAACAAGTGTACGAACGCTGTAAGCGGACGTTGGAGTTTCCTCATAATAAGACGATTAAATTCAATCAACACAAGATAAATAACCGTACCAGAAAATATAGTAATGTACGACTAACAAAGAAGATCATGAATCGCGATCGTGACAATGCAATATATTACCCATCCACAATAATTAATAAAAAGGAATATGTCAATATCCGTGATATTGTTAGTAAGGACGCAGTTGCTACGTCTGGTGACATTGAAAATTATTTAAGATTGATTACCGAACAGCATGATATGTTCCCTGATGAAAAGAACACGAATGTACGTATATCTTATAACATGACTGGATGCGCTTACAAATCATTATCTTATCGAGGTCTACGATACGGGCTAGCATTGGCCAATAATTATGTCTTAGCTACAGGGATCGTACCTAAACCTTTAGAAGACTTTACGAAAACATATTATAGCTATGTAAAGGATAATGTACATGCACACACACTCCCTGAAGAAGAAAGGGTTTTGTTTTATATGGGTGAATTAGAATTAATCACGTACCACTACAATATAATCTCGACTACGGACATTGATAGATTCGATTCTGACAACAATTGGAGTCATTTTAGAAAAGTACTTACAGTGTTGGCTTATAATTTGTTATATATCAACAAAAGCGCACTAAAATCCTTTGCCAAACAATTGATTTACTTAGCCGATCTAAAGAAACAAGAAAAAAGGACTGTGGATAAAAGCGTGGTGGTTTTATTAAAAACAGAATATTACAACGTACGTATGTGCCTTTTGGAAGAAAAAAACACACTTAAGGAAAACAATACCAGTTTTGCATATAGTAAAACATTTGATGGAATCGACAAATGCTTAACCCTTCTTGGTATGGCAATGAAGGCTGCCGAGCTGCACCACTATACGTGTCATCATACCCTGGAACATTTAGCAACTGCTTCGGAGTTTTTAACACACAAATTAAAAGCAATCGCACTGGAGACAAAAGCCCAAAGTGAATTGCCAGTTGTATGTTCAGCCAATGGGTTTAGAAAACTATTAAACCTAAATGGAGAAACAGAAATTTCAGATTCATTATTGAATAAAATTAACTGTCTTGTTAGACAGGTGGTAGAAATGTTAGTTTTCTACTATTTTGCCTATAGAATAAGTGATTCAATGGGTGATGCCCCGCAACTAACCACTTCCAATCTTATGACATTTTACACACACAATAATCATATCGTTAATGACATCGATTTTGACTCATACGATCGCAACATTGGTCATGACTCTGTGAGAGAATTTAACGGTCGAGAGCTAAAACGATATGTGATATTAAGGCTGGCTCGATACTCGGACTATAAAGTTATCTTGGGTGAACATGCAATGATACATTTTACTAAATTTGTAGCCGTCTGTCTTTACAGGCTATACAGACGTGCACATGGGTCACTAAGACATAATGACAACTACCTCGAGCTGGACAAAGATACCAGCGACATTTTAGAAGAGTGTATAATGGACTTCACGGAAGACATTAATGCAGATGTCCGTTATAAAGGAATGCTTTTCATTGAAGGGTGGGATGAAAATGAAGATTCGGACCCTACTTTTGAGCCCGACCTACAAGAGAGACCATCTGATGGAGAGGGGAGTCCTATACAGATACAACGAAGGAAACGTACAGCGTGTATACGTTCTTCAACGTCTGACAACAGTGACACACCTACTAGAACAGCGAAACCTAAGCCTCGTAAGTGTTATTTTTTTAATTATTACTGTATAGAGTTAAGGAAGGGAGAGGTTTAGTTATTCTTCTATTTTTAATTGTCAAAAAGAATTGCATCTTTTATACTTCAAGTTGATTTTGCACATGTTGGTTTTTACAGTAGATAAATATCACTATTACGATTTGTGGCGATAGTTTCACTGACAATATATGAGAAATTAGATTATTGTAACAACAGAATATGTAATGAATTCCTGTAATAATCTTCAAAAATTAATCATAGGGTATATCTACTGTCAAAACTGTTTTAATTATTTGTCTTATATTTAATTATTGTAAAGGATTTAAGTGATGCAATGTTTGTCCAGAGCGATGTTTCTGGAACAACCTTTGTCTAGCAAATTCATTACCTTTTATTCTTACATACCTTTATGCGATTGAACAAACCTGGGAAACTTTAAGCCTCACTCATAATACCATAGTTATTTGTATAATGCAATCTTTCGTTATGGATTGTTTTGTAGGCGATATGTTGGATGCTCGGTCCTCTTAATACCGACATGGCGTCTGCTCAATGGTTGTTATCGGCGTGGACACTACTAGAGAAGTCTGGGGTGTCCATGTTGGGTGGTAATCATTGTGCGGATGTTGTGTGGGGGAGATAACTGAGTATCAGGCTTGTCAATCAGCTGAAAATCAGACCTGTACTACGTGGTTTGGGTTCCACATAAAGATGTAGGTCCCTCAGTTGCCCTGGCTGTTGGGCTATTAATAAATTGCCCTTTATGTGGAACAGTTGAACTCAGTTAGTAACCAGACTAAACTCATATAAATTCACATTAAAATACCAACAAACGTTGTGTCGGCGTCTCATATATAGTAAGAATAAGAATATGCATTTTTTATCAGATGAATGCAGTCGGAGAATCGTTGATGATCAACCACCACCACCACCACCACCACCACCACCACCACCACCACAAGACGCAGGCGGCCTTTTACAATATGAATGCAGTCGGAGACTCGTTGACGATCAACCACCACCACCACCACCACCACCACCACAACAACAACAACAACAACAACAACAACAAGGCGCAGGCAGCTTAAGGTCAGGACAAATGAAAGATGTATTAGTATATTTGGCAAAGGGATCATCGCCTTTGCAGCGCACTGACATTATTGAAGAGGAACAGATTTATAAATACATTGGTTACTACTTATCAAAGAATTCTGTTCCTAGGCACAATAGATGTTATATGTGTGGAATATCCAGCTCTAACAAGGTTGTAAATTTTGAAAATGTTCGCGTACCATGTGTTAATACTCGGTCTACATCTGTGTCCGTGATGATGACGGTGTGCGTGATGTGTCTAAAAGCTATAAACATAATGGCCCTGTCGGGTTACAAAGACTTGTTGGAAACGCAGTTACGAAGTCGCGTATCTGGGAACTATAGATATCCTTTGTTATTTAACCAAATAAACATTCAAGAGCTTGATGTAAAGCATAATACTAGATGTTTCATTAGTGCAAATGAATTTACAGAGAGTGCCACAAAGACAAGGATTGTATATAACTTAAATGACTCTGGGTGTTTAGCTAAAGTTAGAATCTTGTAGACGATTCTTGGGATCATATGAACAATCATATCGATATTGTAGAGTGAATGATATTTCGTGTATAGTCAATAAAGTATGTGGCTCTTATAACTTGTTTTAGTCTCTTACCTTTTTTCATATCTCTCACCGTTTGGCTTAAAAAGGCACAAACTTCCCAAATTTTACCAAAAAGTGGAGCCCACAAACAATATTTAAAAATAAATATTAAAAGCAATGTCGGCCATAAGTGCTGTATTCGACTACTTTAATTAATCTTTATGGCTGGTTTATTTCATATATCATTGTAGGTTTAGGAATACGATAACGTTATCTGGATAAAATAATACTGCATATTATTTCTTTACCAATTATGACCACTATCTATATATAAAAGCCAAATACCACTCACTGACTGACTCACTCACTTATGGCTCTACAGCCCAAATCTAATACCTAGGAAGCTGTGAATGTTTTACACAATATTTCTTGCATACTGAATGCGTGCAATAAAAAAGGGGTTTGGGAAAGTCCAACTCTAAGGAGTGTTTTGGGGGTGCCAAAAAGCCCCAAAGGCGTAGTGTAGTCGATCCAGGTTTTTGGCTCTACTGGCTTAACCGTTGATTGAATTTACAATTTGACAAAAAGTCGTTAGTCTGCAATTAGATTATCTACAACTTTGGCCTCTTGCCTTTTTTCATATCTCTCACCGTTTGGCTTAAGAAAGCACAAACTTCCAAAACTTGATCAAATAGTGGAGAAATCACGTTGTTTTTGGCAAATACGTCTCTAATAATTAGTTGGTTTAACGTTTTTAACACATAGCATTATGGTAAGGAATGTAGTTTTTAACGACTTTAGCGCCAGAACAGCCCAAAACAATATTTAAAAATATATATGAAAAGCAATATGTCGGCTAGTCACTTGAGTAGCTTTATTTTCAATTACCTTACCGCTAAGTAATTAAGTAAATAACCGTAGCGACTTGGATGTGGTACCATGAATCTACGTACATTTACGGGTATTCGGCGTACACTATCAAGTCCAAGCCGGGACGTCTCTTCACGGCCCTTTTCATATCGTCGTGACGGAACCTTTGGGCTCAGAGTGCTAATGCTTGTAAATATCTATTATGTTTCAACTGTACATATTTATTTGGCTGTGTGGTTGTTATGACAAATGCGTCATTTATAGACACGCTACTTGTAAAAAGTGAACTGACAAATTCACGATTAGCGATGTCGTGCCCGATATTGAATGTCGATGTATCAAAGCTGACCATCATATAGTCCCACGTGCAATTGGTGTCTACAGTATGAGGCGGAATTCTGTCACCACTGAAAACAGCATTGTCGATATAGTTTGCATGCAACACACACGGACACATGGCATAGAAGTCCATCAGCTTAGATCGTAAAGGATTGCCTTCCGGGCCTAGCTGCAGTCGTTCAGCCTCTCTTTCTAAAATCCAGTGCCAACGTTTCAATTCTTCTCTCATTACCGAACTCCATGTTCGAAAATAGGTCTGGAGTGATTTATCGTCGGCCAAGCGTAGTCCCCATTTATTTTCACGACCATGTGCAAAGCTATAGTAGAACTGTTTGAACCGGCAATACCCAGTGGTAGTGAAAGCAGACGGTCCGGCCGGATCCACACTGACGTCCAACAACACGAGGCTGTTGGGTTGTAACAGAGTTTCTATGGCAGTTACGCCTAACGTATGAGACGAAGGTATTGGCTTGCCGGTCCCAATTGTATATGTATGTATACGGGTGTGCATGCACAAAACGACGTCTGTACAGAAGTTACACGCGGTGCGAAGCGTCGTCTCGCGGTCGAAGTTATGGATAGGCAGGACACGTGCGTTGAAATTGACACGTATCTTATGTCGTTTTTCATAACTCAAGACGCTTTCCGTTCGCAGGAGGAACGTGTTGTAGACGATAGTGACAGACGCGTGGGCAACCGTAGTGTGATCCGTCATATACCGGTCAAAGACAACTCGAAGAGGAGTGCTAACAGCAGTTGTGAGTGCGGTAATGCCCGCACTAACTGTGCTAACGCTTGACGTTTCAGTGTGTACAAACGGGTCGACGTTGAAAAATGCTAACTCTCGAATTGTATCGGACTGCAGGTCCGTAGTGACACTACAGCGTCCGAAACGTGAAGGTGTCGTTAGAAAACAACGTCCGTTATAAAGCACGTCATTGTTTTCGTTACGCCGCACCATGTCGTATATCGGTTGTGATAGGACAAGTAAAGCTTTCCCATCAGCACTAGCGACGGAATCCATGTCCAACAACTGTTTCCAAAAAACCTCCTTGTCGTGTTCATAATTGAACGTGTCCAGAAACATGTCGGTGTATACTACATTGACGTCTCGTTCTTTGTGAAACCGCGAGTCACTGTCGGGAGGTGTGCGATGACACGGCAGTGTATCATGGGCTCGACGTCTTTTCATCGTTGGCTAACTTATTACCACTAAAAGGGCTAAGTAATGCGAAAATGGATCTTTACAGTTCGGCCGCATTCGGAGTGCCCCTCCAACCACCGACGCTCGGTAATAACGATGAAAGGGACGTTTCGGCGCCGCGACAACAAGGACGGACCGGACGGGAGAGGAACGACAATCGTGACGGATACAGATACACCACCGCGTTCAACACAGAACAAACGGTGGACGGAATGATCATGGATCCCACGTTCTGGGGCACCGTGTTCACAACGCTGAGAAACAGAAGCGATGTGGCCGACGAGATCCGACGTGACTTGGAACAACAGGAGGCACGTGTTAGACGGTCTCGCGCAATGGAGGCTGCACGTTTCGGCAGAACAGGATCTCGTGCCTCCGAAGCCGTCGATCCTCGTGACGAAAGAGAAGGTCCGCGATTATCGTCGCCGACCGCTGCAGCAGACGATCCGATGTTAGGGGACGATGGTGTCGTTAGTGAAACGGAAGACGATCCCTTATTCGACCGGCCGATGCGAACGGAATCACTGCCCGACATGTACGAGTTTATGGCGCGCGGTGTGGAGAACCTGAGCCGAGCCACGACAGGCGTGCAACGACTGGACCTGCTGATGGATGAGCTCGACGTAGGGGCGCTGTGGTCGGCACGCGACGTTACGATATCCTTCGGACCGCTCACGCGCGTCTTATTGCGTCTTTTTGTGGGACCGTACGCCACCGACGAGGAGAATCTCATAGTGAGGATGTTGAATCTCGGCGTGGAACGGGCGTCGAGAACGTTCGGTTTCCAAGAGCAGGTGGACGGCGGTAGGTCGTCAGCATCCTCTACGGAACCGTTCTACGTGACCTACCGACGTCGAAGCCGCGCGTTACGAGATTTAGCCGCGTTCAGATACATGTTAGAGATAGCGGAAAGCATGGGCCGCATCGGTCGTAAGCACAAAAACGATCTAGTACTGCTGTACATGACGCTCACAACGCCGGAGGTCAGGTTGCATCGCAAGTGGGACGCCGCCGACCGTGATCAAGTCATAGCGTTCCGTGACCGCATTACGGGATACGCGATGACAACCCCTCCGGTGATTGCGCGGCCGATGTCTATCGAGATGCATCTAGACTCGGTGTTCGGCAACGTGTCGACGAACACTCGCCTACTGGAACGGTCTCTGGCCGCCGCGTTGAATAACCGAAACAGGAATGTAGCTAACGGAGCGTCGGCCGTTGCACGAGACGTAGAATCGCTGTTGGGGAACGCGCGTTCCTTGGATTTGACGGTTGACGGGTCGGTGGGAGGGGGTTCGTCGCTCGTATCGAGATCACCGTACACGGTGAAAAACGAACAGGCCGCGCTTAGACACATGCTGGAATCGTCCGTGACAGTGTCGATGATGGCGGAAGAGTACCGCGTGTTCGTAGCCGGTGCGCCGGCCAGTCGCTGTGGAGGCGGCGGTGGCAAGAGCGGAGCACGTGCGAACAAACGTTCCTCGGAGAACAACGCCGGTACCAATGGACCGTGTGTGGCCGCGACGGGTCCGAGAACTACTTTATTCAGACGACCGATATTCTTCACATTCAAACCGACGTCACACGCAGTGGTGAAAAACAATCGCGACTAGGTGTCTTACGTTTCAGGCAGTGTGTGGTCGGGCCGATCGGGACGATCGACGTCGTTGTTTCTGGTTGCCGAAACGATCGTCTGTATCGGCAGGCTGAAATGCAAGCGATGCGGGTTTTGTGGGTTCTCTTCGTCCGTCACACGCTCGTTACTGTCAGCGATCTTTTCACTTGCCAGCGCGTCGAAAGTGCACCCTTCGAGGACGGTCGACACTTCGCCCACCGTGTCGATGATACCAGTGAAGACCGTGGCCGAACCGATTTCCTTCGCGCTGTTTACCGCGTAGCCTCGTCTCGCGTTGAGATTCTCAAAACCCCTGTCCAACAGTGACGAAAGACATTTGTCAAACAACATCAACAACAGATGACGTAGGAGATCGTTGTTACGATCCATCATCTGTACGGCACGTTGTTGGAGTACCGATTCGCAGGCGGCCCCTCGTTCTTTCATCGAATCGATCTTATCGCGTCGTCTACGCTCGATAACCGTACGAATCGCCGTTTTAGCGGTGTCTCGTCTGCGTTTTCTCGAGTCGCGCGCGTGACAACAGTCGACGTTCGCGTTCGCGTTCGGACGACGTAGACAGTCGAAGTTCAGATTGTAACGACGGGACAGTTGGGCGGGCGTCATGTACATTACGTACGCCACGAAATTGTGTAACGCTTCGAGATCCGTGACCACGATCAACATAGCCGTCGCGGTATCCCTGCCGACCTTCTGAGTCGCCGGCACGTTGTCGTCGTAGTAGTCCGTCGTCGCGGTCGAAACGAACGGCGGATACAGGTTGTCACTGCGCAGGGTGAATGACGGCTGTGAGCCACCGACTACTTTGCGCTCCGCGATACGCGTGACGAAATCGAATAATTGATCGACGGACACGTCAGGCGCCGGATCGCCACCACGCGACGGTTGTGCCTGTCGACTGTCGTAAACGTCGGTGCGTTCTTCGTTACATACGTCGAATTCATTTTCTGCGTACACTTTTTCCGCCAGCGATATGATGAGTTCATCTTCGGGGGACGCGTTAGTGAACAGGTACGATTGTACGAAATCCGAGTGTGTGCAAAACATGTCCGTACTCTCGAGATGCAACACCTTGGCAATAAACGGCCTGTTCGTACGTAACATGGATTGGGTAGAAAAGTACTTCGTGAGACAAGCCGCCGAGGCGCGCACCAGAGCTTTGGTCAGATCCAGCGGTGAACCGTTCACGTAACCGGCCACGTACGTGTCGTAGATCGAGTACACGATACGCATCCGTTCCAAGAACAGTTCTTCCGACGAGACGTCTTTAACGCTCATCAGTATGCCGTCGAACAGACGGAAACCGCGATGCGCGTCCCTCTCGTTTACGACTTTACAGCGGATTAGCTCGCGGTTACACGTCGACCGAGTCGCGCTATCACCGTTGCCGAACGAAAGCCGATCGGTGTTCTGGACGAAAGACGACTGTATGAAACCAAGCGACGGGTAATCACCCACGGTATCGTTGCGCAAAATCGACTGTGAAAGCGGTGGTGACTGTACGGGAGAAGGACCTGTATGGATGTGAACAGGCGCGAGACCCACTTGTTTCGCGGCCAATGTGGGCCGCTGTGCACACGGACTACGAAACCCCCGGTCGGGCGTATTCCAGTGCTGTGACTGGTGACGGCTGTTCACGCGTGAATTGAATAGACTTTCAGTCATATCGCGTCAAGGATCGGGTGGTGTAAATGAAACAGGTTATGTTACTCGGCTATCAGCCACTGTTTTATTTGATCGACGTATGTACAGTAGTCGTGCGTGCCAGGCTGTAGGCAACACTCCGTCGAATCGGTCAGTGGGTCGAATGGCTCTTGAGTGGAGTACGTGGTCGATGTGAACAACTGTGACGTGGAACCGTCTTCTGCCAGGTCACTTAGCAATACGTCGAGCTCTTGCGTGGAGGACGTATTCGATGTGCACGACGGTGATGATAAATCGTTTAGATAAGCTTCGAGTTCATGCCATTGCCAATGTGTGGGAATTGACATGACGCTGTCATCTCCGGTGGTGGTGAAGTCCGTCTCCTGTCCGTCACATCCGGCCGTAGAAGGTGGTTGGTCCAATGCGAACGCAGCTTCGACGTCGTCCTGCTCTTCGCCTTCACGCTGTGCCAGGTCCTGTAGCGTGCGATAGAATATGGCATCATCAGCGGTCGGAGCGCAGCTACTGAACACCTCCTCTGCACTCGCACCGCCAGACGGCCGGGTCACCTTCTCTAGTGGTTTGGTCAGCTCGTGTTTCCTCGTCTCGTTTTCAATAGATATCCTCCTCTTCTTCCTCCTCCTCCTCCCTTTATCTGCACTCTCGGTGGTGTAGAGAAAATCAATGATGTTAAACGTACGGCCGACACTCATAAAGCCGTCTTGGGACGTAGTGTGACACTTCGGCCCCAACACCACTGCAAACGCCCTGTCACCGGTCGGCAGTATTCGTCCCCACCGATCTGTCCCAGCGTACAACACGTAGCCACGCATGTCGGTGGACGAAGCACAGTGTGATATGCCTACCACATCAGGTGTGGCAAAGTCGTTGGTCGTAGTCCCCATGAACTCAGAGAAGTTCGGAGAACAGAGGTCGAAGCTCACGCTGCCGGCCGACGACGGTTTATTCAGCAGGCGGATGTAAAAGGTAGTAGTGTCACAGTACACCACCTCTTCTTGTGACATGCGGTAAATAGCGCCTCCTCGTGTGTTCTTCAATCCGTGTAAGTGAGAAGCGTACGAAACCATTGCGGTGTATAAACACATCTGCGAGAATTTCAGTGGACACAGCAGTGGAACATCCTTGCCGACCAACTCCATCCATCTGTGATTGTCGAACACTAGATCTTTGGGTCGACTGACACACTGCACTGGCGAAAGGCACTTGACGAGTTTGACCACCTTCACAGGGTCGACGTCTCGGAGGGCGATCACGGTGAAAGTCGCTTCATCGAGACTGTTGTTACGTCCAACCCCTATACGGTGTACACAGTAAGAACCTTCCAGCATCTGGTGTTCCATCACTCCGTCACTGGTACCGAAGACGTGGGCCAGAGGTCCGAAACGAGCTCTGCAACGCCTGTTGGCAATGAACGAGGCGTCAGACGTGTATATGTGGCGGTAGGTGTCGGTGGCGGTCATCGTGGAGTGGATAATGGATGGAGCACCGGTCGGTCTCGAACTGAACAAGGCCCGACCGCAACACCGCATTTATCCCTTCCGATGTATCGGACGTGTAGTGTGAGCGATTCAACTGATTTCAACCGGGGTCCACACCTCTATTTATAATTCCTTGTGAGGATAGAAAAAAAAAAAAATAATCGACACGGCAAACGTCGGCGTCCCGATTCAGCGTCGCACGTTGTATTTCATGTCAACGTCGGAAACCCGATCCGCACTCGACTCCCCGATGTCGACCGGTAATACAGGCCCTGTGGAGGATGTATTTTCCTTCAAACCGAGCGAACTGGCAAAAGCGGTTCTTGAAGCGATCGAGCCATTGCCCATTGAAATGCAGTGTGAAATATTGTCCTGGCTACCCTACGACGAGGCGAAACGCATCACTCGGGACAACGTGTTATTCGGAGAATACTTCTGGCGCCTACACTGTCAGAAGAACAACACGTGGAGTACGTCGTCTGGCTCCTGGGAGAGTACAGCTTTCACGATGGCATTCGAAGACACATTCGTCAAGAGTCTGCTTTGCCATGAAACAATAAACGATGATATACTTCCATAACTCGTTTTGTTCAATCAATCCTACCGCTCGTTCGTTGTTCATCCGAGACGTGCCAATACATTCCCAAGCGGAATCCCGACCCCTGCTGTCAAACGGGGGCTCCAGTACACGAATCGGAACTCCGATGTGTGAGGAATGGACAAAAAAACATACCAATCGTGCATATGGACGTCGGATATGTCGGCCACGTTGCCCATAAATACAACGAGCAAGCTCTCGTCGAATCAGTCGTGAGGAGGGAGTCGTAGCTACCATGTCGTTTACTGCAGCTTCTAATGACGAGGTGAAGATCGGAGTGATCGAGAACGACAAGAGTCATTTCTACAAGCTACGCACCCGACCGCATTACACGCCACATACGTGGCACATGGAGAAGGTATCGTGCGACGTTTGCAAAAAGGAGATTTACAAAAGCAATTGGTCTCGGCACGAGGTGTCGAAGCAGCACTTATCCAGACGAGGTGGTACGGTACATTCGAATGCTACCGCAGCTGTGATATCACCACCGAGAGAGACGACGCATACGAATCTAGAAGAAAGTCTCACCTCACTGTCGCTCAGGAACGCTATGTGGAAAGGACTCGCTGTTGAACAAGCAGATACGATAAAGGGGTTCAAGGAGAGGTTGGAGGAGTGGAAAGAATCCGCTTTTAAACAAGCGATTATACTGAAGCTGTCTAAGGACGTGTTGGATCCGTTCCTCGAATATTTCAGGGCTCGTATCGAACAAGATCTAATGGCTATAACCACACTTCGGGAGTTATACAATACAGTGGAGGATACCCTTATCAACGTCGAAGCGTCTTCGAGTATGTTCCGAGAGCTACTGAGTGAAACATCTCACTGACGTCAGAGGGACAGACGTCGGACAGACACGATTTTATGATATATATATGATATTGCTGTTATTGTCACTCATATTTGAACAATATATTCTCTATCCCGTTTTTGTCTCTGTTCATACCCTTACAACATATTTCAAAAGAAGTGGTCGACGCCGCCACGACTCGGACACCCCGAATAAGTCGTATTGTCCACTTACTAGATGTCGTCGGTGACAGGGCGTACAGGGCCGGGGACGCCATGAAGAAACCATATACTAGTCACACTTACAGACGCTACACGAGTAGATGAAGAACATAACCTTGAAACACGCTTGTGGCCGTACCGTTTCGATTCTATCACACGACTGATCGCACTTTTCCCGTTTATCCCTACATTCCCCGCTTTCTCCCGCGTAATTACCGTACAGTCCCTGCATATTCCCACGGAATTCTCAGAACATAGCCCCCACCATCCGTTTCGACCAATAGGGATCGACTTGGAGGGGATTGCGGGAGAAATATACTATATAGCTAGGGTACCGTTCGCGCGCGACTCATAAGCTTCTTGTCCATATAATGAGCATCAATAAGAAGCTCCAGAGGAGGGGCTGACGCGAAGCTTATGGGGGAAAATTAAAAATAGAAATAGAAAGAGTAGAAAAACGAGAATGAAGTTATATGGTCGCTGAAAAGAAATGCAAACGAAAAAGGTTTTGAACGGACCTGTTACAAACATCACGACCAGTGGAGAAGATTCTGCACCCGTCACCACGTCGAGCCTACACTCGACGACGGAACAAGGCTGACGTGACGTCATCATGTCAGAAATTGTATGAAAACTAAAAAAGGTTTGTACGGACCCGGTGAAAAGATCGCCGACTGTTTGCACTTGTTACTTTGCAAACCGACAGAGGTTCGGGAAACGAACATAGCTTTGAACGGGCCTGTTGTATGAAAACTAAAATAGGTTTGCATGGACCCGACGTAAAGAACGCTGACAGTGAAACGTTTTTGCAAGTTGTTACCACGTCGAAAGACAGAGGTTTGGAAAACGAAGATGGGTGTGAACGGACCCGGTGCGAAGACGGCTACCGGTGAAACGCTTTTGCACTTGTCGCCACGTCGACTCAACACCCAACTACAAAGCGCTGGTGAATGGGACACCGACGTTCACTCAGTGAGAAGCGATAGATCATAGGTAAGTGACAGAGCGTACACGACCGGGGACACCACGAAGAAACGAAAGTCCCACTTACTCACATCACAAGTCCAATATATCGGCCGTTATGACTGAAAAGGGTGATATTGCGGGTTCAGGTCACGTTCTGCGTGTAATCGAGGAGCTAGACGATATACTCACAGCGTTACGCCTGTTGATCCGTGCGTGCGAGAAACGGAAACTACACGATCCAACTCACGCACTCGAATTGAGTCTAGAACTGGTTCTTCGTCGACGCAATTACATATTGAACGTGAGTTCGGCGGCAGGTACCGGACCACCGTACGACGTTTTTCCCTGCGAGAACTGTTGTATTACGTATCCCAGTGCGTTTCTCTTGTCCTGGATCGAGTTCATAATAAAAGACGATATGCTCAAGAGAGATGAAACGCCTAATGACGAACCGCGTTCATCTACGTCTTCGTCGTCGTTGTTGTGCAAACCTACTTGTGCGCTGTATTTCGGTACGCGTCCAAGAGCCGACCACATCGTGGACGGTGTACTGTATCCTATGGGTGCACCGTACGTGTCCGGACCAAAAGGGTATCCGCCGTACGCGTCGTCGTCGCTCGACTTTCAATCCATCTCAACGACCAACCGGCTGGTCGGTGAATGCGACGAGATAGACTGTTTGATACGGACAGTAACCTTTGTAGGCAAGTGTTTTTTGAAGGAGCACGCGGAAACGAACGGTAGCGGTGATTTGACATTGGCCGAAACGTTAATCGCCCTTCTACACGCGCGTTACCATTTCGGTTTCGACATGGACTGTGTCAGTAGTGCTGAAGTGGACTCGTGTCGTAGGCGCCTATCCGAGTCGTTACACTGGTACGACAGTACATTGTTGGACGAAACGTTCAGCCAACATCGGCGTATGACTTAGCCGTTTTAGTACCAACGCCCGATATATCGGACAAAGGGATTTGAAATGAGAAGAAATACATTACAACGATAAATATATTTAACAATTAACAAATAGTTCTCAGTCTTGCAGCGGGTCCAATCTGACGTTGTACTCATCCTCTTTGGCGTTGTAGTAGGGTATCTTCTGTTCGGCAAAGTCCCATTCGAAAAACTGCCTGAGGTCGAAGAACGATGTCGTCTTCGAGTGGTTCTTGGCGAAGTGGTTGAGCGACGTGTGAATGGCGGACACCTTCGTGCGCACGTAGCTGTCCTTTTGCACACGGTAACGTTCTTTCCACTCGAAGTACGGTTGTGATATGCGCTGCCATTCGCGTGCCGCCGCGTTGCACGCCGTCGGCAACACCGAATAGTCGACCGGCTCCTTTATGTTATTGAAGAACCGAAAGCGACAGAAGTATCTGGTGATCGTGACGATGCCGGCGACAATGGTGTTGATCGGTGGACACGACGCCATGTACACTTGGCTCGTCTTGTTCTGCACCTGGAACATCGACGCTTTGACCACTTCGTTCTGATCGTTCAGCTCGGTGAACTGTTGTAGCGAGATCTCGTTGGGTCTGTTGAACAGGTCGTCCTCGTTTTTCGTGTCTCTGTTTTCGAGAAAGAAACGCCGTTCTTCGGTGTTGAGTACGCGCGACACGTTGCGTTTGAAGTTCTTCTCGTACTCGTTGTACGGACACTGGCCGCGGGTCCAGTTCAGCATGGACTCTACGACCGTCTGCCGCTTTTGAAACCAGAACGGAAGTGGCACGAGCGCGACACGCTGTATGGTCGCGTGGTCGGTGGTCGCCGGCAGCGTGTTGCAGTTGAACACCAGTTTACCGACCATGAACGCTTGGATCATCTGATTGCCGAAATTCATGCGGAATTTGTAGCTGCTTGTGGAGCAGAGTTTCTTTAGCTCGCACGCGGACGCGGTGGAGAATTCGTTGATCATCAGCACGAAATTCTTGTAGTACTCGGACTTTTCAGGCGCGTTCTCTTTTCCGCCTTTCGGGTCGTTTATGCAGGTGGACTGGTCGAAGGCTTTCCGCAGCACGTGTTCGAAAAAGAAGGATTTGCCGGCGTTGCTGTTCGATTTCCACACGAAGATGCGCTTAGCCCACTGGCCGGGCCACTCGAAGCCGAGAAAAAGTCGGAGGCACAGTTCGACCAATTCCGGATCGTAGCCGTTGATGACCAAGAGGTAGTTGAGTGCGGCGCACACGTCCTTCGCCCACGGCTGGTGACGGACCGCGTGCAGCGTAACGTATTTCGGTTGTGCCAGCATGTAGTTGTGCAGTGCCTGGTACGTGTTGTCGGGCTGTAATCCGGCGAAATAGCTGTCGGGGAAATACGTTTCGGCCAGTGAACGACAGTAGAGTAGCAAGCATTTTCGTTTGCACAGCAGACGGTTCCAGGTTCTGGTCCACTCTTGGTAAGGACGTTCGTCCTCGTCACTGTCACTGTCTCGGTTCTCACGGTCGTCGGTACTTTTCGCCTTCGCCATCCGCAACACGCCGGTCCGTTCCAGGCGGTACTCTTTGCGACAGAAATCCTCGGCGACACCGGTCGTCAGACGTTTCACCGAGTGCGTGGCCAATACCAACGCCATCATTTTCACCCGTAGCGGTAGGTGAGTGCAAAAGCGAAAGTCCTTTCTGTCACGACGAACGGCGCGTTCGATGTTCGCCAACCGGTTGTTGTCGATGTGCACACGCAGTTGGGTGCGTAGAAACGTGTCCATGGACGTGGCGTCCATACACGTGTCCAATCCGTCCGGTCCTTTCTCCGCTTTGGTCTCGTCTTCGTGTTCCGTCCGCACGGCGGTCACGCGTACTCGACAGTTGGCGTACCACTTGGTGGCCGAGTAGAGCGCCTCTTCCAACTGCGTCTGTGTCATGTTCAGAAATACGCGGTCCGGATCTTCGCCGCCAGACTCACCCGGCCCGACGTCCGTCGTAGCGGCACCGTACCCGGTCCGTTGTTCACTGTCCGGAGCGTCCGCCGCACACTGTCGCCTCTGGTCGCCACCGCCACAACCCAGCGGCGCGAAACTCTTCATTACCGTCAGTCCTTTTTTACCGAAAAGCTCTATCATGCGTGACATCTTGTCCGGCAGGACCGCACTGACCAACGGACGCGTGTTGACACACCTGCCGGCCGCCGCCCTGTTCGAACAGGCGCCACCACCGTCGTTCTCGTCTTCGTCGTCCGCTTCCTCGTCCAGTGCCGATCTGTATCCACGTGCGGTGGTAGTGACGTCGGCCGGTGGAACGTCGTAGTCGTCGTTCTTGTTTCTGTAGCCGACCGGTGATTCGAGCAACCGTACGACTTCGGGCGACAACCCGCGTGGGATCTTGAACTCTCGAACGCCGAAAAACAGTTTCAACAGCACTCTGACGTCCAGTTCCCAGCTGAGGCGTTCGACGGACACGTTGTACGAGCCGTCTCGTCTGTACGCGTGTCTGATTTTGTACAGTACCTCGAAAACGTACAGCAGATAGAAAAGGTAGACGGTGCGAAAAAGTGTACGCGCCTCCTCGTCGCCACCGACCGTCGTGTCGGCGGCCGTACAGAGCCGGTCCAGAAACGATTCCACTATCTGGCAGTTCTTCTGCGAGTATCTCGTGTGTCTGGTGAACATGTTGATGGCGCGCACGTAGTCCATGGCGTTCAGACATACGAACGCGCCTCTCATCAGTTCCTCCTCGCACATGAACATGTGGCGCACGGTGATGTCGGCCTCCAGTACGGGCGGCACGATCGGCTGGCGCAGTATCAGGTTCAGGTAGGAGATTTCGATCGATCGCACCAGTCCGTTCATCGCGTGGCGACACTCTACCACCAGCCGGTAGGCGTCGCCGTTGAACCGGTTGAAGAGTTTCAAGTGGTTGTTGTAGCGCCGTGTCAAGTAGGACATGCAACCGCCGTACATGTTCTCGAACACGTTCAGCACCAGGTTGTTGGTGCACGCGGACCGTCGGTGGACGGTGCCCATCACGTCCGTGTTGTACATCAGCAGGTCTCCGTGCGGCATCGAGTACTTGAGCGTGGACTTGTTGAACACGTCCATCACGTGACGTTTGAGATCTTTGTCACCGGCGAAGGCGGACGAGAACTCGTTTTGTCCCTGGTCGTAGCCCGTTTCGGCGTACAGGACGGTCGTCTCGTCGAACGTCATGGGCCTCAGGTAGCGACGTATCACCATGGACAGCACTTCGGTAAAGCCTGTTTTGTAGAAATAGGCTTGCGTTTCGTTCGTATCGTCGGCGCTCCGTCGCCTTTCGTCCGACCCACCGCCACCTCTGTTTTTCGATTTACTCGTGCCGGCAGCGGCGTCATCGTCGTCGGCGTCGTCGTCACGCGGTCCACTTCGGGCCTCTTGCACTTTACGTTGCGCTTTTTTAGAGTTTTCGTTTCGTGCGGCGAACTGACGTTTTTTCGATTCACCGGTCGGTGACGGTCGATCGTAGTCACCGGACGGAGCGGCTTTTCTCTTGCCTCTGCCACCGCGACTCGATCGGTTCGGTGGTGGCATCAGCGATCGGTCCTCCTCGTTGTCGAGTCGCTTGAGTTGATCGTCACCGTCCTTCAACGCACGGTCGATGACGTACACCTGGTTGCAGACCGTACGCACATCGACGGGCGCGTTTCTCGTCAGACACTCGAAATAGGCTTGTAACACGGCGGTGACCATGAGACCGCCGTGCATAGTCTCGTCTGAGATACGCTCGAGCGCGTCCGTGTGCACGTGGTAGTAGTAGAAGAAGAGACACCAGAGCGTGTGGTCGGCCAGCGCCGTGTAGTTCCAACGCAACAGCGACGCCAGGACCGCGTGATTGTTGCCGATGTGTGCGGGCACGCATTTCACACCTCGTCTACCGGCGCCGACGTCTCGGGTGGTGTCGTCCGACGTGTCGCTCCTACCCGCCTGAGACACGGACTCGTCGAAGAAACGGTCGTCTTCCGTGGCCGCGGTCGAATCGTAGGTGAATTCGTCGCTGCAACTGTCCGTGCCGTTGGACGCCGCGCCCGCAATCGACATGGTAGACGTGTTCAACGCGTCCAACGTCTGTTGGTTGTTGACCAACAACAGGCGACACACCTTCGAGAAATCCGTGAACACGGGTGTTTTAATTTCGAAGGCTAGCGAACAGACGGCGATCAGGCCGGCCACTACTGTACACTTGTCATCGTACGGGTGTCTCGGGCCGTCCGAAACGACGACTCCTCTGCGCGCGTCGTTCTTTCGCTGCAGAGCGATGGCGTCGTACTTGAATCGCGACAGACAGGTTTGCACGTGCCTCAGTATGCGCAGTCTGGTCGATTCACTCAGTCTGGTCGTCACGTTGGTGTCTTTGCGCAACACGTACGACATGACGAGTAGAAACGGAGCGTTGTTCAGGTATTCGTCGAAGTAGCGGATCAGAACACGTATCCATTCGGCTTCGGCGACAAAGTCTTCGGCGTAGAGTACGTACGGCATGTGGTCGGGGAACATGTTCGGCGGACAGGTTTCTCTACGGTCGTGCAGACTGCAGCCCGACTTTATGCGCAGCCCGTCGTATTCAATTCCCTCCGTGGCGTCCGCCGCGTCCGTGACGGAGGACACCGGCTCGGAGTCCTTTAACAGCGACGTGTAAAGTCCCAGTTCTGTGTTGAAACTGCTCACCAAAAACTGTATGTCGGTGTCGTGCGTCTGGTTCTCCTGGCCGTCCAACGTCAGTCGCATGTTACTTTCGAACTCGTCCGTGGCGCGCGCGATCCTTTGCAACTCTTCGCCGCCTTTTCGGCGTGCCGAGACGCCGCACCGGTTGAGGACCGGCACCCTAGCTTCTGGCGGTACCGCGTCCTCAGACGCGCACGGGTCCGGTTTGGACGCGGTCGACTTGCCGCCGACGTCGGTGTCGTCCGTGGCCGTCAAGGCGATAGACGAAGATCCGCCGAACAGAGTGGACGGAACCGTAGTGTCGCTACTGACAGCGTCCGCCGGAACGTAACCGGCGCAGAGAAAAGAGCTGGCCGCATCGTCGTCGTACGTGTTCTTTCTCGTTTGCGGTCCACACGCGTCCTCCGCGAGGAACGTCGCATTCTCGTCATCGTCTATCACTATTATCGCCTGGTCCTTACGACGCGGAGGTGACGGTTCTCGCGATCGGGCGCGTTTCTCCGACGAAACGGACTCGGAAGATGACGACGTGCTTTTCCTTTTCCTTTCGTTTAGTTTAGCGCACAGGTCTCGTAGATCCGTCTGTACGAGACTACGTTTCGAAGATGGTGTTGAACCGACGCTGCCGGATACCGTCGATCTATTCTCTTCCGACTCGACCGGCGTAGCCGTCGGCGGTGTAATCGGCCTTTGTTCAGATCCGTCTGTCGACAGCGCACTTTTGACGAGATCGAGCACATCTGCGTTGGCGGGTTCGGCCTGTGGTGGGTCTTCGACGGTGCTCGTTACGGCCGGTCCGGCCGCATCCGCCGTATCACTAACACGCCGTTCGTGTTCGTGGTCGACGACAGTACGTGCACTCGCCTTTGTACGCGTAGCCGCTGTGGTTCCGCTGCCGATCACAGACGACGCCGGTGAACCACCGTCATCTCCTTGGTCGAAACAGTCGGCCACCAGCTGGTAGAACGTCGTCATGCTGGCCAGGTCCTTCAGATTAGGTTTTACGACTTGAAACCGATTGACGATTTCCCGTCCTTTGAACACGATTCTCGTCAGTCCGTTGTGTTTTCTGGCCAACGGTAACGGCATGGCCGAACAACCCGTATCCACCGCGGCCGCCGCCGTCACGTCGTCGTCGCGCAGACGTCTGCCGACCTCGGAGCACACGTCCTGCAGGCGAAACTCGTCTTGGACGACGATCTGCGGAAAGAACATGTGCATACCGCAGGTTCTACCGCGTGTCACGTACAGACGATCCGGATCTTCGCACGTAGCAGCTGTGATACAGTCTCGTTCCCGGTACTCGGCCACTACGGACAGGACCGTTTCGATTACGGTCACTGACTTCAGGTGTCTGGTCGGTGCGGAATCCTTTCGACAGGAACTGTCGTTTTTACACTTCACGCAGTCTACGTCCAACCAGAGGCGGGTAGGCGTTTTCGGAATCACCTGTGCGGTGAAGTCCGAACACGTCGTCCAGTCATTCAGTACGTTCTGCCGTTTATCCCGTCGACCGTCGTGGAACCCGTCTTCTGTCACTCGCAGGTCCGGCCACAACAGATCTCGTAGTCTCTTCAACATATGATAGCACTCTTCCGCCGGTATTTCGTACGAGCAACGAAGACGTTTTGAATTGATACGTACGAAATTACGTCCGTTATTGCTACGTTCTTCGTTCTTCTTGTCACGTCGATATTCGGTCAGCTGTAGTTTTGCTTCGAACCAGGTGCACACGGAACGTTTCGAGGATTCGTCACCCGACGTTGTACTACGATGGGAACGGTGGCCGCCGACGATCGTCGTCGGTGCGGTAGAAATCACATCACGGGCAACTCCGCTGTTAGCCGAACTCATGTCCGATAGCTCAGAGAAAGACGTGTGTACTGATGTCTGATACTGATACTGATGAATCAGGACTCGGGCGCAATTACATGATATAGGGCGCTCCCGTCTGGTAACCGTCAACGGGTGGACGCGTCGAGAACAGTACTTCGACCATTATGACTGAAAGAGTTAAGTCCGGAACGCGTACGATAGTAGACAACAGCGAAGCCTAGATATCGACGAAGATGATAACAACATATCATGTAGTGTATTTATTAGGGTATTGCCTTTCGACGTGTATGTCCTGCGTGGCTGGAAACCGTTGTTTACCGCTGTGGTGGTGTGTCATCATGACAGTAGTGCACCATTACATCGTAGAATATTTTTGTGACCGCCGCCTCAAGACCGCGGCGACTCACGTTCGCCAAGTGCACGAACGATCGAAGCAGTAGTGTTGTTGCATCGTGGGAGTAACAACTGTCGTTGGACACGGTAGCCAGTGGACAAACGTTCACCCGTAGCGAACCTTTCGCCTGTAATAAATGTAGGAAGGGTATGAACAAAAAAGATATGTAAGATGGACATCTATTTTATTGACACAGATTTACAGGAGCATCTGCACCGTCCTTCGCAATCCCAGCACTCGTCACCTCCGAGTGTCGGCACGATGGTAGGCGACTGCTGCTGCTGCTGCTGCGGGCAAACACATCCCTCCCCGGGGCAATCCCAGCATTCGTCACCTCCGAGTGTCGGCTCGGTAGTAGGCGACTGCTGCTGCTGCGGGCAAACACATCCTTCCCCGGGGCAGTCCCAGCATTCGTCACCTCCGAGTGTCGGTTCGACGGGGAGTGACTGCAGCCGAGGGCATTGGCTTCGTTCTTCGGGGCGATCCCGGACTTCCGATGCCAATCGTCGGTGGGCCAACTCCGCATCCTCGCAGTAGTGGTATCCGCCGGTGGGGTATATGTGATACCTATTGTATGTACAGATGCTGAAGCCCGGAGGTGGACTGCACTTCATGAGGACGTGCTGGTGGAGATACGATCTTCTCACGCCACGCCGACAGTAAGGGCATGTCTCTAGTGTCGTCCATTCGTGGTCGGTATCCTCGTTCCGGTAGTTCCCATAGTTAGCTGGAAGAAGGTGGCGAGTGTTGGATTTTGACTTTCCCATCGTGACGAGTGAACGTTCAGAAATCGTTTGGACTTCACACGATTCTCCGTTCCTTATATACAGCATCGGCCGAGAGTGGTCGTAAAAAAAAAAAAAATAAGGAACCATAACCCGATCGGGGGCCCGATTACGCGTGAAGCGAATCAATGAGCCGACAAGCGGAATGGCCGCAAAGCTCATTACTTGTAGCGGGAATACGATGGCCTCGGCGCAACCGGTAGCTTCTGGCAATGAACACCTAAAGGACCGCATTAACGGTTTGTGCTGGGACGTCGGGACGATTGGAATCGAAGACCTGTCTGCGGTGACTGCCAGGCTCTTCTGCAGTGGACGGCGTGTGTACGTCAAAGGACGTTTCAAGATAATGGCTTTGGTGAAGAACATGCACAATCCTCAGCGCCAGGACATCACGGAGCTGTCGGACATTCCGAAACTGCAACACTTGCGCCGTAACATTCAACTGGTGGAGTGTCCTTATCGCAAGTACCTGAGTAGGTCTCTGGCTCGTGCCATGAAACACACTAGGGCCATGGTACAACGACATAAAGAATCACAGTGAAACAAGTAATAAAACATATGATTCTAATACAAAGTGTTTATTTCAATCCAAACCTATTTTAGTTTGCATACAATCTCTGACACAGTGAATTTACGCCGGCCGCCTCGTATTCTGTCGTCGGGTGTAGTGTCGACGCGGTGACGAGTGCAAAATCTTTTCCACCGGTCGCGATGTTTGCAACAGGTCCGTTCAAAACTATGTTCGTTTTCAAAACCTCTGTCGGTTGGCGAAGTAACGAGTGCAAAGACGTTTTACAGTCGGCGACCTTTTCACCGGGTCCGTCCAAACCTATTTCAGTTTTCATACAATTTCTGACACGATGACGTCACGCCAGCCGTGTTCCGTCGTCGGGTGTAGGGTCGACGCGGTGACGGGTGCAAAATCGTTTCCACCGGTCGCGATGTTTGCCACAGGCCCGTTCCAAACTATTTTCGTTTTCAAAACCTCTGTCGGTTGGCGAAGTAACGAGCGCAAAAACGTTTTGCAGTCGGCGATCTTTTCACCGGGTCCGTCCAAACCTATTTTAGTTTTCATAAAATTTCTGACACGATGACGTCACGCCAGCCGTATTCCGTCGTCGGGTGTAGGGTCGACGCGGTGACGGGTGCAAAATCGTTTCCACCTGTCGCGATGTTTGCAACAGGTCCATTCAAACCCTTTTTCGTTTTCAAAACCTCTGTCGGTTGGCGAAGTAACGAGTGCGAAAACGTTTTGCAGTCGGCGATCTTTTCACCGGGTCCGTCCAAACCTATTTTAGTTTTCATACAATTTCTGACACGATGACGTCACGCCAACCGTATTCCGTCGTCGGGTGTAGGGACGACGCGGTGACGAGTGCAAAATCTTTTCCACCGGTCGCGATGTTTGCAACAGGTCCGTTCAAAACCTTTTTCGTTTTCGTTTCTTTTCAGCAACCATATAACTTCATTCTAATTTTTTAACTCTTTCTACTTCTATTTTTAATTTTTCCCATAAGCTTCGCGTCAGCCCCTCCTCTAGAGCTTCTTATTGATGCTCATTATATGGACAAGAAGCTTATGAGTCGCGCGCGAACGGTACCCTAGCTATATAGTTGATTTCTCCCGCAATCCCCACCACCTCGATCCCTATTGGTCGAAACGGACGGTGGGGGTTATTTTCCGAGAATCCGGTGGGAATCCGCAGGGAATCCGCGGTAATAGTGCGGGAGAGGGCAGGGAATGTAGGGAGAAACGGGAAATCACCGCTCAGTCGTAGAACAGAGTCGAAGCGGTGCGGCCACAAACCCGATTTTAGGTTATGTCCGCCGACGTTCGGTAGCGATGATGACAAACAAAGCGTGTAGAAATACCGTCAATGTGAACCGTGTAAGAAATCAGCGTACCGCGTTGGGTTGGTAAGAGAGCAAGAAGGCGACTTCTACAACGTCTGTTGCAAATCATTTACGGCGTACACGGCCCTGTTCGGGCACCCGATTAGTAAAAGAAATACAACGCGGTCCGTCGCCCCACACAAGACAAGTGAAGCACCGAATCGGAAAACCGATGTGTGCTGAGGTGATTATTTTTTTAATGATCGGGACTTCCAACGAGAAGTGGACGCCCTTGGATCGTAGTATAAATTAGAGGAGTGTTTTCCGCTTGGAGTCAGTCGATCTTTGAGCGAGTAGGCTCGATACATCTCTCCCACTTATTCACAGCGTACTATGGACCTGTACCAGGAACCAACCAGGAGAACAGTGATAGTGCCTAGCAGACGACAACACGTCAGACTGAAGAAGATCCGTGACTACATCAGATAGTAGTTGTACAAATATTTCTACATCGCAACATCCAGACGATCTGTACCATGTGTCTGCTGGCCCCTACCGTTCACCATCAGCGAGGGTATCAATCCACATTATCCATCTACACGTACATTGCACAGGTGAATATTAGAATGGTATTGAGAGAGAATCCACTAACAGGACTATCAACAGGTCCAGAAATACAACGTTCTGTGAGAGAACCCATTCAAATGTTTATTTTTGAAGCGAGTAGTTCAGTGTAACAGGCTGCAGCCTTCTAATACGAGATTAATCGAATATTTGACGTACACGTAGATGAGCGATATCAACCTGGCGATCGACAAGCGTCGCTCATAGCTTTGTCTTCTGTACATCAACACATTACAGCTCAACGCCAATCTTTTCAAGACCTGACGATCTCCATGATTACCAGAGGAATAACGCCACCAACTGCAACCTGCGCCATCCTTGGGAAGAAGCCGTCTCATGCAGGAGCCGTCCTAACATCACAAACGAGCAGAGGAGGCTGCGGAATTGTCTGCTGAAAGACACGTCTTTCCCGATGAACAACTCTTCCTCGTTGCCAAGCTGAATTCCTTTAAGGTAAGACCGTAGTCTCTATACCGCCCATATTACATTACCATATTTCAGCTGCCTTTTATTGTCTCACCTTTGCATTTATGTGATTAAACCCTTTCATAATAGTTTGGACACGACATATTTTCAATGTATTTGTTGTTTCAACCCATGGAAATAATAGTTTGGACACATATCACTAAGACATATTTTCAATGTATTTGTTGTTTCAACCCATGGAAATGTCTAAAGTGCTAGTCCTTTTATCACTGTCACACGGTAATTTCTTATAGTTTCATAAATGTTAATAACTGAATTCCTACGTGATATGCGATCTTTCCATTGACGTTTTCCATGTTTTGCGCCGAATTGGACCACAGTTACACGATTTGTTAATTGTCTTTGTATTGTACCTAGGTGGAGGAGCTTGGTGTTGCGAAAGCAGCTTGTCCAGCCACACTCCAACTCGACACTGATATCTCTCATGTGCGGCAGACAAAAAGCTGACTCATTCTGATCAAAGAAAGATTGGCGTTGAGCTGTACTGTGCTGATGACAGAAGAGAAAGCTATGAGCGACGCTTGTTGATCGCCAGGGTGATATCGCTCATCTACGTATACGTCAAAGATTCAATTCATCTCGTATGAGAAGGATGCAGCCTTCTACAACGAACTACTCGCTTCAAAAATAAACAGGCTTCTCTCCCAGAATGTTGTAGGTCTGGACCTGTTGATAGACCTGTTTGTGAATTCTCTCCCAATATCAATCTAATATTCACCTGTGCAATGTACGTGTAAATGGATGATGTGGGTTCGTACTCTCGCTGCGGGTGAACGGTAGGGGCCAGCAGACACATGGTACAGATCGTCTGGATGTTGCGATGTAGAAATATTTGTGGCCAGGTAATATCACTTCACCAGTGGGTCTACGTTGAGGACATGGAATGAAGCCACTGTCCAACCGACAGGACCATGAGGCAGCATCTATGAAGCCAGACCGGGTATGGACACTCCGTACACCCTGTGCTCTAAAGGTGGCGTGCTTGAGATTCTGAAGAGAACTATGTATATGAATAGTTGAAAGATAATTAATAAAGTTCATCTTTGTACAAATATTTCATTTATTGACCTTATTCACCCGCTACATTTTTCGAATACTTGGAGTCCAGATTGGAGCTGCACACACCGTTCCTGTTGCGTCGCATCAGATACTTGCCGATAGGGCGATTACCTCGTAAAGGCGACCCGGCTCAAGTAACTACAGCGTCCAAGGAACCGGCGAAATGAACCAGACGACTGAGAAGAAAGACGTTCACTCTAGCGCAGCCGTCAACTAGCGAAATCGAGGAGATCGTACGGCAGTTCCAAGAGGCGGCTTTCAAACACCAGTTCTTTTGGCGTTATAGTATAAGAATGTGATATGTGGTCACGAATAGAGAGATTGATCATGCTTTATCAGGCGATCATTCGTAAGAACTTGTCTAATGGTGATGAGAGATTTCATTAGATCGTTTTATAAGGTTCGAGTAAATGTAATACGACGTGTTTACTACTAGATGTCAGACTTGGCACTAAAAGGTTTATAAAAACAGAAGGTATATTATATTTTGACACAATAAAGGATACCATAAGATTATAAGTTATAAAAGCAAGTTTGCTTTAGGTGTAAATAATGGGTTGTTAAACTTTTACTATTGCACGTGAAAGCCTGCACGACGCGGTGACAACTGCAAAATCGTTTCCACCGGTCACCATGTCTTTCTGCGAAGTAAAGGGTGTAAAAACGATTCACTGTCGGCGGTCTTTTCATCGGGTCCGTCCAAACCTATTTTAGTTTTCACACAATCTCTGACACGGTGACGTCATGCCGGCCGTGTTCCGTCGTCGGGTGTTGGGTCGACGCGGTGACAACTGTAAAATCCTTTCCACCGGTCGAAAAGTTTGCAACGGGTCCGTTCAAAACTATGTTCGTTTTCCAAACCTCTGTCGGTTGGTGAAGTAACAAGTGTGAAAACGATTCACTGTCAGCCGTCTTTTCATCGGGTCCGTCCAAACCTATTTTAGTTTTCATACAATTTCTGAACTAGTGACGTCATGCCGGCAGGGTCCTGCTGTCGGGCGTAGCGTCGACGCGGTAACAAGTTCAACGACGTTTCACTGCCATGTCCAAACCGATTTTAGTTTTCATTTCTTTTCAGCAACCACACAACTTCATTCTCATTCGTCTACTCTTTCTATTTCTATTTGTCATTTTCTCCCATAAGCTTCGCGTCAGCCCCTCCTCTAGAGCTTCTTATTGATGCTCATTATATGGACAAGAAGCTTATGAGTCGCGCGCGAACGGTACCCTAGCTATATAGTGGATGTCTCCCGCAATCCCTACCACCTCGTTTGCTATTGGTCGAAAAGGATGGTGGGGGCTACTTTCTGAGAATTCGGCGGGAGTTAGCAGGGAATCCGCGGTAATAACGCGGGAGAATGGAGGGAAAGTAGGGAATAACGGGAAATCTCCGCTCAGTCGTAGAATAGAGTCGGAGCGGTGCGGCCACAAACCTGTTCGAGGTTATGTCTCACGAGTGCTAACATTTTTCCACTGGCTACGAGCGATCTTTGCCACAGGTCCGTTCTCCGTTTTCCAAACCTCTGTCGGTCAGCGGGGTAACAAGTCTTCATACGATCTGTGACGGCACTCAGGCAGCTCGTGTTCTGTAGTCGGGTGTAGCGTCGAAACGTCGGCAAGCGCAAAACCCTTTCCACTGGTCGCGATGTTTGCAACAGGTCCGTTCAAAGCTATTTTAGTTTTCGTTTCTTTTCACCATCGTATAGCGTCTACTACAATCGGCTAGCTGCACGAACGCTGTCACTCGTTTCTAGGGTTTCGCCGCGCCAGGTGGCCTGTAATAAATGTAGGAAGGGTATGAACAGAAAAGATATGTAGGATGGACATCTCTATTTTATTGACACATATTTACAGGAGCATCTGCATCGTCCTTCGCAATCCCAGCATTCGTCACCTCCGAGTGTCGGTTCGGTGGAAGGCGACTGCTTCTGCGGGCATACACATCCTTCCCCGGGGCAATCCCAGCATTCGTCACCTCCGAGTGTCGGCTCGGTGGTAGGCGACTGCTGCTGCTGCGGGCAAACACATCCTTCCCCGGGGCAATCCCAGCATTCGTCACCTCCGAGTGTCGGTTCGACGGGGAGTGACTGCAGCCGAGGGCATCGGCTTCGTTCTTCAGGGCGATCCCAGACTTCCGATGCCAATCGTCGGTCGGCCAACTCCGCATCCTCGCAGTAGTGGTATCCGCCGGTGGGGTATATGTGATACCTATTGTATGTACAGATGCTGAAGCCCGGAGGTGGCCTGCACTTCATAAGGACGTGCTGGTGGAGATACGACCTTCTCACGCCAACCTGACAGTAAGGGCATGCCTCGAGCTCCGTCCATTCGTGGTCGGTATCCTCGTTCCGGTAGTTCCCGTAGTTAGCTGGACGAAGGTAGCGAGTGTTGGATTTTGATTTTCCCATCGTGCCGAGTGGACGTTCAGAAATCGTTTGGACTTCACACGATTCTCCGTGCTTTATATATCGTCGGCCGAGAGTGGCCGTAAAAAAAATAAAGAACCATAACCCGATCGGGGGCCCGATTACACGTCAAACGCATCGGTAAGCCGACAGGCGGAATGGCCGCAAAGCTCATTACTCGAAGCGGGAATACGATGGTCTCGGCGCAATCGGTAGCCTTTGGCAATGAACACTCTTGAAGTAGCGAATCGGGATTCCGATCGCGGTGAAACGTGCAAAATAAAAAACCGTCCGCGAGAGAGTGGGAGTGTTCCGGGTGGTATATATATCAGACCCGGTGCTAGTCATAGACAGTACGTGAACGCCCTTGGATCGTAGTATAAATAGAGGAGTGTTTTCCGCTTGGAGTCAGTCGATCTTTGAGCGAGTAGGCTCGATACATCTCTCCCACTTATTCACAGCGTACTATGGACCTGTACCAGGAACCAACCAGGAGAACAGTGATAGTGCCTAGCAGACGACAACACGTCAGACTGAAGAAGATCCGTGACTACATCAGATAGTAGTTGTACAAATATTTCTACATCGCAACATCCAGACGATCTGTACCATGTGTCTGCTGGCCCCTACCGTTCACCATCAGCGAGGGTATTAATCCACATTATCCATCTACACGTACATTGCACAGGTGAATATTAGATTGATATTAGGAGAGAATCCACATACAGGTCTATCGACAGGTCCAGAATTACAACATTCTGTGAGAGAAGCCATCCAAATGTTTATGTTTGAAGCGAGTAGTTTGGTGTAGCAGGCTGCATCCTTCTAATACGAGATTAATTGAATCTTCGACGTAGAGGTAGTTGAGCATATATCAACCTGGCGATTAACAAGCGTCGCTCATAGCTTTTTCTTCTGTAAATCAACACATTAAAGCTCAACGCCAATCCTTCTTTGATCAGAACGATATCTGGCGTGAATAGCCACTAAATAATCTTCAAACGATTCTTCGCAAATATAACAAAACACTGCTTCTTGAGCTGGACGATTTCACTGCGGTACAGCACTTCTGTGACAGATTTGGTTGCAGCTGCCTATTGTTAAAACAAATACATGTTCCTGCCCTCTATACACTGAGAAGTAGCCACTCGTCCTGGGCCAGCTGGAGTATGGAACCCACCTTCTCCATTTACACGCATCAAGACCTGACGATCCCCATGGTTACCAGAGGAATAACGCCACCAACTGCAACCTTCGCCACCCTTGGAAAGTGGCCATCTCATGCAGGAGCCATCCTAACATCACACACGAGAAGAGGAGGCTGCGGAATTGTCTGCTGAAAGACACGTCCTTCCCGATGAACAACTCTTCCTCGTTGCCAAGCTGAATTCCTTCAAGGTAAGACTGTAGTCTCTATACCACCCAAATTACATTAACATATTTCAGCTGCCTTCTATTTTCTTACATTCTTTGCATTTATGTGATTACATCGCATCATACTATTTTGTACAATTATTACTAAGACACATCTTTAATGTATTTGTTGTTGTTTCAACCCATGAGAATGTCTAAAGCGCTAGTTCTTTTATCACTGTCACACAGTAGTTTCTTATGGTTGCATAAATGTTTACAACTGAATTCTACGTGATATGTGACTTTCCATTGAGGTTTGCCATGTTTTGTGCCAAAGTAGAACCACATTAGACTGCAGTTACACGATTTGTTAATTGTTTGTGTATTGTACCTAGGTGGAGGATGTCAGCTTGGTGTTGCGGAAGCAGCTTGTCTAGCCACACTTTGACTCGAAACTTATATCCTTCACGGGCGGCAGACGAAAAGCTGACTCCAGACGAATGGCTACTTCTCAATTTAACAATTGGTCGCTGCAACGAAATCTATCACGGAAAAGCTGTACCGCAGTGAAATCGTTCACTGGGAAATCACGCCAGCTCAAGAGGCAGTGTTTTGTTATGTTTGCGAAGAATCTTAAAGATTATTTAGTGGCTATTCATGCCAGATATCGTTCTGATCAAAGAAGGATTGGCGTTAAGCTGTACTGCGTTGATTTACAGAAGAAAAAGCTATGGGCGACGCTAGTTAATCGCAAGGTTGATGTATCCTCATCTACCTCCACGTCGAAGATTCAATTAATCTCGTATTAGAAGGATGCGGCCTGCTACACCAAACCACTCGCTTCAAAGATAGACATTTGAATGGCTTCTCTCGCAGAATGTTGTAATTCTGGACCTGTTGATAGACCTGTTTGTGAATTCTCTCCCAATATCAATCTAATATTCACCTGTGCAATGTACGTGTAAATGGATGATGTGGGTTAATACTCTCGCTGCGGGTGAACGGTAGGGGCCAGCAGACACATGGTACAGATCGTCTGGATGTTGCGATGTAGAAATATTTGTGACCAGGTAATATCACTTCACCAGTGGGTCTACGTTGAGGACATGGAATGAAGCCACCGTCTAGCCGACAGGACCATGAGGCAGCATCTATGAAGCCACTATCCGCCATCTATGTAGGAGCGTTGCCGGAGGAGACCACCCAGACAGGGTATGGACACTCCGTACACCCTGTGCCCTAAAGGTGGCGTGCTTGAGATTCGGAAGAGAACTATTTATATGATAGTTGAAAGATAATAAATAAAGTGCTTCTTTGTAAAATCATATATTTCATTTATCAACCTTATGTACCCCCGCTACATTCCTCGAATACTTGGAATCCGGATCGGAGCTGCACACACCGTTCCTGTTGCGTCGCATCAGAGACTTGCCGATAGGGCGATTACCTCGTAAAGGCGACCCGGCTCAAGTAACTACAGCGTCTAAGGAACCAGCGAAATGAACCAGACGACTGAGAAGAAAGACGTTCACTCTACCGCAACCGTTAACTAGCGGAATCGAGGAGATCGTACGGCAGTTCCTCACTGGTTGAGGAGTGTCATTACCACGGGAATTATGGTTAAAAGACAAATCCTTGTCATCGGCCGAGAGTGGGTCGTAAACTGAAATAAGAAACTATATAACCCGATTGGGGGCCCGATTACGCGTGAAGCGAATCGGTAAGCCGACAGGCGGAATGACGAGTGCAAAATCCTTTCCACTGGTCGCGATGTTTGCAACAGGCCCGTTCAAAACTACGATACACTGTCGGCGGTCCTTTCGTCGGGTCTTCTCCGTTGGTCGCGATATTTGCGGTCCGTTCAAAGCTATTTTAGTTTTCGTTTCCTTTCACTATCGTATAGCGTCTAGTACAATCGGCTATCTGCACGAACGCTGTCACTTGTTCCTAGGATGTCGCTCCGCCAGGTGGCCTGTAATAAATGTAGGAAGGGTATGAACAAAAAAGATATGTAGGATGGACATCTATTTTATTGACACAAATGTACAGGAGCATGTGCATCGTCCTTCGCAATCCCAGCATTCGTCACCTCCGAATGTCGGTTCGGTGGAAGGCGGACTGCTTCTGCTGCGGGCAAACACATCCTTCCCCGGGGCAATCCGAGAGCTTCTGGCAACGAGCACTTCTGAAGAAGCGAATCGGGATTCCGATCGCGGTGAAACGTGGTTCTCTGGCTTGTGCCATGAAACACACACTAGGGCCATGGTACAACGACATAAAGAATCACACTGAGAAAAGTAATAAAACATATGATTCTAAAATACAAGGTGTTTATTTCATCCAAACCTAATTTCGTTTTCATACGATCTATGACGGAACTCAGGCAGCTGGTGTTATGTAGTCGGATGTAGTCGGATGTAGAGTCGACGCGGTGATGAGTGCAAAGTCTTTTCCATTTACAACAGTCCGTTCTAAACTATTTTCGTTTTCCAAACCTCTGTCGGTTGGCTAGTGGTGCAAAAGCGATTCACTGTCGGCGGTCGTTTCGTCGAGTCCATCCAACCCTATTTTAGTTTTCATACAATTTCTGACACGGTGACGTCACGCCGGCCGTGTTCCGTCGTCGAGTGTAGACGCGTTGGCATGTGCAAACTCCTTTCCACTGTTTGCGATGTTTGCCACAGGTCCGTTCAAAACTATTTCGTTTTCAAAACCTCTGTCGATTGGCGAAGTAACAAGTGCAAAAGAGTTTTACAGTCAGCAATCTTTTCACCCGGTCCGTCCAAACCTATTTTAGTTTTCATACAATTCCTGACACGATGACGTCACGCCGGCCGTGTTCCGTCGTCGAGTGTAGGGTCGACGCGGTAGCGAGTGCAAGATATTTTCCACTAGTCGCGACGTTTGCCACAGGTCCGTTCAAAACTATTTCGTTTTCAAAACCTCTGTCGATTGGCGAAGTAACAAGTGCAAAAGCGTTTTACAGTCAGCAATCTTTTCACCCGGTCCGTCCAAACCTATTTTAGTTTTTATACAATTCCTGACACGATGACGTCACGCCGGCCGTGTTCCGTCGTCGAGTGTAGGGTCGACGCGGTAGCGAGTGCAAGATATTTTCCACTAGTCGCGACGTTTGCAACAGGTCCGTTCAAAACCTTTTTCATTTTCTTTTCAGCAACCATATAACTTCATTCTCATTTTTATACTCTTTATCTCTATTTTTAATTTTTCCCCCACAGGCTTCGCGTCAGCCCCTCCTCTAGAGCTTCTTATTGATGCTCATTATATGGACAAGAAGCTTATGAGTCGCGCGCGAACGGTACCCTAGCTATATAGTGGATTTCTCCCGCAATCCCCACCACCCCGATTCCTATTGGTCGAGACGGACGGTGGGGGTTAGTTTCTGAGAATACGGCGGGAGTCAGCAGGGAATCCGCGGTAATATCGCGGGAAAAGGCGGGGAATGTAGGGAATAGTGGAAAAACACCGCTCAGTCGTAGAATAGAGTCGGAGCGGTGTGGCAACAAGCCCTGTTTGAGGTTATGTGTCATTAGGATGAAATAAATAAAAAGAAGTACTACAAATATAAGAAGAATTATATTGAATATTCTATTTACATCTCTCTTCCTCCGTCTGTGCAGTATCGTAGGACGTGGCGGCTAAAGGTAGTCCTGCACCTGTTCGTCGAGCGTCTTCAGTAAACCCTCCAAGAAGTTGTACTTAGCCGCCTTCCTCTCGACCACGGCCGGCAGTTCTCTGTCGCACATGCTGGCCAACGGATAATTCCAGTACACCACGTTGCTGCTCTTCGCACCGGCCGCCTGTTCCCTCTTGAGTATATGGTAGAAGGCGGACATGTACATGGTCCCGTCTTCGTGGTGGTCGGTCACGATTCCCAGACACATCCAGGCGAACAGCTCGCTGGCTCTGCAGACTTCGGCTAAAAAGTCCCTGTTGGCGTCCACGAAAGCCTTCATTTGGGCGGCGTACACTTCGATGATCTCCATGCCGTTTTGGTATATGGAGTATCGCCTGTCGCCGTCGTACAGCACCTTCTTCAGAAAGTCGGTGATCGTCGCGTTTACACTCACTTGGGTCGATACCTCTGTCCACACCCTCATCTTGGGCGGTGCGAAAGAGATGTTCTTCAGCACTTCGTCGAACGTCTCTGGCCTGAGTCGGTAGCGGTCGTACAACGTGCGCACGTACTCCTCCGCCGCGGTCTTGTTCACCAGCCCGTGGAATGGCGAATCCGTGTCCACGGAGCATTTGGTCAGGTAGTCGGCGATGTCTTTGCCGTTCAAATGCGCCTTGTAATACCTCCTGATCTTCTCCAGTAACCGCAACTCCAGATACTGTCCGCTGATATACACCGGGTTGTCCAGCGTCACCTCGTTGTGTCGCCTGTCCAGCGTGTACATCTCGTCGGCGATCTCTTTCAACGCCAGTCTGAACACCATGTCCAGAGAGTGCTCGTTCGGGTCGCAGTTGGATTTCAGAGCGCTGGCCAGGGAACGGTCGGCGTTCTTGGCGTTTCTCTTCAACATCTCCTGGTCGAATCCGTACGTGTCGTTGAACGGGCAGAACAGGTACTTGTTGTTGTTCAGCCGTGGTTCGAAGTCGTCTGACGACGAAGGCACGTAGTACATGGAGCGCACCATGTCAATGGCCTGTTTCTGTTTCACTTGGGACGAGTTCAGCGTGGTCCACAACAGTTGGACCGACTGCAGTGCGAACGCGTTCGTACGCAGATCTTCGCAAAGGCACGCTTGTAGGTACGTGACGGACAACCTCTTGGCGCTGTCGTTCCGCCTGTTGGTCCTTACGCTCGCCGCTCTGGACACCACCGACGAGGCGGCGCAGGACGCTGCGTCTGCTTCGCCGGCACCACGTAGTGGCAGCGAGGCGTTCCTGATCGTCTGATAGACACTGTGGTTCCTTTCGACGATGCACTCGGGTGGGTCTTCAACGGGCGCGGAGTCCAGGGCCGCGTCTCTGGTGGTGACGACAGCGGTCGTAGTTTTCGTTCCGGGTGCTGCGGTGGCTGGGTCGTTGCGGGTCCTGGGTCTTTTGCGGGCCGGTGTTTTGTCCCCGTCCGTGGTGCGAGAGCCCTCTCGCTCACCGCTTCTGGAACGTGATGGCCTCGGTTGTTCCGAGCGGCCCGAGGGTGTTTCGCTTTTCCGCCGACTCCGTTCGCCACCGGACTCCTCTTCTCTGCACTGCGCCTTCCGGTGTTTCTTCCGCACCACCGGAAGTGGAGAGGACCGGTCGGCCCGTGAGTCCGTAGAGGAGCAAGAGGAAGACGACGAAGACCGTGGTGTCCGTTTGGTGCTCCTAGCCTTTTTTTTACGCTTGTCACTGTGCCTCCGATCCTCGTGTACGACGCCACCGACCGGGGAGTCCACTATCCGCTCCTCTTCGGCGGACGACCGGTCTTCGGGCGCATCGTACGTCGATTTGTCCATGGATATTCTCTTGCCTACGGTTGGCGGCGTCTTCATATGTTTCACCGGTGCCGGTCTGACGGGGGAAGGTCTGGTGAACGTCGGGACGACGGCTGCAGTACCGCCGCTCGCCGTATGGGGCTGTCGGTCGTATTGTACCGCTTGCGCGGTGGTCGCCATGCCGTAACTCTCCTGTAAAAGACGAAGAAGATGGTAAACCACAACAAACACGTTGTATCGTGTCCAAATAAACGTTACACTCTGAAATATATATATATATATATATATAGCTAAAACGTGGATAGAGATACATCTGAAAATAAAAACAACTGCCTATGTACAAAGACTCAAGAGATCTGAGAAATAATTTTAACTAGAACTACTTTAGATGTATAGACGACTCAGAGAAAACCAAAAGCAACTGACTATGTACAAAGACTCGAGAGATCTGAGAAATAATTTGGACTATAACTACTTTAGATGTATAGACGACTCAGAGAAAACCAAAAGGTGAGAAGTGGTACTTACGCTAGGAAACAGTTGTGTCGCCGGTGGCTGAACGTTGTCGGCGGTGACGTACCACAGCGTACTCTCTAGATCGGTGGTGACAGACGAGTCGATTGTGTGATTGTAGTAGACAGATTCGTCGGGGCTTATTTGGTGTTGTTGGTCTAGCTGCTGCTGCTGCTGCGGCTGCTGGCGTCCGTTCAAAGACGGCCGTAGTGGATCGTATTCCTCTAATTCAACCGGTGGCACCTTCCTAAAGTAACTGTTGGAAGGATTCATCGCATCGTTCCCGACGCGTTACACTTGGTGAAAAGGACGTACTGTCTATGACTAGCACCGGGTCTGATATATATATACCACCCGGAACACTCCCACTCTCTCGCGGACGGTTTTTTATTTTGCACGTTTCACCGCGATCGGAATCCCGATTCGCTTCTTCAAGAGTGTTCATTGCCAAAGGCTACCGATTGCGCCGAGACCATCGTATTCCCGCTTCGAGTAATGAGCTTTGCGGCCATTCCGCCTGTCGGCTTACCGATGCGTTTGACGTGTAATCGGGCTCCCGATCGGGTTATGGTTCTTTATTTTTTTTACGGCCACTCTCGGCCGACGATATATAAAGCACGGAGAATCGTGTGGTGTCCAAACGATTTCTGAACGTCCACTCGGCACGATGGGAAAATCAAAATCCAACACTCGCTACCTTCGTCCAGCTAACTACGGGAACTACCGGAACGAGGATACCGACCACGAATGGACGGAGCTCGAGACATGCCCTTACTGTCAGGTTGGCGTGAGAAGGTCGTACCTCCACCAGCACGTCCTCATGAAGTGCAGGCCACCTCCGGGCTTCAGCATCTGTACATACAATAGGTATCACATATACCCCACCGGCGGATACCACTACTGCAAGGATGCGGAATTGGCCCACCGACGATTGGCATCGGAAGTCCGGGATCGCCCCGAAGAACGAAGCCAATGCCCTCGGCTGCAGTCACTCCCCGTCGAACCGACACTCGGAGGTGACGAATGCTGGGATTGCCCCGGGGAAGGATGTGTTTGCCCGCAGCAGCAGCAGTCGCCTACCACCGAGCCGACACTCGGAGGTGACGAATGCTGGGATTGCCCCGGGGAAGGATGTGTTTGCCCGCAGCAGCAGCAGTCGCCTACCACCGAGCCGACACTCGGAGGTGACGAATGCTGGGATTGCCCCGGGGAAGGATGTGTATGCCCGCAGAAGCAGTCGCCTTCCACCGAACCGACACTCGGAGGTGACGAATGCTGGGATTGCGAAGGACGATGCAGATGCTCCTGTAAATATGTGTCAATAAAATAGAGATGTCCATCCTACATATCTTTTCTGTTCATACCCTTCCTACATTTATTACAGGCCACCTGGCGCGGCGAAACCCTAGAAACGAGTGACAGCGTTCGTGCAGCTAGCCGATTGTAGTAGACGCTATACGATGGTGAAAAGAAACGAAAACTAAAATAGCTTTGAACGGACCTGTTGCAAACATCGCGACCAGTGGAAAGGGTTTTGCGCTTGCCGACGTTTCGACGCTACACCCGACTACAGAACACGAGCTGCCTGAGTGCCGTCGCAGATCGTATGAAAACCCGTAACCCCGCCGACCGACAGAGGTTTGGAAAATGGAAATAGGTTTAAACGGACCTGTGGCAAAGATCGCTCGTTACCAGTGGAAAAGAGTTAGCACTCGTGAGACATAACCTCGAACAAGGCTTGTGGCCGCACCGCTCCGACTCTATTCTACGACTGAGTGGAGATTTCCCGTTATTCCCTACTTTCCCTCCATTCTCCCGCGTTATTACCGCGGATTCCCTGCTGACTCCCGCCGAATTCTCAGAAAGTAGCCCCCACCATCCTTTTCGACCAATAGCAAACGAGGTGGTAGGGATTGCGGGAGACATCCACTATATAGCTAGGGTACCGTTCGCGCGCGACTCATAAGCTTCTTGTCCATATAATGAGCATCAATAAGAAGCTCTAGAGGAGGGGCTGACGCGAAGCTTATGGGGGAAAATGAAAAATAGAAATGGAAAGAGTAGACGAATGAGAATGAAGTTGTGTGGTTGCTGAAAAGAAATGAAAACTAAAATCGGTTTGGACATGGCAGTGAAACGTCGTTGCACTTGTTACCGCGTCGACGCTACGCTCGACAGCAGGACCCTGCCGGCATGACGTCACTAGTTCAGAAATTGTATGAAAACTAAAATAGGTTTGGACGGACCCGATGAAAAGGCCGCTGACAGTGAATCGTTTTCACACTTGTTACTTCATTAACCGACAGAGGTTTGGAAAACGAACATAGTTTTGAACGGACCTGTTGCAAACCTTTCGACCGGTGGAAAGGATTTTGCAGTTGTCACCGCGTCGACCCAACACCCGACGACGGAACACGGCCGGCATGACGTCACCGTATCAGAGATTGTGTGAAAACTAAAATAGGTTTGGACGGACCCGATGAAAAGACCGCCGACAGTGAATCGTTTTTACACCCTTTACTTCGCAGAAAAACATGGTGACCGGTGGAAACGATTTTGCAGTTGCCACCGCGTCGTGCAGGCTTTCACATGCAATATTAAATAGTTTAACAACCCATTATTTACACCTAAAGCAAACTTGCTTTTATAACTTATAATCTTATGGTATCCTTTATTGTGTCAAAATATAATATACCTTCTGCTTTTATAAACCTTTTAGTGCCAACACGTCGTATTACATTTACTCGAACCTTATAAAACGATCTAATGAAAGCTCTCATCACCTCGAACATTAGACAAGTTCTTACGAATGATCGCCTGATAGATCGGTAGAGCTAAGTAAAAGGGTTCAATGTATAAAGACATGGTAATAATATTCGACGTAGGTTTTATTTTACAAAAGAATACTATTCCTATAACGCCAAACGAACTGGACTTTGATGCGACATTTGCAGGTCTTATTTTACAAAAGAATACTAAAGCATGATCAATCTCTCTATTCGTGACCACATATCACATTCTTATTACTATAACGCCAAAAGAACCGGTGTTTGGTGTGACATTTGCAACAGACGTTGTAGAAGTCGCCTTCCTGATCTCTTATTAACTCAACGCAGTACGCTGATAAGTTTGGACAAAGCCCGATGAAAAGACCGCCGACGATAGGACGTCGACATAGACCAGTGCTTCCTTTGCTTCTAGCATGAAAGCCGCCTCTTGGAACTGCCGTACGATCTCCTCGATTTCGCTAGGTGACGGCTGCGGTAGAATGAACGCCTTTCTTCTCAGTCGTCTGGTTCATTTCGCCGGTTCCTTGGACGCTGTAGTTACTTGAGCCGGGTCGCCTTTACGAGGTAATCGCCCTATCGGCAAGTATCTGATGCGACGCAACAGGAACGGTGTGTGCAGCTCCAATCCGGACTCCAAGTATTCGAAATATGTAGCGGGTGAATAAGGTCAATAAATGAAATATTTGTACAAAGATGAACTTTATTAATTATCTTTCAACTATTCATATACATAGTTTTCTTCAGAATCTCAAGCACGCCACCTTTAGGGCACAGGGTGTACAGAGTGTCCATACCCAGTCAGTGGTTTCATAGATGCTGCCTCATGGTCTTGTCGGTTGGACGGCGGCTTCATTCCATGTCCTCAACGTAGACCCACTGGTGAAGTGATATTACCTGGTCACAAATATTTCTACATCGCAACATCCAGACGATCTGTACCATGTGTCTGCTGGCCCCTACCGTTCACCCGCAGCGAGAGTATTAACCCACATTATCCTTTTACACGTACATTGCACAGGTGAATATTAGATTGCTTTTGGGAAAGAATCCATCTACAGGTCTATCAACAGGTCCAGACTTACAACATTCTGGGAGAGAAGCCTGTTTATTTTTGAAGCGAGTAGTTCGTTGTAGCAGGCTGCATCCTTCTCATACGAGATGAATTGAATCTTTGACGTATACGTAGATGAGCGATATCACCCTGGCGATCAACAGGCGTCGCTCATAGCTTTCTCTTCTGCCATCAGCTCAACGCCAATCCTTCTTTGATCAGAACGAGTCAGCCTTTTGTCTGCCGCCCATGAGAGATATCAGTGTCGAGTTGGAGTGTGGCTAGACAAGCTGCTTCCGCAACACCAAGCTCCTCCACCTAGGTACAATACAAAAACAATTAACAAATCGTGTAACTGTGGTCTAATTCGGCGCAAAACATGGAAAACCTCAATGGAAAGATCGCATATCACGTAGGAATTCAGTTATAAACACTTATGAAACTATAGGAAATTACTGTGTGACAGTGATAAAAGGACTAGCACTTTAGACATTTCCATGGGTTGAAACAACAAATACATTAAAAATATGTCTTAGTAATAAGTGTTGAAAATATGTCTTAGTTATAAGTGTCCAAACTATTATTTTCATGGGTAGAAACAATAAATACATTGAAAATATGTCGTGTCCTAACTATTATGAAAAGGTTTAATCACATAAATGCAAAGGTAAGAAAGTAAAAGGCAGCTGAAATATGGTAATGTAATATGGGCGGTATAGAGACTACGGTCTTACCTTAAAGGAATTCAGCTTGGCAACGAGGAAGAGTTGTTCATCGGGAAAGACGTGTCTTTCAGCAGACAATACCGCAGCCTCCTCTGCTCGTTTGTGATGTTAGGATGGCTCCTGCATGAGACGGCTTCTCGCCAGGTTGATATCGCTCATCTACGTATACGTCAAATATTCGATCAATCTCGTATTAGAAGGCTGCAGCCTGCTACACTGAACTACTCGCTTCAAAAATAAACATTTGAATGGATTCTCTCACAGAACGTTGTAATTCTGGACCTGTTGATAGCCCTGTAAGTGGATTCTCTCCCAATATCAATCTAGTATTCGCCTGTGCAATGTACGTGTAAATGGATAGTGTGGGTTAATACTCTCGCTGCGGGTGAACGGTAGGGGCCAGCAGACACATGGTACAGATCGTCTGGATGTTGCGATGTAGAAATATTTGTACAACTACTATCTGATGTAGTCACGGATCTTCTTCAGTCTGACGTGTTGTCGTCTGCTAGGCACTATCACTGTCCTCCTGTGGCGTCTCCCGGTTGGTTCCTGGTACAGGTCCATAGTACGTTGTTAATAAGTGGGAGAGATGTATCGGGCCTACTCGCTCGAAGATCGACTGACTCCAAGCGGAAATAACTCCTCTATTTATACTACGATCCAAGGGCGTCCACTTCTCGCCGAGTGAGATATGGAAGTCCCGATCATTAAAAAAATAATCACCTCAGCACACATCGGTTTTCCGATTCAGTGTTTCACTTGTATTGTGCGGGGCGACGAACCGCGTTGTATTTCATTTACTAATCGGGGACCCGACGACTTTTACGACGTGACTACATGTTCAGATTGTAATGCAGTCCCGATCGGGCAACCGATCACACGAGGTGATATAAAAAATATATAAATGCAGCGAATTCCACGAGCATGAGGTCAGAAACGAAACGACACGGCAACACGGCGCATCATGGGGCCTGAGACATTCAGCTTTGTAGAAATAACGATGGACCTGAATATCGATATTCCCGATTCTGAAACCGACCGCCATCACGAATCTCAGCTACTCCGGCCTGCTGAAGGCATAAGAACGAAACCAGAAGAAAGCATCCGTTGGCCTTATAATCCACCACTTAATATTGAAACAAGACAGCTGGATGATTTCACCATGTCTGATATAGTGTTTGTTGATATAGACCTGACGTCCGCTCAGTTGGAGATAGCATTCGGCAGCATCTACAACAAACGTTTGTTGTGTCGCAAGTATATTAGGCCAAAAGGTTGGAATTGGAAGAGGACCGTTACGAACCTGGCCGCTAACCATTACCCAGGAATGACGTTCATCACCGCGGGAGAGGCAAAAGGATACCTACTAGCGAGCTGTTTACCAAATGTGTACAGACTGACAGATGCAATCTTCCATGCTATGGAACCGGAAGAACCGAACCACGTATGTAAGACGCACGAAGGATTCGATATGTACAAATGTCCATGGTACATCACAGCAGTAATGATGAAGAAGTACGTATATTTCAAAACCAAAGGTGAGGACGCCTGGAATAGAGAATCTACTCACGACTTCATATGCCTGTGACAACCACCCATCACCACCACCATTGTATATTGGACCGGATTCCGCACATCAATGATGTACCTCAGCCATTAAAGATTGTTATAACTCACGACTACAAATAAAACATATGATGCTCATACAAAATGTTTATTTCATCCAAACCTATTTCAGTTTTCATACAATCTGTGACGGCACCCAGACAGTAGCGTCGAAGCGTTGACACGTGCAAAAGCGTTTCACTGGTAGCGATCTTTGCAACGGGTCCGTTCAAAACTATTTCCGTTTGTGGTACAAGTGCACAACCCTTCACCGTGTCCGTCCAAACATATGTTGCTTTTCACACAATTTCTGATACGGTGACATCATGCTGGCCGGCCGTGTTCCGCCTTCGGGTGTAGTGGCGACGCGTTGGCAGATGTAAAATCTGGTCCGCTGGCCACCATGTTTGCTACAGGGCCGTTCAAAACTATGTTCGTTTTACAAACTCTGTGCGAAGTAACGAGTGTAAAAACGATTCACTGTCAGCGGTCTTTTCATCGGGTCCGTCCAAACCTATTTTCGTTTTCATACAATTTCTAAACTAGTGACGTCATGCCGGCCGTGTTCCGTCGTCGGGTGTTAGGTCGACGCGGTGACAACTGTAAAATCCTGTCCACTGGTCGAGATGTTTGCAACAGGTCCGCGTTCAAACCTACGTTCGTTTTCCAAACCACTGTCGATTGGCGAAGTAACATGTGTAAAAACCCGTCCAAACCTATTTTAGCTTTCATACAATAACTGAACCAGTGACGCCATGCCGGCCGTGTTCCGTCGTCGGGTGTTAGGTCGACGCGGTGACAACTGTAAACTCCTTTCCACTGGTCGAGATGTTTGCATCAGGTCCGCGTTCAAACCTACGTTCGTTTTCCAAACCACTATCGATTGGCGAAGTAACATGTGTAAAAACGATTCATTGTCAGCGGTCTTTTCATAAGGTCCATCC
>JAQJVL010000623.1:191984-329114 GCA_035578905.1 Stictocephala bisonia
GTTCCGGGGGCCCCCCCGTCCGACCCACCGCCACCTCTGTTTTTCGATTTACTCGTGCCGGCAGCGGCGTCATCGTCGTCGGCGTCGTCGTCGTCGGCGTCGTCGTCACGCGGTCCACTTCGGGCCTCTTGCACTTTACGTTGCGCTTTTTTAGAGTTTTCGTTTCGTGCGGCGAACTGACGTTTTTTCGATTCACCGGTCGGTGACGGTCGATCGTAGTCACCGGACGGAGCGGCTTTTCTCTTGCCTCTGCCACCGCGACTCGATCGGTTCGGTGGTGGCATCAGCGATCGGTCCTCCTCGTTGTCGAGTCACTTGAGTTGATCGTCACCGTCCTTCAACGCACGGTCGATGACGTACACCTGGTTGCAGACCGTACGCACATCGACGGGCGCGTTTCTCGTCAGACACTCGAAATAGGCTTGTAACACGGCGGTGACCAAATTCAAATTCAAATTCAAATTCAAATGATTTATTCTGTAAATTGACAATATATACATTGTATTACAGTCGTCAATGCTTATCGTACATCCATGAATAAAATAATACATTTAATTTAAAATAAACTTGATAATTCCACTATTATTCCATTTGTAAAACTATAAAAACTCCTCAATGGAGTAACAGGCTCTTTCTAAGAGATATTCCCTAGTCAACTTTTTAAATTTATTGCGGGTAATTTTTTGAATAGTTCTGGACCCATGTTTTGAGGTAATTTTGAGGCTAGTTGCAATCTATGAGGGGATTGTCTGTGTTGGTCACGTGCTCTTGTGTTGTATAAGTGAACATCAGAACCGGTCTGTATTGAATCAAACTTAAAACTATAATATAGGAGCATTTCATAGATATATATTGAGGGCAATGTCAAAATCTTTAAGGATTGAAAATAAGATTTGCACGGTGCTCGTCTATGTAGCCCTGCCATGATTCGTACAGCCCGCTTTTGTAACCGGAATATTCTCATAAATTTGGAATGAGATGCTGAACCCCAAAGGACAATGCCGTACCTCAGTCTTGACTCAATGAGGGAAGTATATATAAGTCTTAAAAGAAAATGGTCTTGGTATTTAGAATATCTTTTCAATAAAAACAGTTGTGATGCTACTCTAGAACATAATGTGTTTATATGCTGATCCCACGATAGTGTATTATCAAAAATGATTCCCAGATATTTGCAATTTGATTCAGACGGCAGTAAAAATTCATTCATGAAAACTAACGGATCACTATTTCTATTTATACAACTTGAAAAAGAAATGCTTGTTGATTTTGAGGGGTTCACGTGTAAGTTATTAGAGTTCAGGTATTGGTATAATTTTGTGAGTTGTAAATAGCAATTTAATTCTAAATTCTCCGATGACTTTTCTTGGAAAAGCAAGGCTAAATCGTCCGCGTACATGGTTAATTTTATGTTAGGAAATTTTTGCGTTAAACTATTTGTATATAATATGAAGAGAATTGGTCCCAACACTGAGCCTTGAGGGATTCCAAATTCTAATTTTAATTTTTCAGATTTAACATTTCTAATTTCGACCACTTGAGTTCTGTTTAACAAGAAGGATTTGATCCAGTCTAGTGCAACACCTCTCACCCCCAAACAATACAATCGGCGAAAGAGGATTTTGTGGTCTAGACAATCAAAAGCTTTTTGTATGTCAAGGAATACACCTAAGGATTTAAACCTTTTGTCTAAGGCGGTGATGGCATGTGTGACAAATTTGACCAATGCATCGGTTGTGTTCTTTCCTTTAACAAAGCCATATTGTTCTTTACATATTAAGTTAAATTTCACAAGAAAACTTAGTAGTCTATTGACAAATACATGCTCAAATACTTTGGATATTGTTGATACGTTAGCAACCGGACGGTAACTAGCCGGGTTATTTGTATTTCCGTCTTTATATATTGGACGCACGATTGCTTGTTTCATTTCCAGCGGAAAGAAACCCTCTGCCAAAGAAGAATTAATCACGTCTGAAAGAGGCGTACAAATATGTATCGCACAGTGACGAATTACTTTGTGTGGTATTGCGTCGTATCCATATTCGTTTGAATTTTTTAATCCCATCATTACTTTGTATACTTCCTCAGGGTCTGTAGGAGGTAGCATGAGTGTACTAAGGCAAGTTTTGTCTGACAGTGACTGTATCGGTGGTTCCGCTATCATTACGCTCTTTTGTTTACCTACACTAGCAAAGAATTCATTCATGTCCGTTGGGGTCGGCATATCCGTAGGTAACAAAACAGGTTTTGTATTCCTATCACTATTTATTATTGACCAGGCTTCCTTGGCTATATTATTAGTACTGCTTAGACGCTCATACAAATGAGACGTTTTGGCCGCGGTTATAACCTTACGATAGATTTTTTTATAGTGTGTATAGTAATCTATAAATTCTTTAGTTTTATTAGCCTTCCTTCTGTAGTCTAGTTCTTTAAGCTTTTTTGAAGAAATAATTATACCTTTGGTTATCCAAAGTTTGTTTGTTTTCTTTTTATTAATTTTATAACGGGTTTTTAATGGGCAAGATATTGTAAAATAATACTCAAAAGTACCCATAAATTTTTTAAACTTAGACTCGGTATTGGAACAACTATTTAAAATACTCCATGACTCTTTGCTTAGTAAATAGTTTAATATTCTCAAATTTTCCGGGCAAGTGTTATGCATCGCTCGTGTGCTTCCACATGAAGGTATGTTTTCCGCGGAGGTGCTTTGAAATGTGACAGTGATATTTTGCGCGAAATGATCTGATAATCCTGTGCCTATAACGTCTACCTGCAACATATCAGCACCAACGTTAGATAGAACATGGTCTATTAATGTGGATGAAGAGCCTGTCACCCTCGTTGGTGAGTGAACATACTGTATTAAATTGAATTCTTTCATAAGATCTTTTAACCTGTTTGTTTCGGCATTATTTTTTAACCAGTTGAGGTTTAGGTCACCAACTGTTAAACACAACTTATTGACTTTTGTCAAATACTTTGATAGTAATTGGTAAAATAAACCAAAAAACTATCTATATTTGAGGCGTGTGGTGGTCTATAAATACCAAATAAAATAAGTTTTTCATTGTTTCTTAGACTAATTTCTATTCCTGCTACTTCAAATACCATTTCTCTACAAAATATATTTACATTTAACCTATTTACATTAATTTCTCTTTTAGATAAAATTACCAAACCGCCACTACTTTTATGCTCTGACCTTGAAAACTCACAAATAACATCATACTCTTGAAAATGTATACTAAGTAGCTCTTCTTTTTTCAAACCATGCTCACTTAATACTAGGATATCTGGTTGTGCTGTTTGTAGAAAAATATTAAGCATATCTATTTTTTCCCTAAGATATTGTATGTTTAAATGAAGGATTTTAACATTATTCTGTTTCATATCATTAGGCCTACTATATACATTATTTAGATTGTTTATACATACATTATTAAGTGAATATTCAATGGGATCAGTGTTTTTATTTACATTAGCAGAATACATGTCTTTGTCATAGGTCTTCAGTTTAAAATTACGGGTTCAATGATTTTGTTTACAATAAGGTTGCAAAGCTTTTGTTTACCCCGGCTATTTAAATGAAGACCTTTTGATGAATAGCAACTACTAGGGATGCTTGCGAGAGATACAAGTTTGAAATGATCGTATTTTAGTGACTCAATCACTAAATCAATATTGGTTTTTCTGATTAAGGAGTTTAAGTGGGGTTTGTCATGGTATTGTACACATGATAACGTTAGTGTGCTTAGTTTTTTACGCAATTTCTTTTACATAAGTTTTTACATTAAAAGTGCCATTTAGTGTAACATTATTGGTACCACTTAAAACTATAAGATGATCGTTGTTTTTCAGTTTTTTCGCCTCGTAGTCTAAGTCGCTTGCTACATGCTCTAACTTTCCATTCGGTTTCACTACACTATACACTTCGTATTGATCACTTAGCTTATTTTGTAGCAAGCCACGCAGACCACGACCGTGGCTATCAGACAACAAAGTTACTTTTTTTGACAATTTAGATTGTGTTGTTATTTTTGCTGTTTTTAGCTGTTTTACTGGCTGAATGTGTGTTTTTTGAACAGTTTTTAGCTTACGAATTTTGTCGAAAATTTGGTTTACTGAGAATTTTTTTGAAAAACAACGATTTCCGTGCACACGCGTGCCGCGCATTATCGCCGAACAAATGAGTTCAGCGAAGTGCACAGCATACGCGCCACACTCGACACCGCCGTCCTGCTGCCGACACTGAAGCTGGATGACACTGACGTCAGGGTTGCCGCTGAGTGTTGCGGCCAGTCTCTGCGCGTGTTTACGGTTCACGGGCTCCACACTGTCAAGGTGATAGTAGGTGTCCTCCTCTCTGGCGTACAGCAACAGGGACCAGTGTGTGCCGCCTTCCTTCTCCTCCGTCTCCCGGTCGTTTACCGTAGCCACTACATAGTCGTAGGTGTCTAATGCGAGCGATTCACGAACTTTGTTAGTGTCAGTCTGGTTTTCATTAATTTTTAGTAGATGGCTTACGGTAATATCCAATAGCTTAGTGTTGTCTGGAACTTGGACCTGTTTTAGGTAAAGTTGCAGCTCTTCATCCCACAGTAAGTACCAATCCGCTGAAGTAATTGGAGGGTGTATTTGTTCTTGGATTTTCTTCTCGCTATCCCCTCCAGTCGCTGATACCGACTCTGCTTCTGCGGCTTTGATTTTTATTCTTAGCTGCTGCATGAAGGTGGATTGGCTGAGTCCTAATCTTAGCTTCCTCCCGGCCTTCTGGTCCTTGGTGACAATAAGAACTGTGGCTCCGGTCACTCTTCGAAATCTAACTATATTTTTAGCGAAGTGTTCGAGTCTGATATGATCACGGGCGCATCCCATTGGTGAGCATACCAGCGTTGAAAATCCTCTGCTTTTAAAGTCTTGCTCGAAGTCGTCAAAGGCGGAGTTATATTCTTCGTAAGTCGGCTTCTCATAGTATACAGGCTTCGTCACAAGACTGTATACTGACGCTCCTTTGATTTCCTGGAATGCCAAATTCTCTGTCAAGCAGTTTTCTTTCTTGGGTTTGCCGAATTTTTTCTTGAATACTACCGCAACTCCCGCTGACATTTGTCGAGTGTCTTCAAAATCTTTCGAAATAGTGTGCGCAAACGCCGTTGATTTATTATGCTTTAACACGTCTATTACATCTCCCACATCAGCCTCTAAAACATGTATCCCGTCCAAAAGGCTGATGATACAAGTTTCAGAATTTTGTGGGGATTGGCACACTTTTTCTTCACAAGTTACGAGACCGCCGTGATCCGTGGCGCGCGCGATCCTTTGCAACTCTTCGCCGCCTTTTCGGCGTGCCGAGACGCCGCACCGGTTGAGGACCGGCACCCTAGCTTCTGGCGGTACCGCGTCCTCACACGCGCACGGGTCCGGTTTGGACGCGGTCGACTTGCCGCCGACGTCGGTGTCGTCCGTGGCCGTCAAGGCGATAGACGAAGATCCGCCGAACAGAGTGGACGGAACCGTAGTGTCGCTACTGACAGCGTCCGCCGGAACGTAACCGGCGCAGAGAAAAGAGCTGGCCGCATCGTCGTCGTACGTGTTCTTTCTCGTTTGCGGTCCACACGCGTCCTCCGCGAGGAACGTCGCATTCTCGTCATCGTCTATCACTATTATCGCCTGGTCCTGACGACGCGGAGGTGACGGTTCTCGCGATCGGGCGCGTTTCTCCGACGAAACGGACTCGGAAGATGACGACGTGCTTTTCCTTTTCCTTTCGTTTAGTTTAGCGCACAGGTCTCGTAGATCCGTCTGTACGAGACTACGTTTCGAAGATGGTGTTGAACCGACGCTGCCGGATACCGTCGATCTATTCTCTTCCGACTCGACCGGCGTAGCCGTCGGCGGTGTAATCGGCCTTTGTTCAGATCCGTCTGTCGACAGCGCACTTTTGACGAGATCGAGCACATCTGCGGTGGCGGGTTCGGCCTGTGGTGGGTCTTCGACGGTGCTCGTTACGGCCGGTCCGGCCGCATCCGCCGTATCACTAACACGCCGTTCGTGTTCGTGGTCGACGACAGTACGTGCACTCGCCTTTGTACGCGTAGCCGCTGTGGTTCCGCTGCCGATCACAGACGACGCCGGTGAACCACCGTCATCTCCTTGGTCGAAACAGTCGGCCACCAGCTGGTAGAACGTCGTCATGCTGGCCAGGTCCTTCAGATTAGGTTTTACGACTTGAAACCGATTGACGATTTCCCGTCCTTTGAACACGATTCTCGTCAGTCCATTGTGTTTTCTGGCCAACGGTAACGGCATGGCCGAACAACCCGTATCCACCGCGGCCGCCGCCGTCACGTCGTCGTCGCGCAGACGTCTGCCGACCTCGGAGCACACGTCCTGCAGGCGAAACTCGTCTTGGACGACGATCTTCGGAAAGAACATGTGCATACCGCAGGTTCTACCGCGTGTCATGTACAGACGATCTGGATCTTCGCACGTAGCAGCTGTGATACAGTCTCGTTCCCGGTACTCGGCCACTACGGACAGGACCGTTTCGATTACGGTCACTGACTTCAGGTGTCTGGTCGGTGCGGAATCCTTTCGACAGGAACTGTCGTTTTTACACTTCACACAGTCTACGTCCAACCAGAGGCGGGTAGGCGTTTTCGGAATCACCTGTGCGGTGAAGTCCGAACACGTCGTCCAGTCATTCAGTACGTTCTGCCGTTTATCCCGTCGACCGTCGTGGAACCCGTCTTCTGTCACTCGCAGGTCCGGCCACAACAGATCTCGTAGTCTTTTCAACATATGATAGCACTCTTCCGCCGGTATTTCGTACGAGCAACGAAGACGTTTTGAATTGATACGTACGAAATTACGTCCGTTATTGCTACGTTCTTCGTTCTTCTTGTCACGTCGATATTCGGTCAGCTGTAGTTTTGCTTCGAACCAGGTGCACACGGAACGTTTCGAGGATTCGTCACCCGACGTTGTACTACGATGGGAACGGTGGCCGCCGACGATCGTCGTCGGTGCGGTAGAAATCACATCACGGGCAACTCCACTGTTAGCCGAACTCATGTCCGATAGCTCAGAGAAAGACGTGTGTACTGATGTCTGATACTGATACTGATGAATCAGGACTCAGGCGCAATTACATGATATAGGGCGCTCCCGTCTGGTAACCGTCAACGGGTGGACGCGTCGAGAACAGTACTTCGACCATTATGACTGAAAGAGTTAAGTCCGGAACGCGTACGATAGTAGACAACAGCGAAGCCTAGATATCGACGAAGATGATAACAACATATCATGTAGTGTATTTATTAGGGTATTGCCTTTCGACGTGTATGTCCTGCGTGGCTGGAAACCGTTGTTTACCGCTGTGGTGGTGTGTCATCATGACAGTAGTGCACCATTACATCGTAGAATATTTTTGTGACCGCCGCCTCAAGACCGCGGCGACTCACGTTCGCCAAGTGCACGAACGATCGAAGCAGTAGTGTTGTTGCATCGTGGGAGTAACAACTGTCGTTGGACACGGTAGCCAGTGGACAAACGTTCACCCGTAGCGAACCTTTCGCCTGTAATAAATGTAGGAAGGGTATGAACAAAAAAGATATGTAAGATGGACATCTATTTTATTGACACAGATTTACAGGAGCATCTGCACCGTCCTTCGCAATCCCAGCACTCGTCACCTCCGAGTGTCGGCACGATGGTAGGCGACTGCTGCTGCGGGCAAACACATCCCTCCCCGGGGCAATCCCAGCATTCGTCACCTCCGAGTGTCGGTTCGGTGGTGGGCGACCGCTTCTGCGGGCATACACATCCTTCCCCGGGGCAATCCCAGCATTCGTCACCTCCGAGTGTCGGTTCGACGGGGAGTGACTGCAGCCGAGGGCATTGGCTTCGTTCTTCGGGGCGATCCCAGACTTCCGATGCCAATCGTCGGTGGGCCAACTCCGCATCCTTGCAGTAGTGGTATCCGCCGGTGGGGTATATGTGATACCTATTGTATGTACAGATGCTGAAGCCCGGAGGTGGCCTGCACTTCATGAGGACGTGCTGGTGGAGATACGATCTTCTCACGCCACGCCGACAGTAAGGGCATGTCTCTAGTGTCGTCCATTCGTGGTCGGTATCCTCGTTCCGGTAGTTCCCGTAGTTAGCTGGAAGAAGGTGGCGAGTGTTGGATTTTGACTTTCCCATCGTGACGAGTGAACGTTCAGAAATCGTTTGGACTTCACACGATTCTCCGTTCCTTATATACAGCATCGGCCGAGAGTGGTCGTAAAAAAAAAATAAGGAACCATAACCCGATCGGGGGCCCGATTACGCGTGAAGCGAATCAATAAGCCGACAAGCGGAATGGCCGCAAAGCTCATTACTTGTAGCGGGAATACGATGGCCTCGGCGCAACCGGTAGCTTCTGGCAATGAACACCTTTGAAGAAGCGAATCGGGATTCCGATCGCGGTGAAACGTGCAAAATAAGAAACCGTACGTGAGAGAGTGGGAGTGTTCCGGGTGGTACATATATAGGACCCGGTGCTAGTCAGAAACAGTACGTCCTCCTCGCTAAGTGTTTCATCGAGTCCGTCCAAAACGCAAGACCCGACACCACGGCGATACATGCTACAGCCACATTCATGGAATACTCGGAGTCCGGCGCGGAGCTACAAACACCGTTTCTGTTGTGTCGCATCAGAGACTTGCTGATCGAGCGATTAGGCAACGAGACTGTAGCGTCCAAGGAAATGGCGATTACACCGGCACCGGCCGAGGTAGTGCAAGAGTCAGGTGAGGAGAACTAGGATGTAGAGCAGACCTTCAATCAACCGCAGTCGTCTACTAATGAAAACGACAACATCCTTCGGCAATTTCGAGATGCAGGTTCCGTGCTGGAGGTGAAGGATGCACCGATATACGTAGACATCCAGTTTCTAGCATCCAACACTGGTGACTACGTAGTAAAGAAGGTTTAGGCCGAGTGTGCTCAGGGACCGACCGCGTGGATCACCGTCAAAACGTCAGAGACAACGACTTCATAAAGGACCGCATTAACGGTTTGTGCTGGGACGTCGGGACGATTGGAATCGAAGACCTGTCTGCGGTGACTGCCAGGCTCTTCTGCAGTGGACGGCGTGTGTACGTCAAAGGACATTTCAAGATAATGGCTTTGGTGAAGAACATGCACAATCCTCAGCGCCAGGACATCACGGAGCTGTCGGACCTTCCGAAACTGCAACACTTGCGCCGTAACATTCAACTGGTGGAGTGTCCTTATCGCAAGTACCTGAGTAGGTCTCTGGCTTGTGCCATGAAACACACTAGGGCCATGGTAAAACGACATAAAGAATCACAGTGAAACAAGTAATAAAACATATGATTCTAATACAAAGTGTTTATTTTAATCCAAACCTATTTTAGTTTGCATACAATCTCTGACACAGTGAATTTACGCCGGCCGCCTCGTATTCTGTCGTCGGGTGTAGCATCGACGCGGTGACGAGTGCAAAATCTTTTCCACTGATCGCGATGTTTGCCACAGGTCCGTTCAAAGCTATTTCGTTTTCAAAACCTCTGTCGGTTGGCGAAGTAACAAGTGCAAAACCGTTTTACAGTCGGCGATCTTTTCACCGGGTCCGTCCAAACCTATTTTAGTTTTCATACAATTTCTGACACGATGACGTCACTCGCGTAACTCGTGTTCTGTCGTCGGGTGTAGGGTCGACGCGGTGACGAGTGCAAAATCTTTTCCACCGGTCGCGATGTTTGCCACAGGCCCGTTCCAAACTATTTTCGTTTTCAAAACCTCTGTCGGTTGGCGAAGTAACGAGTGCAAAAACGTTTTGCAGTCGGCGATCTTTTCACCGGGTCCGTCCAAACCTATTTTAGTTTTCATACAATTTCTGACACGATGACGTCACGCCAGCCTTCCGTCGTCGGGTGTAGGGTCGACGCGGTGACGAGTGCAAAATCGTTTCCACCGGTCGCGATGTTTGCAACAGGTCCGTTCAAACCCTTTTTCGTTTTCAAAACCTCTGTCGGTTGGCGAAGTAACGAGTGCAAAAACGTTTTGCAGTCGGCGATCTTTTCACCGGGTCCGTCCAAACCTATTTTAGTTTTCATACAATTTCTGACACGATGACGTCACGCCGGCCGTATTCCGTCGTCGGGTGTAGGGACGACGCGGTGACGAGTGCAAAATCTTTTCCACTGGTCGCGATGTTTGCAACAGGTCCGTTCAAAACCTTTTTCGTTTTCGTTTCTTTTCAGCAACCATATAACTTCATTCTAATTTTTTAACTCTTTCTACTTCTATTTTTAATTTTTTCCCATAAGCTTCGCGTCAGCCCCTCCTCTAGAGCTTCTTATTGATGCTCATTATATGGACAAGAAGCTTATGAGTCGCGCGCGAACGGTACCCTAGCTATATAGTAGATTTCTCCCGCAATCCCCACCACCTCGATCCCTATTGGTCGAAACGGACGGTGGGGGTTATTTTCCGAGAATCCGGTGGGAATCCGCAGGGAATCCGCGGTAATAGTGCGGGAGAGGGCAGGGAATGTAGGGAGAAACGGGAAATCACCGCTCAGTCGTAGAACAGAGTCGAAGCGGTGCGGCCACAAACCCGATTTTAGGTTATGTCCGCCGACGTTCGGTAGCGATGATGACAAACAAAGCGTGTAGAAATACCGTCAATGTGAACCGTGTAAGAAATCAGCGTACCGCGTTGAGTTGGTAAGAGAGCAGGAAGGCGACTTCTACAACGTCTGTTGCAAATCATTTACGGCGTACACGGCCCTGTTCGGGCACCCGATTAGTAAAAGAAATACAACGCGGTCCGTCGCCCCACACAAGACAAGTGAAGCACCGAATCGGAAAACCGATGTGTGCTGAGGTGATTATTTTTTTAATGATCGGGACTTCCATATCTCACTCGGCGAGAAGTGGACGCCCTTGGATCGTAGTATAAATAGAGGGGTGTTTTCCGCTTGGAGTCAGTCGATCTTCGAGCGAGTAGGCCCGATACATCTCTCCCACCTATTCACAACGTACTATGGACCTGTACCAGGAACCAACCAGGAGACGCCACAGGAGGACAGTGATAGTGCCTAGCAGACGACAACACGTCAGACTGAAGAGGATCTGTGACTACATCAGATAGTAGTTGTACAAATATTTCTACATCGCAACATCCAGACGATCTGTACCATGTGTCTGCTGGCCCCTACCGTTCACCATCAGCGAGGGTATCAATCCACATTATCCATCTACACGTACATTGCACAGGTTAATATTAGAATGGTATTGAGAGAGAATCCACTTACAGGACTATCAACAGGTCCAGAAATACAACGTTCTGTGAGAGAACCCATTCAAATGTTTATTTTTGAAGCGAGTAGTTCAGTGTAACAGGCTGCAGCCTTCTAATACGAGATTAATCGAATATTTGACGTACACGTAGATGAGCGATATCAACCTGGCGATCGACAAGCGTCGCTCATAGCTTTGTCTTCTGTACATCAACACATTACAGCTCAACGCCAATCTTTTCAAGACCTGACGATCTCCATGATTACCAGAGGAATAACGCCACCAACTGCAACCTGCGCCATCCTTGGGAAGAAGCCGTCTCATGCAGGAGCCGTCCTAACATCACAAACGAGCAGAGGAGGCTGCGGAATTGTCTGCTGAAAGACACGTCTTTCCCGATGAACAACTCTTCCTCGTTGCCAAGCTGAATTCCTTTAAGGTAAGACCGTAGTCTCTATACCGCCCATATTACATTACCATATTTCAGCTGCCTTTTATTGTCTCACCTTCGCATTTATGTGATTAAACCCTTTCATAATAGTTTGGACACGACATATTTTCAATGTATTTGTTGTTTCAACCCATGGAAATAATAGTTTGGACACTTATCACTAAGACATATTTTCAATGTATTTGTTGTTTCAACCCATGGAAATGTCTAAAGTGCTAGTCCTTTTATCACTGTCACACAGTAATTTCTTATAGTTTCATAAATGTTAATAACTGAATTCCTACGTGATATGCGATCTTTCCATTGACGTTTTCCATGTTTTGCGCCGAATTAGACCACAGTTACACGATTTGTTAATTGTCTTTGTATTGTACCTAGGTGGAGGAGCTTGGTGTTGCGAAAGCAGCTTGTCCAGCCACACTCCAACTCGACACTGATATCTCTCATGTGCGGCAGACAAAAAGCTGACTCGTTCTGATCAAAGAAAGATTGGCGTTGAGCTGTACTGTGCTGATGACAGAAGAGAAAGCTATGAGCGACGCTTGTTGATCGCCAGGGTGATATCGCTCATCTACGTATACGTCAAAGATTCAATTCATCTCGTATGAGAAGGATGCAGCCTTCTACAACGAACTACTCGCTTCAAAAATAAACAGGCTTCTCTCCCAGAATGTTGTAGGTCTGGACCTGTTGATAGACCTGTGGATGGATTCTTTCCCAAAATCAATCTAATATTCACCTGTGCAATGTACGTGTAAATGGATAATGTGGGTTCGTACTCTCGCTGCGGGTGAACGGTAGGGGCCAGCAGACACATGGTACAGATCGTCTGGATGTTGCGATGTAGAAATATTTGTGGCCAGGTAATATCACTTCACCAGTGGGTCTACGTTGAGGACATGGAATGAAGCCACTGTCCAACCGACAGGACCATGAGGCAGCATCTATGAAGCCAGACCGGGTATGGACACTCCGTACACCCTGTGCTCTAAAGGTGGCGTGCTTGAGATTCTGAAGAGAACTATGTATATGAATAGTTGAAAGATAATTAATAAAGTTCATCTTTGTACAAATATTTCATTTATTGACCTTATTCACCCGCTACATTTTTCGAATACTTGGAGTCCAGATTGGAGCTGCACACACCGTTCCTGTTGCGTCGCATCAGATACTTGCCGATAGGGCGATTACCTCGTAAAGGCGACCCGGCTCAAGTAACTACAGCGTCCAAGGAACCGGCGAAATGAACCAGACGACTGAGAAGAAAGACGTTCACTCTAGCGCAGCCGTCAACTAGCGAAATCGAGGAGATCGTACGGCAGTTCCAAGAGGCGGCTTTCAAACACCAGTTCTTTTGGCGTTATAGTAATAAGAATGTGATATGTGGTCACGAATAGAGAGATTGATCATGCTTTATCAGGCGATCATTCGTAAGAACTTGTCTAATGGTGATGAGAGATTTCATTAGATCGTTTTATAAGGTTCGAGTAAATGTAATACGACGTGTTTACTACTAGATGTCAGACTTGGCACTAAAAGGTTTATAAAAACAGAAGGTATATTATATTTTGACACAATAAAGGGATACCATAAGATTATAAGTTATAAAAGCAAGTTTGCTTTAGGTGTAAATAATGGGTTGTTAAACTTTTACTATTGCATGTGAAAGCCTGCACGACGCGGTGACAACTGCAAAATCGTTTCCACCGGTCACCATGTCTTTCTGCGAAGTAAAGGGTGTAAAAACGATTCACTGTCGGCGGTCTTTTCATCGGGTCCGTCCAAACCTATTTTAGTTTTCACACAATCTCTGACACGGTGACGTCATGCCGGCCGTGTTCCGTCGTCGGGTGTTGGGTCGACGCGGTGACAACTGTAAAATCCTTTCCACCGGTCGAAAAGTTTGCAACGGGTCCGTTCAAAACTATGTTCGTTTTCCAAACCTCTGTCGGTTGGTGAAGTAACAAGTGTGAAAACGATTCACTGTCAGCCGTCTTTTCATCGGGTCCGTCCAAACCTATTTCAGTTTTCATACAATTTCTGAACTAGTGACGTCATGCCGGCAGGGTCCTGCTGTCGGGCGTAGCGTCGACGCGGTAACAAGTTCAACGACGTTTCACTGCCATATCCAAACCGATTTTAGTTTTCATTTCTTTTCAGCAACCACACAACTTCATTCTCATTCGTCTACTCTTTCTATTTCTATTTGTCATTTTCTCCCATAAGCTTCGCGTCAGCCCCTCCTCTAGAGCTTCTTATTGATGCTCATTATATGGACAAGAAGCTTATGAGTCGCGCGCGAACGGTACCCTAGCTATATAGTGGATGTCTCCCGCAATCCCTACCACCTCGTTTGCTATTGGTCGAAAAGGATGGTGGGGGCTACTTTCTGAGAATTCGGCGGGAGTTAGCAGGGAATCCGCGGTAATAACGCGGGAGAATGGAGGGAAAGTAGGGAATAACGGGAAATCTCCACTCAGTCGTAGAATAGAGTCGGAGCGGTGCAGCCACAAGCCTTGTTCGAGGTTATGTCTCACAAGTGCTAACTCTTTTCCACTGGTAACGAGCGATCTTTGCCACAGGTCCGTTTAAACCTATTTCCGTTTTCCAAACCTCTGTCAGTCGGCGGGGTTACGGGTTTTCATACGATCTGCGACGGCACTCAGGCAGCTCGTGTTCTGTAGTCGGGTGTAGCGTCGAAACGTCGGCAAGCGCAAAATCCTTTCCACTGGTCGCGATGTTTGCCACAGGTCCGTTCAAAGCTATTTTAGTTTTCGTTTCTTTTCACCATCGTATAGCGTCTACTACAATCGGCTAGCTGCACGAACGCTGTCACTCGTTTCTAGAGTTTCGCCGCGCCAGGTGGCCTGTAATAAATGTAGGAAGGGTATGAACAGAAAAGATATGTAGGATGGACATCTCTATTTTATTGACACATATTTACAGGAGCATCTGCATCGTCCTTCGCAATCCCAGCATTCGTCACCTCCGAGTGTCGGTTCGGTGGAAGGCGACTGCTTCTGCTGCGGGCAAACACATCCTTCCCCGGGGCAATCCCAGCATTCGTCACCTCCGAGTGTCGGCTCGGTGGTAGGCGACTGCTTCTGCTGCGGGCAAACACATCCTTCCCCGGGGCAATCCCAGCATTCGTCACCTCCGAGTGTCGGCTCGGTGGTAGGCGACTGCTGCTGCTGCGGGCAAACACATCCTTCCCCGGGGCAATCCCAGCATTCGTCACCTCCGAGTGTCGGTTCGACGGGGAGTGACTGCAGCCGAGGGCATTGGCTTCGTTCTTCGGGGCGATCCCGGACTTCCGATGCCAATCGTCGGTGGGCCAATTCCGCATCCTTGCAGTAGTGGTATCCGCCGGTGGGGTATATGTGATACCTATTGTATGTACAGATGCTGAAGCCCGGAGGTGGCCTGCACTTCATGAGGACGTGCTGGTGGAGGTACGACCTTCTCACGCCAACCTGACAGTAAGGGCATGTCTCGAGCTCCGTCCATTCGTGGTCGGTATCCTCGTTCCGGTAGTTCCCGTAGTTAGCTGGACGAAGGTAGCGAGTGTTGGATTTTGATTTTCCCATCGTGCCGAGTGGACGTTCAGAAATCGTTTGGACACCACACGATTCTCCGTGCTTTATATATCGTCGGCCGAGAGTGGCCGTAAAAAAATAAAGAACCATAACCCGATCGGGGGCCCGATTACACGTCAAACGCATCGGTAAGCCGACAGGCGGAATGGCCGCAAAGCTCATTACTCGAAGCGGGAATACGATGGTCTCGGCGCAATCGGTAGCCTTTGGCAATGAACACTCTTGAAGAAGCGAATCGGGATTCCGATCGCGGTGAAACGTGCAAAATAAAAAACCGTCCGCGAGAGAGTGGGAGTGTTCCGGGTGGTATATATATATCAGACCCGGTGCTAGTCATAGACAGTACGTCCTTTTCACCAAGTGTAACGCGTCGGGAACGATGCGATGAATCCTTCCAACAGTTACTTTAGGAAGGTGCCACCGGTTGAATTAGAGGAATACGATCCACTACGGCCGTCTTTGAACGGACGCCAGCAGCCGCAGCAGCAGCAGCTAGACCAACAACACCAAATAAGCCCCGACGAATCTGTCTACTACAATCACACAATCGACTCGTCTGTCACCACCGATCTAGAGAGTAAGCTGTGGTACGTCACCGCCGACAACGTTCAGCCACCGGCGACACAACTGTTTCCTAGCGTAAGTACCACTTCTCACCTTTTGGTTTTCTCTGAGTCGTCTATACATCTAAAGTAGTTATAGTTCAAATTATTTCTCAGATCTCTCGAGTCTTTGTACATAGTCAGTTGCTTTTGGTTTTCTCTGAGTCGTCTAAACATCTAAAGTAGTTCTAGTTAAAATTATTTCTCAGATCTCTTGAGTCTTTGTACATAGGCAGTTGTTTTTATTTTCAGATGTATCTCTATCCACGTTTTAGCTATATATATATATATATATATATATATATATATATATATATATATATATATATATATATATTTCAGAGTGTAACGTTTATTTGGACACGATACAACGTGTTTGTTGTGGTTTACCATCTTCTTCGTCTTTTACAGGAGAGTTACGGCATGGCGACCACCGCGCAAGCGGTACAATACGACCGACAGCCCAATACGGCGAGCGGCGGTACTGCAGCCGTCGTCCCGACGTTCACCAGACCTTCCCCCGTCAGACCGGCACCGGTGAAACATATGAAGACGCCGCCAACCGTAGGCAAGAGAATATCCATGGACAAATCGACGTACGATGCGCCCGAAGACCGGTCGTCCGCCGAAGAGGAGCGGATAGTGGACTCCCCGGTCGGTGGCGTCGTACACGAGGATCGGAGGCACAGTGACAAGCGTAAAAAAAAGGCTAGGAGCACCAATCGGACACCACGGTCTTCGTCGTCTTCCTCTTGCTCCTCTACGGACTCACGGGCCGACCGGTCCTCTCCACTTCCGGTGGTGCGGAAGAAACACCGGAAGGCGCAGTGCAGAGAAGAGGAGTCCGGTGGCGAACGGAGTCGGCGGAAAAGCGAAACACCCTCGGGCCGCTCGGAACAACCGAGGCCATCACGTTCCAGAAGCGGTGAGCGAGAGGGCTCTCGCACCACGGACGGGGACAAAACACCGGCCCGCAAAAGACCCAGGACCCGCAACGACCCAGCCACCGCAGCACCCGGAACGAAAACTACGACCGCTGTCGTCACCACCAGAGACGCGGCCCTGGACTCCGCGCCCGTTGAAGACCCACCCGAGTGCATCGTCGAAAGGAACCACAGTGTCTATCAGACGATCAGGAACGCCTCGCTGCCACTACGTGGTGCCGGCGAAGCAGACGCAGCGTCCTGCGCCGCCTCGTCGGTGGTGTCCAGAGCGGCGAGCGTAAGGACCAACAGGCGGAACGACAGCGCCAAGAGGTTGTCCGTCACGTACCTACAAGCGTGCCTTTGCGAAGATCTGCGTACGAACGCGTTTCGCACTGCAGTCGGTCCAACTGTTGTGGACCACGCTGAACTCGTCCCAAGTGAAACAGAAACAGGCCATTGACATGGTGCGCTCCATGTACTACGTGCCTTCGTCGTCAGACGACTTCGAACCACGGCTGAACAACAACAAGTACCTGTTCTGCCCGTTCAACGACACGTACGGATTCGACCAGGAGATGTTGAAGAGAAACGCCAAGAACGCCGACCGTTCCCTGGCCAGCGCTCTGAAATCCAACTGCGACCCGAACGAGCACTCTCTGGACATGGTGTTCAGACGGGCGTTGAAAGAGATCGCCGACGAGATGTACACGCTGGACAGGCGACACAACGAGGTGACGCTGGACAACCCGGTGTATATCAGCGGACAGTATCTGGAGTTGCGGTTACTGGAGAAGATCAGGAGATATTACAAGGCGCATTTGAACGGCAAAGACATCGCCGACTACCTGACCAAATGCTCCGTGGACACGGATTCGCCATTCCACGGGCTGGTGAACAAGACCGCGGCGGAGGAGTACGTGCGCACGTTGTACGACCGCTACCGGCTCAGGCCAGAGACGTTCGACGAAGTGCTGAAGAACATCTCTTTCGCACCGCCCAAGATGAGGGTGTGGACAGAGGTATCGACCCAAGTGAGTGTAAACGCGACGATCACCGACTTTCTGAAGAAGGTGCTGTACGACGGCGACAGGCGATACTCCATATACCAAAACGGCATGGAGATCATCGAAGAGTACGCCGCCCAAATGAAGGCTTTCGTGGACGCCAACAGGGACTTTTTAGCCGAAGTCTGCAGAGCCAGCGAGCTGTTCGCCTGGATGTGTCTGGGAATCGTGACCGACCACCACGAAGACGGGACCATGTACATGTCCACCTTCTACCATATACTCAAGAGGGAACAGGCGGCCGGTGCGAAGAGCAGCAACGTGGTGTACTGGAATTATCCGTTGGCCAGCATGTGCGACAGAGAATTGCCGGCCGTGGTCGAGAGGAAGGCGGCTAAGTACAACTTCTTGGAGGGTTTACTGAAGACGCTCGACGAACAGGTGCAGGACTACCTTTAGCCGCCACGTCCTACGATACTGCACAGACGGAGGAAGAGAGATGTAAATTGAATATTCAATATAATTCTTCTTATATTTGTAGTACTTCTTTTTATTTATTTCATCCTCATGACACATAACCTCAAACAGGGCTTGTTGCCACACCGCTCCGACTCTATTCTACGACTGAGCGGTGTTTTCCCACTATTCCCTACATTCCCCGCCTTTTCCCGCGATATTACCGCGGATTCCCTGCTGACTCCCGCCGTATTCTCAGAAACTAACCCCCACCGTCCGTCTCGACCAATAGGAATCGGGGTGGTGGGGATTGCGGGAGAAATCCACTATATAGCTAGGGTACCGTTCGCGCGCGACTCATAAGCTTTTTGTCCATATAATGAGCATCAATAAGAAGCTCTAGAGGAGGGGCTGACGCGAAGCCTGTGGGGGAAAAATTAAAAATAGAGATAAAGAGTATAAAAATGAGAATGAAGTTGTATGGTTGCTGAAAAGAAAATGAAAAAGGTTTTGAACGGACCTGTTGCAAACATCGCGACTAGTGGAAAATATCTTGCACTCGAATCATATGTTTTATTACTTTTCTCAGTGTGATTCTTTATGTCGTTGTACCATGGCCCTAGTGTGTTTCATGGCACAAGCCAGAGAACCACGTTTCACCGCGATCGGAATCCCGATTCGCTTCTTCAGAAGTGCTCGTTGCCAGAAGCTACCGGTTGTGCCGAGGCCATCGTATACCGATACTCGGAGGTGACGAATGCTGGGATTGCCCCGGGGAAGGATGTGTTTGCCCGCAGCAGAAGCAGTCGCCTTCCACCGAACCGACACTCGGAGGTGACGAATGCTGGGATTGCGAAGGACGATGCACATGCTCCTGTACATTTGTGTCAATAAAATAGATGTCCATCCTACATATCTTTTTTGTTCATACCCTTCCTACATTTATTACAGGCCACCTGGCGGAGCGACATCCTAGGAACAAGTGACAGCGTTCGTGCAGATAGCCGATTGTACTAGACGCTATACGATAGTGAAAGGAAACGAAAACTAAAATAGCTTTGAACGGACCGCAAATATCGCGACCAAGTGGAAAGGGTTTTTCGCTTGCCGACGTTTCGACGCTACACCCGACTACAGAACACGAGCTGCCTGAGTGCCGTCCTGTTACCCCGCCGACCGACAGAGGTTTTGAAAACGGAGAAGACCCGACGAAAGGACCGCCGACAGTGTATCGTAGTTTTGAACGGGCCTGTTGCAAACATCGCGACCAGTGGAAAGGATTTTGCACTCGTCATTCCGCCTGTCGGCTTACCGATTCGCTTCACGCGTAATCGGGCCCCCAATCGGGTTATATAGTTTCTTATTTCAGTTTACGACCACTCTCGGCCGATGACAAGGATTTGTCTTTTCACCATAATTCCCGTGGTAATGACACTCCTCCACCAGTGAGGAACTGCCGTACGATCTCCTCGATTCCGCTAGTTGACGGTTGCGGTAGAGTGAACGTCTCTAGTTGACGGTTGCGGTAGAGTGAACGTCTTTCTTCTCAGTCGTCTGGTTCATTTCGCTGGTTCCTTAGACGCTGTAGTTACTTGAGCCGGGTCACCTTTACGAGGTAATCGCCCTATCGGCAAGTCTCTGATGCGATGCAACAGGAACGGTGTGTGCAGCTCCAATCCGGATTCCAAGTATTCGAGGAATGTAGCGGGGGTACATAAGGTTGATAAATGAAATATATGATTTTACAAAGAAGCACTTTATTTATTATCTTTCAACTATCATATAAATAGTTCTCTTCCTAATCTCAAGCACGCCACCTTTAGGGCACAGGGTGTACGGAGTGTCCATACCCTGTCTGGGTGGTCTCCTCCGGCAACGCTCCTACATAGATGGCGGATAGTGGCTTCATAGATGCTGCCTCATGGTCCTGTCGGCTAGACGGTGCCTTCATGTCCTCAACGTAGACCCACTGGTGAAGTGATATTACCTGGCCACAAATATTTCTACATCGCAACATCCAGACGATCTGTACCATGTGTCTGCTGGCCCCTACCGTTCACCCGCAGCGAGAGTATTAACCCACATCATCCATTTACACGTACATTGCACAGGTGAATATTAGATTGATATTGGGAGAGAATTCACAAACAGGTCTATCAACAGGTCCAGAATTACAACATTCTGCGAGAGAAGCCATTCAAATGTCTATCTTTGAAGCGAGTGGTTTGGTGTAGCAGGCCGCATCCTTCTAATACGAGATTAATTGAATCTTCGACGTGGAGGTAGATGAGCATACATCAACCTGGCGATTAACAAGCGTCGCCCATAGCTTTTTCTTCTGTAAATCAACGCAGTACAGCTTAACGCCAATCCTTCTTTGATCAGAACGATATCTGGCATGAATAGCCACTAAATAATCTTTAAAAGATTCTTCGCAAACATAACAAAACACTGCCTCTTGAGCTGGCGTGATTTCCCAGTGAACGATTTCACTGCGGTACAGCTTTTCCGTGATAGATTTCGTTGCAGCGACCAATTGTTAAATTGAGAAGTAGCCATTCGTCTGGAGTCAGCTTTTCGTCTGCCGCCCGTGAAGGATATAAGTTTCGAGTCAAAGTGTGGCTAGACAAGCTGCTTCCGCAACACCAAGCTGACATCCTCCACCTAGGTACAATACACAAACAATTAACAAATCGTGTAACTGCAGTCTAATGTGGTTCTACTTTGGCACAAAACATGGCAAACCTCAATGGAAAGTCACATATCACGTAGAATTCAGTTGTAAACATTTATGCAACCATAAGAAACTACTGTGTGACAGTGATAAAAGAACTAGCACTTTAGACATTCTCATGGGTTGAAACAACAACAAATACATTAAAGATATGTCTTAGTAATAATTGTACAAAATAGTATGATGCGATGTAATCACATAAATGCAAAGAATGTAAGAAAATAGAAGGCAGCTGAAATATGTTAATGTAATTTGGGTGGTATAGAGACTACAGTCTTACCTTGAAGGAATTCAGCTTGGCAACGAGGAAGAGTTGTTCATCGGGAAGGACGTGTCTTTCAGCAGACAATTCCGCAGCCTCCTCTTCTCGTGTGTGATGTTAGGATGGCTCCTGCATGAGATGGCCACTTTCCAAGGGTGGCGAAGGTTGCAGTTGGTGGCGTTATTCCTCTGGTAACCATGGGGATCGTCAGGTCTTGATGCGTGTAAATGGAGAAGGTGGGTTCCATACTCCAGCTGGCCCAAGACGAGTGGCTACTTCTCAGTGTATAGAGGGCAGGAACATGTATTTGTTTTAACAATAGGCCGCTGCAACCAAATCTGTCACAGAAGTGCTGTACCGCAGTGAAATCGTCCAGCTCAAGAAGCAGTGTTTTGTTATATTGGCGAAGAATCGTTTGAAGATTATTTAGTGGCTATTCACGCCAGATATCGTTCTGATCAAAGAAGGATTGGCGTTGAGCTGTAATGTGTTGATTTACAGAAGAAAAAGCTATGAGCGACGCTTGTTAATCGCCAGGTTGATATATGCTCAACTACCTCTACGTCGAAGATTCAATTAATCTCGTATTAGAAGGATGCAGCCTGCTACACCAAACTACTCGCTTCAAACATAAACATTTGAATGGCTTCTATCACAGAATGTTGTAATTCTGGACCTGTCGATAGACCTGTATGTGGATTCTCTCCTAATATCAATCTAATATTCACCTGTGCAATGTACGTGTAGATGGATAATGTGGATTAATACCCTCGCTGATGGTGAACGGTAGGGGCCAGCAGACACGTGGTACAGATTGTCTGGATGTTGCGATGTAGAAATATTTGTACAACTACTATCTGATGTAGTCACGGATCTTCTTCAGTCTGACGTGTTGTCGTCTGCTAGGCACTATCACTGTTCTCCTGGTTGGTTCCTGGTACAGGTCCATAGTACGCTGTGAATAAGTGGGAGAGATGTATCGAGCCTACTCGCTCAAAGATCGACTGACTCCAAGCGGAAAAGGTGATATAAAAAATATATAAATGCAGCGAATTCCACGAGCATGAGGTCAGAAACGAAACGACACGGCAACACGGCGCATCATGGGGCCTGAGACATTCAGCTTTGTAGAAATAACGATGGACCTGAATATCGATATTCCCGATTCTGAAACCGACCTCCATCACGAATCTCGGCTACTCCGGCCTCAGCTACTCCAGCCTGCTGAAGACGTGGGAACGAAACCAGAAGAAAGCATCTGTTGGCCTTATAATCCACCGCGTAATATTGAAACAAGACAGCTGGATGATTTCACCATGTCTGATATAGTGTTTGTTGATATAGATCTGACGTGCGCTCAGTTGGAGATAGCATTCGGCAGCATCTACAACAAACGTTTATTGTGTCGCAAGTATATTAGGCCAAAAGGTTGGAATTGGAAGAGGACCGTTACGAACCTGGCCGCTAACCATTACCCAGGAATGACGTTCATCACCGCGGGAGAGGCAAAATGTTACCTACTAGCGAGCTGTTTACCAAATGTGTACAGACTGACAGATGCAATCTTCCATGCTATGGAACCGGAAGAACCGAACCACGTATGTAAGACGCACGGAGGATTCGATATGTACAAATGTCCATGGTACATCACGGCAGTAATGATGAAGAAGTATGTATATTTCAAAACCAAAGGCGAGGACGCCTGGAATAGAGAATCTACTCACGACTTCATATGCCTGTGACAACCACCCATCACCACCACCATTGTATATTGGACCAGATTCCTTACATCGATGTACCTCAGCCAATAAAATATTGTTATAACTCACGAGTACTCTTATTTCCTTTTCTCGACCACCTGACTGGGATACCTGCACGTCGTGCAGAATAATCTACCGAGTGATCTTTGGGTGGGATTGCATTGCCACGAAGTATTACAAATATACGAATATACACTGGGTTGTCCGATCGGACCGACGATTGGCATCGAAGGTCTGGGATCGCCCTGAAGAACGAAGCCGATGCCCTCGGCTGCAGTCACTCCCCGTCGAACCGACACTCGGAGGTGACGAATGCTGGGACTGCCCCGGGGAAGGATGCGTTTGCCCGCAGCAGCAGTCGCCTACCACCGAGCCGACACACGGAGGTGACGAATGCTGGGATTGCAAAGGACGGTGCAGATGCTCCTGTAAATCTGTTTTACTAAAGTAGATGTCCATCCTACATAACTTTCTTGTTCATACCCTTCCTACATTTATTACAGGCCACCTGGCGGAGCGAACCACTCGGCACGATGGGAAAGTCGAAATCCAACACTCGCCACCTTCTTCCAGCTAACTACGGGAACTACCGGAACAAGGATACCGACCACGAATGGACGTCACTAGAGACATGCCCTTACTGTCGGCGTGGCGTGAGAAGATCGTATCTCCACCAGCACGTCCTCATGAAGTGCAGGCCACCTCCGGGCTTCAGCATCTGTACATACAATAGGTATCACATATACCCCACCGGCGGATACCACTACAGCGAGGATGCGGAGTTGGCCGACCGACGATTGGCTTCGAAGGTCTGGGATCATCCTGAAGAACGAAGCCGATACCCTCGGCTGCAGTCACTCCCCGTCGAACCGACACTCGGAGGTGACGAATGCTGGGACTGCCCCGGGGAAGGATGCGTTTGCCCGCAGCAGCAGCAGCAGCAGCAGCAGTCGCCTACCACCGAGCCGACACACGGAGGTGACGAATGCTGGGATTGCAAAGGACGGTGCAGATGCTCCTGTAAATCTGTTTTACTAAAGTAGATGTCCATCCTACATAACTTTCTTGTTCATACCCTTCCTACATTTATTACAGGCCACCTGGCGGAGCGAACCACTCGGCACGATGGGAAAGTCGAAATCCAACACTCGCCACCTTCTTCCAGCTAACTACGGGAACTACCGGAACGAGGATACCGACCACGAATGGACGACACTAGAGACATGCCCTTACTGTCGGCGTGGCGTGAGAAGATCGTATCTCCACCAGCACGTCCTCATGAAGTGCAGGCCACCTCCGGGCTTCAGCATCTGTACATACAATAGGTATCACATATACCCCACCGGCGGATACCACTACTGCGAGGATGCGGAGTTGGCCGACCGACGATTGGCTTCGAAGGTCTGGGATCACCCTGAAGAACGAAGCCGATACCCTCGGCTGCAGTCACTCCCCGTCGAACCGACACTCAGAGGTGACGAATGTTGGGACTGCCCCGGGGAAGGATGCGTTTGCCCGCAGCAGCAGCAGTCGCCTACCACCGAGCCGACACACGGAGGTGACGAATGTTGGGACTGCCCCGGGGAAGGATGCGTTTGCCCGCAGCAGCAGCAGCAGCAGCAGCAGCAGCAGCCGCCTACCACCGAGCCGACACACGGAGGTGACGAATGTTGGGACTGCCCCGGGGAAGGATGCGTTTGCCCGCAGCAGCAGCAGCAGCAGCAGCAGCAGCCGCCTACCACCGAGCCGACACACGGAGGTGACGAATGTTGGGACTGCCCCGGGGAAGGATGCGTTTGCCCGCAGCAGCAGCAGCGGCAGCAGCAGCCGCCTACCACCGAGCCGACACACGGAGGTGACGAATGTTGGGACTGCCCCGGGGAAGGATGCGTTTGCCCGCAGCAGCAGCAGCAGCAGCAGCAGCAGCCGCCTACCACCGAGCCGACACACGGAGGACGAATGCCGGGTTTGCGAAGGACGGTGCAGATGCTCCTGTAAATCTGTGTCAATAAAATAGATGTCCATCCTACATATCTTTTTTGTTCATATCCTTCCTACATTTATTTCAGGCCGCCTGGCGGAGCGAAACCCTAGAAGCGGGTGACAGCAAACCCTAGAAGCGAGTGACAGCGTCCGTGCAGCTAGCCGATTGTAGTAGACGCTATACGATGATAACACGAGCTGTCTGAGTGGTTGTCACAGGCTTATGAAGGCGGTCTCAACACGCTTTGTTCGTCATCATCGCTACCGAACGTCGGCGGACATAACCTAAAATCGGGTTTGTGGCCGCACCGCTTCGACTCTGTTCTACGACTGAGCGGTGATTTCCCGTTTCTCCCTACATTCCCTGCCCTCTCCCGCACTATTACCGCGGATTCCCTACGGATTCCCACCGGATTCTCGGAAAATAACCCCCACCGTCCGTTTCGACCAATAGGGATCGAGGTGGTGGGGATTGCGGGAGAAATCAACTATATAGCTAGGGTACCGTTCGCGCGCGACTCATAAGCTTCTTGTCCATATAATGAGCATCAATAAGAAGCTCTAGGGGAGGGGCTGACGCGAAGCTTATGGGGAAAAATTAAAAATAGCAATATAAAGAGTAGAAAAATGAGAATGAAGTTATATGGTTGCTGAAAAGGAATGTAAATGAGAAAGGTTTTGAACGGACCTGTTGCAAACGTCGCGACCAGTGGAAAATATTTTGCACTCGCCACCGCGTCGGCCCTACACTCGACGACGGAACAAGTCCGGCGTGACGTCATCGTGTCAGAAATTGTATGAAAACTAAAATAGGTTTGGACGGACCCGGTGAAAAGATCGCCGACTGTGAAACGTTTCTGCACTTGTTACTTCGCCAACCGATCGAGGTTTTGAAAACGAACATAGTTTCGAACGGACCTGTTGCAAACGTCGCGGCCGGTGGAAAAGACTTTGCACCCGTCACCGCGTCGACCCTACACCCGACGACGGAACACGGTCGGCGTGACGTCATCGTGTCAGAAATTGTATGAAAACTAAAATAGGTTTGGACGGACCCGGTGAAAATATCGCCGACCGTAAAACGTTTTTGCACTTACAGAGGTTCGAGAAACGAATATAGCTTTGAACGGACCTGTTGCAAACATCGCGACCAGTGGAAAGGACTTTGTACTCGTCACCGTGTCGACACTACACCCGACGACAGAATACAAGGCGGCCTGCGTAACTTCACTGTGTTAGAGCAGTAAGACACCCACATGCATTATGTCCAGCCATTTGTTACCCTGTGACTTAGAATACAAGATGTACAAGCGTGCCCGACCTTCTGACACACCCGGGACTTCTAAGGCGACCGCCGTATCGAGCCACGACGAAGAGGAGGAATCTAACCATTCCGTCAACAACGCTGAAATAGAAATACAACAACAGATTGAAAAAGAAGACAGAAGACGTAAGAGAAAACAAGTGCTTGAGACCAGGACGGAGTTGATCAGCGATTCAGAGGACAGCAACCGTGGTGACGAAAACAATTCAGACTACGAGTATATACAGGACTTCGAAGACCTGCATCAATATAATTTGGACAATACGAAAGACAAGCAGAAATACGATACTGTAAAAAAGGTTATAATCACTTGGTGTGAGAAATTCAAACCAAAACAATTATGGAGTCTCGCCATGACCGTAATAACGGTCCAACACGTTATGGTAACGGAGTACCCACAGGCGCTGAAGGAATACAACCAATTTAAGAAAGATGGAACAATGACACTGGAAGTGATGAAAGTATTGAAGAAGCTGCTGATGATTTGGGGCCAGACATATCGGTCGAATCTCTTATCGTCCTACTCCTTAACGGATTTGCTACAGCTGCAAGACTACAGCCGACGATTGTCCACGACTGTATTCCCGTTGCGAATGAGGGAGAAGCTAAAAAGTTGGCTCATACAATTTCAGAGCGCTACTCCCTTACCAGAGCCTATCATCGTCAAAGCTACTTCGGATTTGCCGGCTACCACAGGCAAGGACGATATGGACCACATATCCATATCGTCCGTGCTTGCAAGTGGAACAGGTCATTTTGCCGCTGTTCCATCTACAAGCACCTACCAAAACCAACCAATTGGCGAAGATGTACAAGACGTATTGGCGGGTTACAAGCTGATCAAATCAAAAAGCTCTGCATGTATGTACTTCAACAGGGGAGAATACCGTTACTCGGTATTCTCCCCCAACAATGTTGGAGAATGTACAATAAAATACGAAAGATACCAGACGAAGAACATCGAGAAACTGAGCCCCAATGACTGGTGGAAACATTCGGAGTGCAAAGCGACTGTGGCATTGAATCCAACCTCGAAGGTGGCAACACTTCTGGCCCAATTGGAGACCGAACTACGGAAAACGTTGGAGAACGACGTCGATGTGGAAAAGTCTCTTCAATTCCGCGAATAGTGTCAATGATAAAGAAGACTAGAATATCGCCACCGGAAAGGTACTTGGAATCAATGTTTTGGAGTGGATGTGTCTTCCCTTTCCAGCCTCGAAGTGTAGAGGTGTATACGTGAATGTCTGAGGAGAAGGAAATAGCAACAGCAAGAGTGGTGATAAAAATGCAATAAACTTTATTTACAGAAACATGTTTACAGATTATTTACAACGCCCGCCATCCTTCACCTCTTCTTCCGTAGTCGGCCGTGCAGAGAATCTGTAGGGTTTTGGCCACATTCAGTGGATCCAGATGGTCGTCGCTTCGCCATTCCAAACGTTCGTTGTATGCTATGTCCCCCACAAGACTCTCGGCGTCTCTGGTACACCTCCTCTTGCTCCTGGAACCGCGATGCTTCGTTCTTCGATACGCCAAGGGCATCCAATACGCCAACAGCAACGGGTCCTTTTGTTCTGGATCGTAAGATAGGAGGTACAGTCGGATTCCATCCAAATAGGGGACAACCGACAAGAACATGGGTTCGTAGACTTTGAGTTTTCCGTTATACGTCTTGGCGTGGTAGTGGCAGAACGGTGTTTCCTTCGCCGTCGAAACGTAACTGGTGCGTGATCCACACCTCGAGCACGTGGAGTATCTGGAACCACTGGTTAGATCCGTCAAGTGACAACATTCGTTCAGTAGTCTGTTTCTTTGTCCATCGAGCGACAGCAGGTCTTTGAAGTCACAACCGATGAAAATGGGAAAGGCTACGTTATTGACCAAGAATCTTGTAAACTCTTCAGGGTTGACATTGGCGCCTGGAAACCACTTCCTTTTGGTTTCACGATACCTCATACATTCAGCAGTTATTGTTACGTTTCTTCGTTGCTTCAGGTCGTACGGTACACCAGTACCTTCGCAGATGTTGTTCGAGCTCGTGACGGCAAAGCCGTTGCAAATGTCGTCCTCATTGACGGCGTGCAGAAAGGTCAGTCTTGAAGAACCATTAGAGAGCAGATCTAGCAGATACTTTTGATAATCAGACTTCTTTGCGTAATCTCGGGCGTCTTTTTCGGGTACAGAGGAGGTGGCGTTATCCACTGACGGCGGCCAGACGGCGAGATGTTCTGTTGTCGGTGGCGGTAGGAGTATTTGGACTCGTTGCCCTGATCCTTGTGACGGCTCTAGATGCTGGTCGGTTTGTTCGGCCACATTGTCAACAATGACGACCCTACGTGGCTGGCAGACTGTGTTCTTCGGTTCCCCAGGTTCCGACGATTTGACGTCTTGATCACGGCTTTGCTCTCTTTGCTGCAGAAGTGGTGTGTCCACCTTCGATTCGTGGCCCCTGTGATGATACGGTGCCGAGCTGTTTTCCACATTGCTCGCTGACGGCTCACGAGTCTTCCTCTGCACCGCAGTAGTCTCGCAGATGTCGGTGCCGCCCGAACGGGATGATGTAGCAGGTATGGAAGAGGACGACGAAGAAGCCGACGACGACGACGACGACGACGACGACGACGATGATGATGACGACGACGAAGATGAAGTGGCTGAGCACACTGATGGCGATCGACTCCGGGCTTTTCTAGCCTTATTACGTTTTTTTGACGGCTTTGGTCCACGTGTCTTTCGGTCAGGCACCCTGGAGATCTTCCGATGTTCCACCTTCTTGTCAACATTCGGCCTCTTCTGATTATCTTCTGTGATCGTAACGTGTCGTTTCTTTGCTGCCGACCGTCTCTGTCCATTCTTCAAAACAGATTTTCGACACGCTCGATTGTTCTCCTGGGTAGGTGGTGGTTGTACATGACGTAATGTCGTTTCTACAGATGATGTGGAACCGGCCGATACGGATCTCTCTCTGACAAAAGACGGTCGACAGTCGGTTGTCTTCGCCCTCTTCTTCGCAGGTGAATCGGTGGCGTCCGTTGGATGCATTCTCCTCGTTTTGGCGGTCCTGTTTGCAGCGGTCTGGTAGTATGTAGTCACAGTCGACTGACCGGTGGGACGCATCTTCTGCTCGTCGATTCCGTCGTAGTAGTCGTCGCCGAGGATGGACAGCGTGTCGTCGTGGTCGTCGGCGTTCTGACTGTCAGTGAAGTCCGAATTGCTACCGCCACCACTGGAAAACATACACATAGGGGTTTAGTCGTCGTTATTTGGCACGTCCGTAGACTTCTGGTAGCAAAGTGTGCGCATAACAAATGGTGTTACCTACCGGTCATCGTCTTGCAGCCGTCCATACGACAGGTCGTAATCAGACATAGTTCTGGCTGGCGGATTGTGTCTGTGCGTCCTCGAAGGCCAACCGTGAACTGATGAATCCGGTGCTTTGGGAGGCGTCTCTTCAACACCGTTGTGATTCTTTCGGACGACAGCCGGGTTGTCATCAATGATCGTCATAGATCGTTGGCCTGGTGACGCCATGACGCCAACCTTCCTGCGCATAGTTCAGCAACGTAGAAGCCGTGCACAGAGCTCGCGGTCTACTGATGGATGCGTGGTCACGCAGCCATATTTATACCCGGTTCAAACCACCGATCGGAGTTCCGATTCGTGTACTGAAACCCTGATAGACAGTGGAAAAGCGACGTCCGGTTGTGAGTACGTGTAATGCGTACCCTCGCATCGGGATGCCGACAGTGAGAGGCGACGCAAAAAAATATTACTCCCCTCCTCTACCTAGGCACTATATAAACGAGACGGACAGAGCTACGATCAGTCTTGATTTGGAGTTATCCTCTTACACACCAGCGTTACGATGGAAAACGTCGCGGCTACCATCCTGGCTACTTGGTCCGACGATCTTGAAACCGAAGACCGGCCAGCCACAGTTGACACGGAGTCTACCAACCTCGTTGCAGACGATGTTAGCACGACATCCGAAACGAATCGTGTCGGTGCATGTGAAGGCCTCACCTCTAGGTACGAGGAGTCTATTGTTGGCGAAGAGAACCAGCCGACCGTCACTCACAAGCGACCCGTCGAGACGCCGAAGCCCGGAGAAACTACCCGGACGATGTTTACCCATCAACGATCCGTAGAAGAACCGTCGATGCAGCCTTCGGACGACATAAACGTTTGGCGAGAAAAGGCGATGAGATTCCTCAGCGAATCGCCCGGAGGCGTCTTCGTGCTGGAAGCGTACACAAAGAACGACGTGTTGCTTCAAGTGAAAATATCTACTGGCGGCGCTTCTCACCTGAAACATTCGGAGTGCAAAGCGACTGTGGCATTGAATCCAACCTCGAAGGTGGCAACACTTCTGGCCCAATTGGAGACCGAACTACGGAAAACGTTGGAGAACGACGTCGATGTGGAAAAGTCTCTTCAATTCCGCGAATAGTGTCAACGATAAAGAAGACTGGAATATCGCCACCGGAAAAGTACTGATAATCCTTCCAGCCTCGAAGTGTAGAGGTGTATACGTGAATGTCTGAGGAGAAGGAAATAGCAACAGCAAGAGTGGTGATACAAATGCAATAAACTTTATTTACAGAAACATGTTTACAGATTATTTACAACGCCCGCCATCCTTCACCTCTTCTTCCGTAGTCGGCCGTGCAGAGAATCTGTAGGGTTTTGGCCACATTCAGTGGATCCAGATGGTCGTCGCTTCGCCATTCCAAACGTTCGTAGGTGAATCGGTGGCATCCGTTGGATGCATTCTCCTCGTTTTGGCGGTCCTGTTCGCAGCGGTCTGGTAGAATGTAGTCACAGTCGACTGATCGGTGGGACGCATCTTCTGCTCGTCGATTCCGTCGTAGTAGTCGTCGCCGAGGATGGACAGCGTGTCGTCGTGGTTGTCGGCGTTCTAACTGTCCGTAAAGTCCGAATTGCTACCGCCACCACTGGAAAACATACACATAGGGGTTTAGTCGTCGTTATTTGGCACGTCCGTAGACTTCTGGTAGCAAAGTGTTCACATTTGCAGCCGTCCATACGACAGGTCGTAATCAGACATAGTTCTGGCTGGCGGATTGTGTCTGTGCGTCATCGAAGGCCAACCGTGAACTGAGGAATCCGGTGCTTAAATTACTACTCGGTTTTGCCGAGGATTATTTTACAGGCCAACCGTGAACTGAGGAATCCGGTGCTTAAATTACTACTCGGTTTTGCCGAGGATTATTTTACTGAATGTAAAACAAGAACTAGTCCTGTTACGTTCATCTAATGATAAAAATGTTGTGCTTCAACCAGCTGCATCTCTATTTGACTTTCAAATTCAGCTTAATAAAATTGTTTGGAAAATGCCATATGTTCGAGTTGATGATGAAGTGAAATTATCTCTTCTACGTTTGACTGAATGCCATATGTTCGAGTTGATGATGAAGTGAAATTATCTCTTCTACGTTTGACTGAAAGAGATCAGCCCATATCTATACCGTTCAGAAGATGGCAGTTACATGAAAGACTGGATCATTGGATGTTTGCATCGAGATTCAAACAACTGCCGATATACCAAAGGATACAACGGCGTATTGTCTAATCATTCATAATGCATTAATCCAATATACACCATTGTCTGGCATTGTAAAAAAGATTATTTAATTATAAATTCATTAATACATAACCGCTTATTTTATTATGTACCATGTCTAAAGGTAACAACGAGGTTATATATAATAATGAAATCATATCAGATATATAAATGATTTTATTGTAACAGTAATTACAAACATGTAAAATCAATGAAGTTAACATTTAGTTTTATCATAACAATATTTACAAACTTTATTTATACAACATATAACATTAATAATCAGCATCATCACTATTACTATCATCACTGTCATCAATTATATTACATTTATAGTGTCCATAAGCAAGAGTATCAACACCATTTTTAATGCATGAAGTTATACCACCTCTGATTCCATTTTCTATAAATATATACTTATCAATGGGCACCAATTCGTAACTACTCAGACACAAATCTCTAAAATTTTCAAACACATCGCAAAGTAGTAAAACATCAAGCTTCAAATATAAGTCACTGTATTCACCTAGAGTAAAAAAAAAATAAATAAATAGTTTGAATACCATGTATGTAATGATGAACTAAAATGTCTATGAACCAGTAGACCCAAAACCTCCATCTCCACGTTCTGTTTTACTGTTTAATTCTTTTAACTCAATTAATTCTGGCATATGTATCTTTTCACATATTAACTGTGCAATCCTGTCCCCCGGTTTAATTTTAAAATCCTCAGATGAATGATTGAATAAAAGTACACACAGATTACCTGTGTAATCTGAGTCTACAACACCTGCACCTACGTCAATAAAATATTTATAAGCTAATCCTGAACGAGGAGCTATTCTTCCATATGTACCCTCAGGTAAAGTAATTACTAAATCTGTTTTTATAAGTACTTTATCGTGAGCAGGTACAACATAATCATACGGACTTTTTAAATCGTATCCAGCTGAATATTTTGTGCCTTTAGTAGGAGCATACGCCTTATCACTCAATTTATAATATCCTAATATAACAGACATTTTATTAATTTAATTACTTACTTTAAAACTAAATGTACAAACAGCTGGTTGAAGTATGAAGTTGAAACTCTGGTGTTGAAGGTTGGACTAGAGTGTAAAGCGGCAACAAAGTTTGAGACTGAAAAATAAGATTAAAAACAAATTACATTACTACATTATTTTTTATACAATTAATAAGAAATAAGTTATTTCTGTTTAACGATGATTTAGTAAAAGGTTAGTCAACAATATCTTTTAGTGCACATTGTTAAATAAAATTAAAATTTAAACTTACTTTAAACTCAGGTGGTTGAGATGTAGATGTAATCACTGGTGTTGAAAATTAAACCGTAAGCTGCAGATTGAAAGCAGCGTAAACTGGAAGCAGCAGATTGAAAGCAGCGTGGTTGAGATATAGATGTAATCACTGGTGTTGAGAATTAAACTGGAAAATAAGATTAAAAAACATATTAAATAAAATTAATAGAGCAACATTATTGAAACATTTGTAAAACTCTAGCATGTTCGATAATAATTTAATAAAGGTTAGTGTATAATATCTTTTGGTTCAATCGATTTGAAGTAAAACATTATCAAATATACAATTATGATATACCAAATCAATAGTAACAAGGTATAAAATATTTAATTGTAGTATTAAATATAAACATTATTTAAACAGGAAATCTATATCATTTACTCACCAGATTCACTATCTGCTACAGCCAATGATCAGGTTGTTCAAGTCTAGAGGTTCCGGGTAAACGTTGAGGCCGTTGGTCTCTAGAGCTTAAAACAACTACAGATGCTGCGTGCTTGAAATCTCGGCCTATTTATACTCAGTAAATGACGTCAATTGAACATGTGTCCGACCGCGTGCACGTCCAAAACATTCGATCGGAGTTCCGATTCGTGTACTGAAACCCTGATAGACAGTGGAAAAGCGACGTCCGGTTGTGAGTACGTGTAATGCGTACCCTCGCATCGGGATACCGACAGTGAGAGGCGACGCAAAAAAATATTACTCCCCTCCTCTACCTAGGCACTATATAAACGAGACGGACAGAGCTACGATCAGTCTTGATTTGGAGTTATCCTCTTACACACCAGCGTTACGATGGAAAACGTCGCGGCTACCATCCTGGCTACTTGGTCCGACGATCTTGAAACCGAAGACCGGCCCGCCACAGTTGACACGGAGTCTACCAACCTCGTTGCAGACGATGTTAGCACGACATCCGAAACGAATCGTGTCGGTGCGTGTGAAGGCCCCACCTCTTGGTACGAGGAGTCTATTGTTGGCGAAGAGAACCAGCCGATCGTCACTCACAAGCGACCCGTCGAGACGCCGAAGAACGGAGAAACTACCCGGAAGATGTTTACCCATCAACGATCCGTAGACGAACCGTCGATGCAGCCTTCGGACGACATAAACGTTTGGCGAGAAAAGGCGATGAGATTCCTCAGCAAATCGCCCGGAGGCGTCTTCGTGCTGGAAGCGTACACAAAGAACGACGTGTTGCTTCAAGTGAAAATATCTACTGGCGGCGCTTCTCACCTCATCAACACGCTGCCCTGGTCAATGACTGGCGGTACTTGGACGAAGAAGGAATTCTTGAAATCGATTCAGAAACCCAACAACGAAGTCAGAGCGATCCTCCAACAGAAAAGCGTCGAGTTCTCTCGTTCTACGTTGGTGCGCTTCATATTGAATAACTGGAACGGCGTGCCGGCCGTGGTATCGAGCAACTACACTTATCTACTGAAACGAGACGAATTCGACAACCGTTTCATGGATGTCTTCGTGTGCCAGAGGATCTTTCCTGGACCACAGCGATGCCGATACGACGACTGCGACCGTTCACCGTCCTGCATAAAGTTCGATGAGAACGACGAGCCGATTGGAATATTCTGTACCAAACACATCCGGCAGTTGGGAATCGACGATACTGTTATGCTGTACAACCCGCTGCTCGTCGCATTCACGGCCCACAAGAACAACGCCGTGTTATCCGCCTTGAACTTGGACCTGGTGTACGGTCTGCGGGACGGATCGAGTCCGCCGCCAAATATGGCCGAACCGGAAGACGCTCCCACCGTGTGGACACCGCTCTGCAAGAAGGAGCAGCCAAAGCCATTGAAGACTGCACGCACACTAGACATGATGTGCGAAACCGCGAGAAACGTGCTAGAATGTGTAGACGAGCACATGTTTCGCGGCAAACACCACAACATGGGAGTGACGTTCCGTCATTCCCTGACATGTTGTCTGCTCGAGGCGTTCCTGGCCACTCCATACACTCTGTGCCCTTTTTCAAGTTGGGGCAATCGAGTTCTGGAAGAGGATTATCCCTACAAGTGGGTTGAAATGAATAATGGTAAATGATTGTATTGTAAATAAATTGAAACCTTATTCAATCATGTCGTAGTTTTTCTTCTCATTTCCGATCTCCTCCTCCTTCTCCGTTCTCGTTTTTCAGTCGCTGACTCTGTCCCCGTCGCAACAGACGCAACGTATCATCGTAAATAGCTGAACCCGCTCTACGGTTGGTATCTTCGCTATGCATACTCTTGTTTATGTACAACATCGTAGTTTCTACGTCGGCGTGGCCTACGGATTTGCTGGCGGTAACCGCGCCGCATCTGTCGTTCACCGACTTCAAGTAACGTCTCCTCTGCGAGTGCCAAAGCACACCTTTGGGTCGTGGCTGCCCGAAGAGCGTCGAGAAAATACGATCGAACATGTAGTCTAATCGGCGTCCACCGTTCAAGAAGAAGAGATCTTGTTCGGCTTCATTTCCCTCGTACAGATACGGATCTCGTCTCGTCAGAGCGACCTCATTCAGCAAACGACGCGTGGATCCATCGTCGTCGCCGTCGTAGTAGTAGTCGCTGCCGGTATTGTTGTCGTCATCGGGGATGTAGACCGTCCATCGACGAGACGCCTCTGCCACACCCGCACCACGGATCGAAGAGCGCTCGCCACGCCGGTCGGTCTCGGTAAATCTTGCCGGCAGAAACACGCGTACGAACGAGCTTTTCGTAAACTTCTGTAGGGTGGTACCCCGGATAAGGTTCTCGTACTCGCGAACGGTCAGACGCATGATGGTGGACTTTATACGAGCGCCCGTCAGAAATCCGAGTAGAAAGGCGACACAGAATTCGAACAGTATACGCTCGGTGGCGATTTGTCGTCGCTCCGTGTTCGCGGCCGTATCGATTGACACGAATTCCCCGACGGCGGACTCTACTATACGCGCTGAATCGTCGCAACCGTCGCGAGAATGATACGCCGTCGTATTCCAGTTCACGAATCGGTTCGAATACTTTCGCACCAGTACGTGTAGAGTCCTAAAGGTGAAACGTAGTAGAGACGCGTTTTGGTCATCGCTGAACACTAGTTCGCGTGGCCTCCGCGCTTCGCAGACCACGTTCTTTATACGTTCGTTGTTCGTCTGGTTTCCGACCGAATTCATGAGTTGATAGAAGCGTTTAGTCTGCACTACCAAGCCGCGCGGATTGTCTCTGAAGAAAGTGACGCTGGCCGGAGTGAGGCGTATTTCAATCGTCGTAGACTGTCCGCTCACTCTACGGACGGGTACTAGAAGCCGGCCTCCGCCGTTGGCACCACTTCCTTCGGACGAATGTTCCGCCAAGTATCGACGCGCGTACGACAACAAATTACGCAGCACCCGTTTAGCGTAACTCACACGCAAGTGGTTTTCTACTACGGCGAAGAACAGAAAGCCGTACAACGTCTCTTTGGAGAAGTTGCCTTCTCGAAACGCCTCGTACTTGTGGAAGAACCGAAGATGCGAATCGACAACCTTCCGAGACGTACTGATTCGCGCGGACGGCTCCGACGATGTCGGTGCGAACCGTCCTTTAATATGTCCGTCGATATCAATGCTCTGTACACCCGGTATCTTCGTTGAACCCGTCGTCGACGACGACGACAGATCCACGGCCAGTTGCTGCGCTATAGAAAGGCCCGACGTTACGCTCGACACTTGTTGATTGAAAACCCTCCACGCTTCGGCCACTTCGGCGTCAGTGATCGACGTGTTACCACACGGCCCCTCGACGTTCGACCTGACAATCGGAACACTTTGACTCGACGACATCGTCTTCATTCACGAGATGCAACCGTCCACACTTACGGTAGGCAAACTGATCGGTTGTTTCGACCTGTGTACGACCGGACAACTGGACAAGAGGTTCGGCCGAGACGCGGACGAACAGTATACGTTTCTAGAACAATATAGAACTACGTTCAAGGAGACGAACGTGTTGCGCGTATTCATTTGCTGCGGACGTACGTTCAGGATCGGCGACAACGAAGCGTTGTCGTATCTGCGAAAGGACCGTATCGTCTTTATTCCGTTTATGGAACCGGAAACGGCTAGGTGGAATCTACTACCGTCAAACGTCACGGACAAGATCTACTTGAGGGTTTACAGCCACTTGTTGTACCTGTTGTGGCAACACCTGAGGTTATTCAAAGGCAAAGAAGATGTCACCGCAGCGGCTATCATATCGTTCCAGAACACACCCGAGCTGACGGAGTGCCGAGAAACCTTTTCACGTATCTGCACATCCCTGACCGATGCGGGTGGTAAACAACTATTGACGCCGATAAAACAATCTCTTGTACAGGAATTGGAAGGATTTGTCGTACAAGGAAAATAAATACACAGGATCATAATGATATTCAAAATGTGTTTATTTTCGAATACAAAATACGCAAATACACAGGATCATAATGATATTCAAAATGTGTTTATTTTCGAATACAAAATACGCTCGATCCTATCGTCCCAATAGCAACGAAGAAGACCGTCGTCTAAGCCATTGAGGTCGGGAAGGTGTTCTCTTGTAGCGATACGACGTTTCGTCCTCGGCCACGCCGTCGAGGATCGTGCCTGTCGTCAGGTCCGAAATACACAGGATCATAATGATATTCAAAATGTGTTTAATTTCGAATACAAAATACGCTCGATCCTATCGTCCCAATAGCAACGAAGAAGACCGTCGTCTAAGCCATTGAGGTCGGGAAGGTGTTCTCTTGTAGCGATACGACGTAAGGTGGTTTCGTCCTCGGCCACGCCGTCGAGGATCGTGCCTGTCGTCAGGTCCGACATAATCCACTCGCGTTGCATGAAATTGACGATGTGACCCAGGTCGTATACCACGTTGTTGACGCGCACGACCAGTCGGTCGTCGTGATCGACTGTTATATTCTGAAAAGCAGAGTCCATCTTTTTCGCGTCGTGTCCCTGTTTCCGAATGAGGGTTTTCGCTTCTATGAACGTCTTGGCGTATTCCAGACACTCGACGGAGCGCGTCTCTCTGGTAGTGGACGTGTCGAACATGCAGTCCACCGATTCCTTCGTACCTTTGCTGCCCGACTCGGCGATGTGCAACGCCATCGCTCTCGGCTCGGGGCCGATCGGATAGACACGGCCCGCGTTGTAGCCGGTGAAAGAAATCGATCTGACATTCAACAGGAACCCGTATGCGACGAACTGTCCGTACTGTTGCGAAAGGGACAGCAGTGTCTCGTTCAGTTGCATCAGCACCTTAGAGGTCCGGTGCGTACTACGGTAGCGACAGTAGGCGAACGTGTTACCGAAGTACACGCGCACCGTGTTCAGCTCGCGTTCGGCAGCGGTGGTGGCGGCGGCATCCGCCGTGGACCGGTCGGGCGGTGGCGATGACGAGTCGCGCGTCTCCTTCACATGCCGGAGAAACCCGGCTATTCTGAAGCCGTTGGTCTGACTGAACGTCAGCCGTGTGCGATAGAAATAACAGTACATTCCGATCTTTGCCGACAGGCGTGTGAGTGTTTCGATAAAACAGCGGCCGCTGTGAACCATCATTATCGATATGTTGTCGCCGTCAAAGTCCAACTGTTTGTTAGTGATTATTTCCGACGGCAGCGTCACGTAGGGATACGGGTTGCGCACGACACGAGTGAACGTGGTGATCGCGTCTGAAGAGAACACGGGGTCCCTTTTCACGACGGCCGCCACTTTGTTCATGTCGGCACCGTTGAAAGCGCCTTCCATGATGTGATCGGGTATTCCGATCTCGTCGGGTCTCAACCCGGGGTCGGGCAGGACCTTTCCGTACAGACAGTTCAACATCTTGCCGGGAATCACGACCTGTTTGAGAAAACTCTTGCCACCCTGCGTCTGGTCTTTGATGCTCTTGTTGACCAATTCGCTTTCGTTCATAGCTTTCCAGAACTTCTGCAGTGAATCGTTGTTCATGCGAGAAGACGGCGACGACGACGACTTCTGTTTGCCACTCTTGGCCGTCGCAACGCCGCTCGCAGACCTCCAACTGCGATCGTGCTGTATGAAGCACTTTTTGGTCTGCAACTCCTGCGGCGGCAGTCCGTCGAGTCGACACAAACGTCTCAGCATCGTATCGTACTGGTGCGTACACTGGCGCATCGGTGGTGTCACTATGTAGGGTCGCATGTTGTAACGAAAACGGGTCTTAATGGCCAATTGCGGCAGGCGAAAGTACCGCGCGTTGAACAACGCGCGTAGCCTTTCGCGTCGTCTACGCCAGTACCTGGTCGCTGCCGACCGAGCGTCTAGCTCGTCACCGCTTTCCGTGGCGGAGGACACTTCTTTTTTCGTCTTACGGTTGATGCGATCGAAACACAGTTTTAGTTGTAGCACTTCTTCGGGCGTTAGTTCGTAATTCCTCATGTCACCGACCGGGTTGCAGGCGTCGCCGACCGTGTAACGATCTGCACACCCCTTGAAGCCGTCGCGCGGTACGCGCACTCCGGTCGCCGTGTCGTACACGAACGGCCTGTCAGTGTACTGCAGGTCCATATGGTGGTAGACCCACGACGGAAAGGGTTAAGTGTTGGGCGAAATGCGACCTCACGGCGAACAGGGCTTATCTAACACTGCTCGTGCCGTCGTCGGTGACACCAGTGCTACCGAACGAAGCAAACGAGGTGGCAACGGAAGGAACGTATGCTGCTCCGTACTGTACGCCGCTTACTACGCCGCCTCTTCACCTCAGGACGCGACGGTGCTCGCGGCGACGCTGAACGCTACGCCCGCCTGGCTGGACATGGTCAGGCAGATGAACAAGGACGTATTTTGCGATTCGACTGTGTGGACGGATTTCACCATGACGACCGAAACGGCCTATCGTGGGGACCACGATGCGGATACCCGAAGCGGCGCCCGTTCCGAAAGAACACGGTCGCAGACAAACAACAACGCTCGATCCGGTATCGACGAGGATAATGCCAAGTCGAACGTACTTGGCCACGAGGTACGTTGGTACGAGGTACGTTGGTACGAGGATAATGCCAAGTCCGCGGGACGTAGGAAAGGCGCGGCGAGTGATACGCGCACGACAACAGAACGTTCGGCGATCACTAACACGCGCATCGAATCAGACGAGATGTTCGAAGACGACGACGACGACGACGACGAACCGGAAAGAAGTCGTGTAAACCACGTCCGTTCAACAACACGGCGACGTTTACACGGAGACGGCGAATTCGAAAGAGACGGCGTGGTCGAGGTCGGTACTCGTACGGGAGCGTTTCAGAACCGTTCCGAAACGGCTCAGCCCCTACGGACAAACGACGGCGGCGATGAAGACGACGAGACAATTCCCGAACAGGCGAAACTCGTGTTAGTCAGGTATTTCTACGACGAGTTCTGCTACCGTCTGGCGACCGTTTACGGCGTTCCAACGTTAACCGTGTTTCGTGACCGCTTAAAACGCGGCCTGCGCATGGACGAAAACGATCGAAACCACATGTATTTTGTAGACGCGATGCTCAGCGATACTCGATTCGTAGCGGCCGTCCAAGTCACGCGTCCGTCCGAACGCGATACCGACGCAACACCGGTCGTCACCGAGAATACGGCGACGATAGATCGACAGAGCGGTCACGCTGTAACGGAATCGGAACGACAGAACGGTGGAATCGAGGTAGAACGTGGCGAAGATGACACGGACGAACGTGGACCGGCCGGGCGAAACGACGTTACCAACGGATCTGGCGTGTCGACGAGGGCTGGAGAGTCGTTCGAGTTCAGAGACGACGATTACATGTTCGACGAAGACGATCTGGCTGTTTTGCCGGCGATACCGACTCGCCTGCTACGAAGCCCCCGAGCCGGCTCGTTTACCGACCACGAAATAGACCGCATGTTCCATCAGTACGAAGAAGAACTGAGAGATAAAGGCGGCCGTTCGCCGGTGGCCACCGGTGCCCACGACGTGTCGGGTCCCGACCTGTCATTACTACCGTCAACGCGAATGCCGGTGCGAGTTCGCGACGACGTGTACAGGATATCGGCCGACGAACTCGACAGTACCGACAGAGTACGACGGAGTACATCGTTGTCGGGAATTGAAGGTGTTTCATTCAAATTTAAGACGTCACGCTTCAGAAGACGACGAATCGCTGTCACCCATCCCGTATACGCGCCCTCTCAAGCGTTTCAACGGATATGGGTGACTGCTTCGTCCAGGTATTATAGGCTCCTCGTCACTGGACGGCGGTGACGACGGAGTCGGATAGCGGGTGGCGGGATCGGCGCAGACAGGTGATCGGGGATTCAAGTCCAACGGTGACGGAGGCGACGGCGGTGACGATGGAGTCGGATAGCGGGTGGCGGGATCGGCGCAGACAGGTGATCGGGGGCTCAAGTCCAACGGTGACGGAGGCGACGGCGGTGACGACGGAGTCGGATAGCGGGTGGCGGGATCGGCCCAGACAGGTGATTGGGGATTCAAGACCAACGGTGACGGGGGCGACGGCGGTGACGACGGAGTCGGATAGCGGGTGGCGGGATCTGCCCAGACAGGTGATTGGGGATTCAAGTCCAACGGTGACGGGGGCGACGGCGGTGACGACGGAGTCGGATAGCGGGTGGCGGGATCAGCCCAGACAGGTGATTGGGGATTCAAGTCCAACGGTGACGGGGGCTCCGGATCACCGTCGAACCAGTTGTCTAAGATGTCCTGAATAACATGTTGATAATCGCCACCTGCTATCTCGTCGCTGTCTTCATCGTCGTCCAAAACAATTATCTGATCCATTAGCCGTTGTTCTCCAGCGTAGTGGCCAACCGGTGGCGTGTCCGGTCGGTACGGCCGGACCTCACCAACCAGCGCGTAGCCTGGAAAGCACCGGCAAGTGGGGCAGTGTCTGGACGTTGATGCGCCGTCGTTCTCGTTTGAATTCATGTTGCTTGAAGAAACTGCGGGACAACACGTACAAGGATTACAACTTGGACGTAACGGCGGCTGTGTCGTATGCATCGATCTATATAAGAGAACTGGATAGCCGACTCCCGCCCGCAAAGCTTGCTACAGAAACGACACGGCGCTACATCGCCCACTGGCGGGACGCAGTACCCGCCGCCTCATATACACGCATGTTATTATTGTGATGTTGTAGGCTGCGATGATGTGTTTATGTACCGCCTACGGTTGTAACAATCGTTCTGATAAGAACTGTGGAATTTCCTTTCATCGGTAAGTAAGATCCTTTTTATCTATATAAATAGTAAATTAGACTGTAATTACACATGTTGTTACTGTTTTCTAGCAAACTAAATATACCATCCATTACATGTAATATGGATTGCCGAACGTTAATATTTTAAAATAACAATTTATTTACCTTTTGCTAATATTATAACTGCTGCGGTAAAATAATAAATACCACACATATTGTAACCTGATTTCACCTATAAAATATAGCCTACATTGTTTGTATGCGATATAATGATCGTAATAGTTTTAAATGATCAATTTTACCTCTTGCAAGTACGGATAAAGAATTATTTCGTAATATTCGTTTAACACGTTTAATATATTACTACCTAGCTGAATAGGAATAATGACTATGACAGTGAACATGTAAAATACCTTTCTTTAGGCAGACATTAGGGTTGTTAAGTCCCCTCTCTAACACTTAACCACAATGTTAAAATGACCAATAAGAAATATATGTACTCTAAGTCAATGAATATGCCTATATAGGGTTTATAAATAAATAAACACGGATTGTGTGTTCCAGATTTCCAAAAGATGCAAACCTGCGTAAGCAATGGACGATTGCTACCAAAAGGAAAGGTTTTGTTCCAACTGAACATTCGAGACTGTGTAGACTGTGTAGCAAGCACCTTAGCCAAGAATCTTTTTGAAATTGGAAGCATTAGACATATATTGAAAACAAGTTGTAGGATACGTTAATTGTAATAATATGTTAAAATTACTGATGTTCATTGTATATAAACCTTTAACATAGTATCATTTCTGTGAACATTATAATGTAAATAAAGTGTTTGCTGTTAAATAAAGCGTTCTTTATTTGGACCATTTAATTTTGGAGTAAATAAATATCCAGATATGTTGTATATATAATATATTAGCATGAGAATAGGATACTATATTGCTAAGGTAGCATTTTCTATCGTGACTTGGACCCTAAATAATAACGCTGAAACATATGCCTTATAGGACTTTCAATGTAATTCGGCCGACCGCGTGCTACGCCACCCAGCCGACAATCCAGTTGTATTATATAGATCGATGGTCGTATGTACTGCGGCCATTACTTTTCTTTCTTTCTAAGGTTATCACTAAGCATTTGAAACCTTGTATGTGTGTTTCTTGGGTATAAGAATACACGAATACGAAATAAGAAAACATTTTTTTTATACATATATTAAATATAATTTTTTGTAAAACCTTTAGGTACCTCCTACAATTTGATATAATTCCAGTTATACTGATTAGAGTTTGACAAATAAACCGTCATTTTGTATCTTACAACTGCCTTGAAATATTTAGGTAGAATTATACATTTATTGTAATAAACAGAATTGTGGTGTCATTTTAAAAAGGTATTGTAGGTTTAAAATTTTGATTTGACATTTAATTATTACATAACGCTAAAGCTCGAAATAAACGTTTTTTATTGCTAATAAAACAAACTATTTACATGTAAAATGGAATTCCGTTGAATGTTTATAATAATACGTAATAAAGGTTTTAATATTCTCACTCTTTTATTTTCATTGTTTATTCAAAAAATATAAATTTCAAATAAAAAAGGGTGGGACCGTACCTATAAATCAGAGTTATTGTAATATTTTCTAGCTTTCAAGATAGCCTAGAGACTTTAAATTTTATCTAGTTTTAGAATATATATACATTATATGGGATATTGAGAACTAAAATAAATGTATACTATAAAACATTGTTGTCAAATACAGCTGACGTGAATTATAGCCTATCGTGTTCGGTTCAATTCCAATATTCTGCTATCGTAAATATAGCAACAAATGATGTCTACAGATAGGCCATTTCATTAAGATTCCAAAGACATCGAAATAAACCGCCGAGTATGATAGATGATTTATTAGAATCGTATTAGTGCGTGTGTGTCCAGGTGACCGCTAGCGGTCACTTGCCAACTATAGTTCGAATAAAATAACTTTGGTACTGGCGGAACGGCCTCGCGCCACTGGTCTGAAATGACAAAACTCTGGGCTTTAATTTGCTGTGAAACTTAAAATAAGTAAACAATAATTTACAAACTAATTGTATAGTGTACACCATTTTATATTCTTTTAAAAAAATTTATGTAGGAGATTTTTCTAGAGCTAATTTGCTTTTTAAAGTGATATTTGTATTTAAAAACACGTTTTTATGAGTGAAATTGCGCGTGAGTCGTCTTTAACCTGTCACTGTTGCGAGAATAATAATAATAAAATAATGTCTTACATGTTACATCTTAGACTTTCAATTTAAATTTATACTTGACTGGTCCCCAACAGTTAATCCTATATTATTCTAAATTGTTAGCTATTTCAGTTTAAGCTTTATCGTACATCTTAGACTTTCAATTTAGATTTATACTTGACTGGTCCCCAACAGTTAATCCTATATTTTTCTAAATTGTTAGCTATTTCAGTTTAAGCTTTATCGTACATCTTAGACTTTCAATTTAGATTTATACTTGACTGGTCCCCAACAGTTAATCCTATATTATTCTAAATTGTTAGCTACTTAGGTTAAATTTCATTATATTTAATTTTTTTTACTTAGTTTAGGCCCTACAATTAAAAATCTTATTTTCCCTTGGGATATTGGCTTTAAACTACTAGATTTTTGGTGGGAAACATCGTTTATGTATCCGATATCCTACTCTAATTTTTAAGTAAGTTTGATTCTAGGTTTATTTTAGCTATTTAGGTAAATTATATGCTTTCTTCTAAATAATCTTTTAGTAGTAATAAAACTTTTTTATAAATTTTATTTTTTTAAAGTAACTTAATTTAGGATTGATAAATTTTGTGCCAGCATTCGCGGTTATACAATTAAGTCTAGTTAAATTTATAAGTTTGAATATATTTATTTTGTTTTTGGGTTTTTATATTAGTTATTTAGGTGGAATTTATAATTAATTATTCTCTTTTAATATTATTTTAAATCTGGTTTTAAACTAGGATTAGATACCCTATTATTTACGTTTTAAATTAAAACTAGAATAAAAGTAGTTATTTGCTTCATAACTCAAATAATTTGGCGGTTAATTTAATTTCTCAGAGGAACCTGTGCTGTCATTGATAAACCACGATAATTTAAACTTCCATTTTATTTGTATACCTCTATGATAATTTAGAGTGTTTTTTAAGGATATTCTCTTTTTGGTTTTTCATTAATTTTAGGTCAAGGTGCAGTTTTATGGTAGAAAGTGTGGGTTACTTTAATTGTAAATTAATCTATTTATGTTTAACCATTTTTTTAGGATTTTAAAGTAATTTGATTTAATTATTTCTTTTGAATTTATTTAATTAATGTACATATTGCCCGTCACTCCTATTTTAGGATAAGTCGTAACAAAGTAGCCTCACCGGAAGGTGAGGCTAGAAAGTACAGATTGTAGCTTATATAAAGTTAGTTATTTACATTAATTAGAAAATTTTTTTTCTTTCTGATTATATATATATTTCTTTTATATTTAGTTTTTTATTTTAGTTTATATAATTAAATAATTGGTTTTTATTCCCGAATGGTTAATTTATTTATAATTAAGGAATAACTTTTAGTACCTTTTGTATCAGGGTAATTTTAATAAATAATTTAATTATTAGTTTCCCGAAGATGAGTGATTTATTTTTTTTTTTTTTTCATAAAGATTATAAATTATTAAATGGTAGCTATAAGTTATTCGTCCTCTTTTATATCTGGTTTCTGAGGATTAAATTTAATTTTAATTGTTTTTTTCAATTAATTTTATGGGGGATAAGTTCTATAAATTTTTTAAAATTTCTTTCTTATTTTTCTCTTATTAGTTATTATATTTTTCATTTAGTTTTTTATAAATTGTGGTTTTTAGTTATTATTTCTTTATATTTATTTTTTTTACTTAGATTATTTAATTAATTTTTATTTATATTTAATAATGATTTAATTAGTATAATTTAAACTTAATTTTTAATGAACTCGACAAAATTTTTCTATAACTGTTTATCAAAAACATTTTTTTTAGGTTGGTTAATTAAAGGTAGGTTCTGTTCAATGATTAACTTTAAATAGCTGCAGTATTTTGACTGTACAAAGGTAGCATAATAATTAGTTTTTTAATTGGGGACTAGAATGAACGAATTAATAATAGAATATTTTTATTATTTTTATTTTTAGAATTTTATTTTTAGGTAAAAAAGCTTAATTGATTTTTAGGGACGAGAATACCCTATAGAACTTTATAATTAATAATATATTTTCTTATTTAGATTTTTTTTATTAATCTATATTTATTAATATTTTGTTGGGGTGATGGATAAATTAAACTTTATTTTTTTAATCATATAATTTATGATTTTTTTGATCCATTGTTAATGATTATAAGATAGAGTTACCTTAGGGATAACAGCGTAATTTTTATGGGGAGTTCATATTTATATAAAAGTTTGCGATCTCGATGTTGAATTAAGATAATTTTAGGGGGTAGGTTTTCTAATAATGTGTCTGTTCGACTTTTAATATCTTACATGATTTGAGTTCAAACCGGTGTAAGCCAGGTTGGTTTCTATCTTGAAATTATAATACCCTTTTAGTACGAAAGGACCATTAGGTACAATTTTCTATTGTTTTTTTTTGATTATTTTAATTGATTTGGCAGATAATTGCGTTAAATTTAGAATTTAATTATATAATTTATATTATATTCAATAATTCTATTTATTACTTCTTTATTTATAGTTTTAATAATTTTAATTTCTGTTGGTTTTTTTACTTTGTTTGAGCGAAGGGTTTTAAGTTATATTCAGTTTCGCAAGGGTCCCAATAAATTAGGGGTATTGGGCCTCATTCAGCCTTTTGGTGATGGTTTAAAATTATTTTTAAGGGAAATTTGTTTTCCTCTCAATTCCAATTTGTTTATTTATTTTTTTGTCCATTATTTTCTCTTTTTCAATCTCTTTTTATTTGAATTCTTTTACCCATTTATTTCAATTGTGTTGATTTTGTTTATGGTTTTATATTTTTTTATCTTGTTCTTCTATTGGGGTTTACGGGTTAATCGTTTGTGGGTGGTCTTCTAATAGATCATATTCAATGTTAGGTTGTGTTCGCAGAATTTCTCAAGCTATTTCTTATGAGGTTTCCCTATCTATTATTATGTTATGTTATTTTTTTTGTTAGATAGTTATAGTTTTTTGGATTTATATAAGCTTCAATTAAATAGATGATTTTTTTTTCTCCCCCCCCCCTTATTTGTTTGTTGGGTTTTTTGCTGTATGGCTGAAACTAATCGTACTCCTTTTGATTTTTCTGAGGGTGAGAGTGAATTAGTTTCGGGTTTTAATGTTGAGTATAGATCTGGGGAGTTTGCCTTTTTATTTATTTCTGAGTATTCTAGAATTATCTTTATTTGTATAATTACTTGTCTTATTTTTTTAGGAGGTGATTTTTATAGTTTATTATTTTTTTAAAAATAGTATTTTTTGTTTTTTTTATTTGAATTCGTTCATCCCTACCTCGATATCGTTATGATAGGTTGATATATTTAGCTTGAAGGGTTTTTTACCCATCTCTTTAAATTATATATTTTTCTTTTTTTTAAGTTTATATATATTTATCATTTTTTGTTAAGTCAATAAATTTCTCTTTCTCATATTTTCAAAATATAAACTTTTTATAAGCTAATTGACTTAAAATTTACTTAATTATTTTATCTCAAAATTTTACTAAAATCGGGTCTATAATAAAGTATATGAAATAAGTTATAGTCATTATTATTCCAATATTAATATAGGGTTCTTCTACCGGTCGTGCCCCAATTCAAGTTAAGATTAATACGTTATTGATATAAAATCAAAATATAATTTGTCTTATGGGGTAGAATTGAATTCCCTTGAATTTTATTTTTATAGAGTATGGTAAAATTAGGATAATTAAAATAGATGAAATTAGGGCTACAACACCTCCCAGCTTATTTGGGATTGATCAAAGAATAGCATATGCAAATAGGAAATATCACTCAGGTTGAATATGAATTGGTGTAACTATTGGATTCGCTTCAATAAAATTATCTGAGTCTGATAATATATAGGGTTCTGCTAGCGTGATTGTTATTAATAATGTAATTATAATTGAAAATCCCATTATATCTTTAATTGAGTAGTATGGGTGGAAAGGAATTTTATCTATTTCTGATTTTATTCCTAAAGGGTTATTAGATCCTGTTAAATGGAGGAAGAATAAGTGGATTATAACTATTATTGAGATAATAAATGGTATTATGAAGTGAAGTAAGAAGAATCGGGTAAGTGTTGAATTATCAACAGAGAATCCCCCCCCCAAATTCACTTTACAAACATATCCCCCATGTATGGAATAGCAGATAATAGGTTTGTAATTACTGTTGCTCCTCAGAAAGATATCTGACCTCATGGTAAAACATATCCTAAGAATGCGGTAGCTATGGTTGTTATTAGGATTATAACTCCTATTATTCAGGTTTGTAAGAATTTATAAGAGGAATAATAAATTCCTCGACCGGTATGTATATATAAGCATACAAAGAATATAGATGCTCCATTTGAGTGTAATGTTCGTATTAGTGAATTATTGATAATTCTTATTAGTTTATTTTTTTTCGAAATATTTTGTTCATAAGTTTTAGATCGTATGGGTCCCTCAAAGTTTTTCGCAATTTTATTAATTGGAATTATAGATAGTAATAAATATAATACTATGATAATAGTTAATGCTAGTGTTTTATTAAAGATTTTTGGTATAGATATTATTTCAGTATTATTTCTAATTATTTGTTGTTCTATGGGTTGTGCATTTATTATTATTTCTTCAATTATAATTATTATAATCGTCATTAAAATTAATCTTTTTATGTTAATTTTAAATTTTTTGTTTGATGTAATTCTTCTTATGTATATAAAAATAATTAAAATTCCCCCAATTATTATTATAAATGTGATTATTGGGAATCAAGAGGATCTAGAGTTTTTGTTTATAATTATAATTGATAATAATGTCTGTATTAATAATAAAATTATTATAGATAATGGTGTTTTTATTGTTGTTTTTAGAATTGATAATATGATTATTATTTTTATTATTATTATTTTAATTTCAGTTTAGTTTATTAAAATTTTAATTTTGGAGGTTAAAGATGTATTTTTACTAAACTGATGTTTTAAGGATTATTATTGCCCATTTTTAATTTACAAAATTAATATTTTTATTAAATTATTAAAACTTATTTTTCCTTTCTTTCTTATGTTAATATTTATGGGTGTAGTAAGACTTAGACTTATTCGTAAACATGTTTTCTTGTGTTTAATTAGATCAGAGTTTATTATTATTTATTTGTTATTAATTGTTTATTTCTATTGTTCGTCTTTTTTAATTTTATGTATTTATATATTTTGTTAGTTACTTTTTTGTTTGTGAAGGTGCTTTAGGGTTAAGATTAATAATTTTACTTATTCGTTGTCATTCAAATGATTATTTAAATTCTATGATATTATGATAATAGTTATTTTTTATTTATTTTTTATAATTCCTTTGTTTTTTTTGATTTTTGGTTTACTTTTCAGTTCTTTTTGATCATATGTTTATTAATTTTTATAACTTTAAGTTATGGAGATCATTTTTGTAGAGTTAGCTATTTTTTTGGTATTGATTATTTTACTTATTGTTTAATTAGTTTATCAATTTTTATTAGTTTTTTAATGTTAATATCTAGAAATTTAATTTTTAATTCTATAAGACGTTGGTTTTTTATTTTAAATTGTTTTATACTTTGCTTTCTTTTAATTTTAGTTTTTTCTTTTTTAAATATAATTTTTATGTACATTTCCTTTGAGCTTACATTAATTCCTCTTTTAGTTATTATTTTAGGGTGGGGTTATCAGCCTGAGCGTTTAATCTCAAGTTTTTATCTTTTTTATATACATTGTTTGGTTCACTACCTCTATTCTTTTTTATTATTTATGTTTATCAATTTTTTTAAATCAGATTGATTATTCTTATTTTCATATATTAAGACATGCTATATTTAAGTCTCTTTTATTTCTTTGCTCTGGTATTTATGTTTATAATATAGGTGATAATCAAGATATTCGTTTTATAGGGTCTTGTTGTTGTTTTATACCTCTTACTACTTCATGTTTAAATATTTCCAATCTTTCTTTGTGTGGTATTCCTTTTTTATCTGGTTTTTATTCCAAAGATTTAATTATTGAATTGTCTTTGTTTAATGGTTTAAGTTTTTTTTGTATTTATTTTATTTTATATAAGCTTGGGTTTAACTTGTTGTTACACTTCTCGACTTTTTTATTACACTTTTTTTAAGAAATTTAATTTATATACTTTTTCTAATTTTTTAGATTATATAGATTTAATGAGGATTAGAATTATAGTTTTAACTTTTTTTCAGTTGTTTTTGGTTGTTCTTTTTTATGAATTTTTAATATTGACTTTTATTTTATTATTCTTCCTTTATATTATAAGGTTTTAACTATTGGTACAGTTTTTTAGGGTTATAGTTTGGTTATGAATTCAATAATTTCTTTTATTTCTTCCCCCTATGTTTTTATTTTTTTAATAGTTATATATGATTTATAGGTGGATATTTAAATGTTTTATATAAATTATTTTATAATTATGGTATTATTTCTTATAATTTAAGTTTCTGGGGGGAGTTTAGAACTGCGGGTTTGAGATTTTATTTGATTATATTTTCTAATTTTTTTTCAGGATTATATTAATAATAATATGAAAATTTATCTTTTGACTTTTATCTTGTGATTTTTCTTTTTTTTGTAAATGTAGCTTATTAAGAGTTTTATATTGAAGTTATAGAGGAGGAATAAATTTCCCTTTTACAATTCATTAGGAGTAATTTCCTTTTTTTTAATGAAAATAAAATGTTTATTTAAACTAAATGAATGAAGAGTTGAACTTAAGTTAATAGCTCTTGGATTTAGTTAGCAGCTAATCCTTATTTAACTCTTTTAGGCAGATAATAATCAATTTTTTTATTAACAATAAAATGCCTCTAAATTTGGCTTTCCCTAAACATGAGAGTTATAAGCTCATTTTTTAAGTCGAAATTAAGTATAAATTTTACTTTCATGTAAAGATTAACCTCTAGGTACTTTTTAATTGCAATTTAAATGTTATATTTAACTATAATCCTATTTCTGTCAATTTAAAAGTCCATTGAATCACTCGTAGTATAGTCCTAAAATTAAAATTAAAATGAATCTGAATGTAGTAATTCTTCAGTATTTAATTATGGAGAATTTTATAGTTGTAACTGCTGGTACAACTATAAAATACCAGACTTATTCATATGTATGCAAATATGAGTGGAGTCAGTTTAGTAGGAGAAGCCTTTGTGATCGGATGTCATTATATTTTTATTAGTTATAATTGTTAGTTTTTACTCGTTTGATTTTTAGATAAAGTTTACTTAACAAGTTATTTCTATTTTATATATAGTGTTATATTATTATTTATTTGAACATTTGGTAATTTATTATAACTATAATGCAAGTTGAAAATTATTTTATGCATTTTTTAACTATTTCGTCATTATTTTTTATTTATATTATATCTATTTATTTTATGCTTCTAGCAAAATCGTATTATCACCAAACATTCTCCTGTTATTTAGATTGTCAGTTAGTTCAACATTTTAAATTAAATGTATGTATTAATGTAAATAAATACTGTTACAACTATAACATATGTTATATTTTAAATATCTTATTATTCAATTATGGTGATTATTATAAACATTAGTATTCGATTTCTCATTTATTCCTATATTGAAACGTGTTCAGTAAAGTTTAATCGATCTATAAATATACATATAACAGGTAAAATAGATTGTTTTTGTAACTGTTTATCCTGTTTACGATACATTTAATTAATGCATATTAATTTTTAGTAGAAAAAGTGTATTTAATTGAAAAAATAGTTTTCTGTTTATCAATTAAACAAACAAACTTGTTTTAACATTTAGGAATGATCGTATAGTAATGCACATACCTGACGTGATACAAACAGCGAACGGCTAGAGTTCCGATCTGTCTACTGCCAGGTCTCGATGTAAGTCGGTGTATATAAGAGACCCGTCTCACTTACAGAACGATTCAGTAGAAGCGCATCGTACAGATAGATGAAAGGCAACTCATTATAGGGAACAAAATGAAAAATGAAAGGAATCTCGTTATATTCTTCTGAATGGATCATCTTTAAGACATCTTTCGTATTTATTCGTGCGTAAATGTATTCACAACTGACGCCAAATGTTCGTATTAATCAGAAGTTCAAGTGTCATTCTCACACCTGTCTCTTACATCCGTCGTATTTTCTTTTGACTATAATTATAAATATCATTCATTTTCATGCTTAGACGTAGACCACTGTAATTGTGAAAAAATCGAGCAAGTAGACGAAATAAAATATTTGGGGATTTGGCTGGATAGTAAAGTGAATTGGAAAGTTCATATAAGTAATCTTCATGCAGAGTTAAGAAAATCTATTAGAACATTTTATTTTCTGAGGAATATATGCGATGCTTCCTTTTTAAGGACGTTATATTTTGCACATGTAGATTCTCGTTTGCGATACGGAATCGAGTTTTGGGGTGGAACTCATGATTATTTATTAAATAAGATTTTTGTTACACAAAGGTATTTTATTCGTATAATGTTATTTAGAAAACCAAAAGATCACACTGAACAACTATTTAAACAACTTAAAATATTACCAGTAAAAAATCTGTTTATTTTCAAAGTTCTTCAAATGTTTTACAAGATGAGTGGTAACACTGGTACAGTCAATTTATTCTATCAAACAAGAAGTAGAACACAACAACATTTTATCAGACCTCGGGTCAATAAAGTATTTTTCTCTAAAACATTTTTGTTTTTAGGCCTAAAGTGTTTCAACTTGTTGCCACAAGAAATTAAACAATTAAACAGGTTTAATTTATTTTCAAAAATGCTAAAAAGTGGTTAATTGATATTACAGATATCAGCACACTTACATCTATAGTTTGTTAATTTACTTTGCAATAAAACTTATAATGTATGTATATATGTGTGTGTGTGTGTGTGTGTGTGTGTGTGTGTGTGTGTGTGTGTGTGTGTGTGTGTGTGTGTGTGTGTGTGTGTGTGTGTGTGTGTGTGTGTGTGTGTGTGTGTGTGTGTGTGTGTGTGTGTGTGTGTGTGTGTGTGTGTGTGTGTGTGTGTGTGTGTGTGTGTGTGTGTGTGTGTGTGTGTGTGTGTGTGTGTGTGTGTGTGTGTGTGTGTGTGTGTGTGTGTGTGTGTGTGTGTGTGTGTGTGTGTGTGTGTGTGTGTGTGTGTGTGTGTGTGTGTGTGTGTGTGTGTGTGTGTGTGTGTGTGTGTGTGTGTGTGTGTGTGTGTGTGTGTGTGTGTGTGTGTGTGTGTGTGTGTGTGTGTGTGTGTGTGTGTGTGTGTGTGTGTGTGTGTGTGTGTGTGTGTGTGTGTGTGTGTGTGTGTGTGTGTGTGTGTGTGTGTGTGTGTGTGTGTGTGTGTGTGTGTGTGTGTGTGTGTGTGTGTGTGTGTGTGTGTGTGTGTGTGTGTGTGTGTGTGTGTGTGTGTGTGTGTGTGTGTGTGTGTGTGTGTGTGTGTGTGTGTGTGTGTGTGTGTGTGTGTGTGTGTGTGTGTGTGTGTGTGTGTGTGTGTGTGTGTGTGTGTGTGTGTGTGTGTGTGTGTGTGTGTGTGTGTGTGTGTGTGTGTGTGTGTGTGTGTGTGTGTGTGTGTGTGTGTGTGTGTGTGTGTGTGTGTGTGTGTGTGTGTGTGTGTGTGTGTGTGTGTGTGTGTGTGTGTGTGTGTGTGTGTGTGTGTGTGTGTGTGTGTGTGTGTGTGTGTGTGTGTGTGTGTGTGTGTGTGTGTGTGTGTGTGTGTGTGTGTGTGTGTGTGTGTGTGTGTGTGTGTGTGTGTGTGTGTGTGTGTGTGTGTGTGTGTGTGTGTGTGTGTGTGTGTGTGTGTGTGTGTGTGTGTGTGTGTGTGTGTGTGTGTGTGTGTGTGTGTGTGTGTGTGTGTGTGTGTGTGTGTGTGTGTGTGTGTGTGTGTGTGTGTGTGTGTGTGTGTGTGTGTGTGTGTGTGTGTGTGTGTGTGTGTGTGTGTGTGTGTGTGTGTGTGTGTGTGTGTGTGTGTGTGTGTGTGTGTGTGTGTGTGTGTGTGTGTGTGTGTGTGTGTGTGTGTGTGTGTGTGTGTGTGTGTGTGTGTACTTTTAATAGGTTATTTAAGTAGGTTACTTTTGTATTATTTTACACACGCTTCACAGTGGACGCTTCAGTGAAGTGTATTTATAAGATAACTCACCTAAGAGTGACTTTATTTTATCTATTATTTGTATTGAGACCCATCCCCCCCCACCAAAGCTGGGAAGCGTGCCAACTGGGGGATGGCTCAAAACGAGTAAAGCGATGGGATCACGGGTGGCAGTTGGAGGGTCCAAAATAAAACTCGGCAGCTGAGCGAAACTAATTTATTACCAAAAAACCACTATTAACATAATCAAAAACGGCAGAAGGCCACGATATAAAATAGGCAGAAGGCCACAATATAAATTTTCACTTAAATAAATAATAACAAACACTAAAATTACCAAGATACTACACAATAATAACAAACGCTATAAATACCACAAACTCTACAAATACCAAAATTTAACAATTAATCAACTACAGGGTGTATGGCCTATCTGCAGTTTAGCCTGAGACACCCCAAAACGTAAGAAAATATTAAGCCCCAAATAAACATGAAAATTTAGAAAACTTTTGGATCACAACACTTAAACCGGCAATTTAGCCCACACATCCCTTGATTCCACCGGGCCAGGGAGTAAGCCGGAATCCCTGGGCAGCTCCGAATCAAAAGTTAAGCAAAAGAACAATAATCCCCTTTTGGTGAAAGTTTAAAAATTAAATAATTTAAAAGAAAATATAACACGGTACCGTCGAGTAAAAATTCACTTCAAAACCCCCCCCTAATACACTTAACAAAAAATAAATAACAATAACTAGGCCTAAGCAATTAAATAAATAATAACAGGATTTAACAATGGGGACCTAACAAAAATAAAAATCTAAACAAATGTAACAAGAAAATAGACTAATTAAACTAAATAACAATAAATATTAACATTAAAAGTTCTTGGTATTTCACGTTTTCTTTTCCCTTTAATAAAAAAATAAATAAATAAGTCCCCAATGGCTGTGTTGCTTAAAATCACTGTCCAAGTTTAGAAGCTCAGGCCTAGGCCTCATAAAGTTCCACAGACATTTTTTTTCTTCTTTTTTTCTATTTTCCATTTCCTTTTTCACTTTAAATTAAACCCCCAGCTCAGCCGCCGGGAAACAACAAGGAAAGCACTGACCTGAGGACGAAGACTCATACCCAAAGATGTAGCTGGGGCAGAAGGGTCACCAATGGCCTCTATACATGGTCCTCAGGCCAGGCTGGCAGCGCAGATGGTAGAAAATCCCCGGACGGCAGGCCGAGGGCTGAACGTCCCACTCAAGGACCCTGGAGTTTTAGTTTGTCTAGCCACTCATAACGAGATTCTGCAGGCAGCACAAGACAACTGACCAGACAGGCCAACCGGACAGAAGCTGCCGGAACACGGAACGAAACGGAACTGGGCCAACGGCTACCAAAGTACGCAAATCGCCGGGCAAAAGCGAATCTCAGGCAGCCTGGCAGACAACAACGAAAAAACGAAACTGTACCGGTCCAAGACCCGGTACAACCTCCCTCTGCAAACCTCAACACACCCAGGCAGGAGAGAACACTCGGTACCTCAGGGAACCAAGAGAAGACGAAGACCTCCGAAGAGTGGTGTTCCAAGGACGTCCAAGAGAAACTAAGAGGGGAAACCCCTCGAACAGGGAGCAAACTACCCTGACTGTCGGGCCCGACAAGAAAAAAGAGAGAAAGAAGACTCTCTCAGAACAGCCACCTAGGGCGCAGAGGTGATCAATCTCTTTGCCCCAAGAAACCCCCAGGAACACCAACTCCTGGACCAACCGTTCCCCGGAAAGCCTTAAGCTGGGACACATGGGCTTTCCTAAACACCCTGCCTGACTGGGGATCAACCAGCAGAGCAGTCACCGGTGACAAAAACCTGTCGATGCGGTGGGGACCAGACCACCGATAGCACAACTTTGCAGCTCTTCGTTCCGCGGCCGAACTGACCGGGTGAGCCTGACAAAGAACTAGATCTCCAACCTGAAAAGGGTTAGGAGTACGACCCTTATCATACCTCCTCCTCACTCTCTCTCTAGCACGTAGCAGGTTGCGCCGAGCAGCCCGCCACGTGGACACTACGTCAGTGGCACCTGGCGTAGGTAGAAGATCCTCTAACCTCCACAAGTTGGACAAAGGGTTGTTAGGAGGGTAGCCATGTAGAATTTCGAAGGGAGTGGCATTGTGACTCTCATGCTTGGAAGAATTAAAAGCAAGCTGGAGCCAAGAGAGACTCTCATCCCAGGTGTTCTGCTTCTCCGCATGGAAGGTAATAAGGGCAGACCGAAGATTGCGGTTGAACCGCTCTGCATGAGAAGGCTGTGGGTAATAAGGAGAGGTAGTCACATGCCTGATACCATTGCCAAAACAGAACCTACGAAACTCATGGGAGGTAAACTGGCTACCGTTGTCGGACACAAGAGTGGAAGGCACACCAAAGTGCTGGAAGAGTTGGGACTGGAGAGCACGGATGGTGAGCTTAGCCGTGGCACTCCGAAGTGGGAAAAGCCAAACGAACTTCGAGAAAGCATCCACACAAACAAGTAGGTAGGAGCTACCTGACTTGCTACGGGGAAAAGGACCCACGTAGTCGATGAACACCTTCTCAAAAGGACGCTCGGCCACCTCAGAAGATAACAACCCTAACCTTGCATTCTGACTAGGCTTGCTGAGAGAGCACAGGTGACAAGCCCGCACTCTGCCAGCAACATCCCGGTCCATGCCCTTCCAGATGAAGTACCTACGAATCTTAGCGATGGTCATATGAATGCCAAGATGACCGCCCACAAGGGAAGAGTGATAATACTGAAAGACCATCGGTACTAGATGACTAGGCAGCACTACACGGGGTTCACCCCTCTGTCGAGGACGGCAACAGAGTACCCCTTTGGACAGAAAATAGGGAGGGTGGGCACCTCCCTCTTGAAGCTCACCTAAGATGACTGACAGCTCGGGATCTTTCTGCTGATGGGACAGTAGGTCGTCAAAAGCCAGAGGAAAATCCAGAAGAACAGCACCACACTGAGCAACAGCCTCAGTCGGTGGATCACTGGGTTCGTGGTACATGCGGGAAAGAGCATCCGCGATGACATTCTGGGTACCCCTAAGATGTTGAACTCGGAACTTAAAAGCAGAAATTTTGACCACCCAGCGACCAATTTTCCCGAGCTGTCGGGGATGGGCAAGAAGCCAAGACAGTGCCTGATTGTCCGTCTCCAGCAAGAACTCAGCGTGTTCCAAGAAACGCCGAAACTTGTCCGTACCAAAGACAACAGCCAGACACTCTAACTCATAGATGGAAGAAGCTTTCTGTTCCTGGTGAGACAACGTCCTCGAAGCAAAAGCGATGGGCTGCCTGACCCCATCAAACTCCTGAGAAAGAACAGCAGCAATGGCGGAGGAGGAGGCATCAGTCTGAAGAACAAATTCTCTACTAAAATCAGGCATCCGCAGGACAGGAGGTTGCATGATAGCCTCCTTGAGAGCATCAAAGGCAGTCTGCTGAGCTTGGCCCCACACAAAAGGGACACCTTTCTTTCGCAGCTCGTTCAACGGGGCAGCAAGCTCGGCCACGTTAGGGATGAAGCGACGGTAAAAATTCACCATCCCCACAAAACGGGCAATCCCCTTGGCATCTCTGGGAGGAGGAAAATCCCGAATGCCCTGGGTCCTCGCAGGATCTATGCAGACGCCTCGAGAAGATATCAGATGACCCAGAAAAGAAATCTCAGGACGAGCAAAAGTGACTTTCTCTAGATTGACGGTAAGGCCAGCGGATTTGTGGCGACTAAGAACTTCCTCCAGATGTTGCATGTGTTCCCCGAAAGTCTCACTGTAGACAAGAAGATCGTCCAGGTAATTGAAAACAAACTTGAACTTCACATCATGGAAGATGGAATCAAGCAGACGAGTAAGAGTCTGGGCACCCACAGCAAGACCCATAGGAACCCTAGTGAACTGGTAAAGATTCCAGGGAACACAGAAGCTAGTCATAGGCCGTGATTCCTTCTTCAATGGAATCTGATGGTAGGCCTGGTTCAAATCGAAAACACTGAAAAACTTAGCCTTACCGAACCAATCAAACGCAGAATGCAAATCAGGCAGAGGTACCGAGTCAATAGCGACCTTAGCGTTGAGCCTCCGATAATCCATCACAAGCCTAGACTTACCATTAGGCTTGGGCACAAGAAAAGCTGGACTGGCATAAGCAGAACGAGACGGTTCAATCACACCCTTGCTCAGAAGATCTTCTATCATAGCCCTCATAACCTCCATCTTTGGGGGAGCAAGTTTGTACGGATGACTCCTAACTGGCTGAGAATCGGTGAGGTGGATCTCATACTCCAGAAGAGAAGTGACCCCAAGCTCAGCCGTAAGCACATCAGGAAACCGCAAACACAGCCTCCTAATGGCCTCCGCCTGCTCAGGGGGGAGATGACCAACCGGATCCACCTTGGGTTGTTCGGGCTCACAACCCACCTCTCTGACTGCAGGAGGGCAGTCAGAATCACCTACTAGAGGCACCAAAACTCGCCGATTAAACTTGAAAAACATCTGGCGCTTCTGGAGGTCAAGCACCATACCACTTTTAGAAATGAAGTCTGCCCCTAGGATACAAGAAACCGCCAGGTCCTTGGCAACAAGAAAACCCCACCTCCAGGAAAATCCTTCAATTTTAAAATGTAATGACGCCTTTAGAAGTATGGGTAGAGGAGTTTGGGATGCCGTCCAGCAAGTAATAGAAGAAGGCTCGGTGTGCCTGACAAGTCCTAAGGCGTCAAGGGACTCAAAAAGAGAAAGGCTGATGATACTGCATGCCGAACCAGAATCAAGAAGGGCTCGACACACCGTACCACCAAAAGATACAAAAACGCCAGGACACACCGAGGTGACCGCCCTAAGTCCCAGGGAAGCCATGCCAGCAAGGCCCGAAAAATCCCCGACACTCCTGCTATGGGCACGTGTCAAAGGCAAATGGCCACGGTCAGTCGCAACAACGCGGGGAGCTACTGTGGAGGCAACCCCCCGCGCTGAGCGTTTCCCGCCCCACGACCTCGAGCACGTGGACAGTCACGTCGAATGTGACCAGGTTGGCCACAAGCAAAACACAGAACAGGAGGCCGAGAACCACGACCCTCCACTGGCTGACTCACACCTAAAGACATAGCCGGTCGACGGGTGGGGAGAGCACGATGACTCTCAGAATCCCTCCCTTGCTGGTCTGAGAACTGCACGCTGCGCGAAACAATGCACAGCTGATGCAGCTCCCGAAAAGTAGAAGGAACACCAGCAAAAACCAATCTGCACCGTTCTTCTGGAGAAATGCCCTCCAGGATGACACGAACGGTGTCAGCTTCAGAAAGGGTGAGGCGCAACGCTTGACGAGCTTCCTTGACTGAAGAGACATAGGCTGCCAGAGACTCGCCCCTACCCTGCGACCGATAAAATCTGTCCATGACCATCCTCTCCCTGAGTCGAATGGGAAGAAATGACGAAAGTAACTCTCGATGGAACGAGTTCACCGAGGCATCACTGGCCAAGACAGAACTCAGCAACTCCCCAACGGGACCTCTGCAATAAGGGAACACCAGACGAAGCAAGTCCCCAGCCTGCATGCCGGGCATCTCACTAAGTCTGAGAAAGGCCACCAGAAACTTAAGAAGCTCCTCAGGATCCATCCCATCGATCACAGGGAGATTCTGGATCATGGGCGTGAGAGGGTTAGGCAGCTTGTGGTAGCTCAGCTGCAGAAGAGCAGGTGAACCCAAAGAAGCAGTAGGAACGGCAGCTGGAGCCGAACCACAAGCAACCTCAACGGAAACGCCTGCAGGCTCAGAAGGAACCTCAGGCACAGTGAGAGCCGTTGTCTCAGCCTGCGGCCTCGACACGTTAGGCGAAAGCGCAAAAGCAGGCCGCTAACCCAGACCCGTAGGAGTCGTGGACCCGGAGAGTGCCTGAAAAATCTCCTCCAGCCTAGCCACACTCTCCAAGATCCACGCCCTTCCCGATGGTTCCAACCCCGGCGCCCGGTTGACCAGCCTTAAACGGGCAAGCAGATGCCCCAAACGTGCAAGGCGGCAGGCCCGGTCACGACCTACTGGAGGTTCAAACTGCAAATCCTCTAACACCCCTTCCCAATCTTCCACCTTCCGTATACAAATCCCCAACTCATCACCAACCTCCAGCAGGTCAGACCAATCCACCGCCGTACCCGCGGACAACTGCTCCCGCAGCAACCTCCGGAGATTCAAAACATCCCCTTCCGGAGTCACACCCCGCGACCTCAATTCGAAAATCAACTCCTCCTTGACCAGGAGCGCAACATTCTGCAGATAGGCCATCTCGCAAAACAAAATTCTCAACAGTACACAAAAAACGACAACTCCAGGGTCCAAGCCGAACTAAACCCTCAGCCTACCGAGCCACTGCCGACCACTCCAATCCACCCATGAAACCCATTCCACAAAGTAACCAAGCGGATTGCCTAGGTTTTTTTTTTTTTTTTTTTTTTTTTTTTAAATACAAAGTTAAATGATTTATTTGGTTTTTAATTGTTTTTCTTTTTAAATAATTATTTATTTGTCTTTTTTTCTTTTTTTTTTTTTTTCCTACGTATTACCAAGACACCTTGACGGTAGGTCGGCCAACCATGGCCTACTAACTGGCAAACACCCACCGTCAACAACCAAGAGATTTTTTTTTTTTTTTTTTTTTATTTTTTTTTTATTTATTTTTTTTTTTTTTAGACAACCACGCTCTGCTACCAATTGAGACCCATCCCCCCCCCACCAAAGCTGGGAAGCGTGCCAACTGGGGGATGGCTCAAAACGAGTAAAGCGATGGGATCACGGGTGGCAGTTGGAGGGTCCAAAATAAAACTCGGCAGCTGAGCGAAACTAATTTATTACCAAAAAACCACTATTAACATAATCAAAAACGGCAGAAGGCCACGATATAAAATAGGCAGAAGGCCACAATATAAATTTTCACTTAAATAAATAATAACAAACACTAAAATTACCAAGATACTACACAATAATAACAAACGCTATAAATACCACAAACTCTACAAATACCAAAATTTAACAATTAATCAACTACAGGGTGTATGGCCTATCTGCAGTTTAGCCTGAGACACCCCAAAACGTAAGAAAATATTAAGCCCCAAATAAACATGAAAATTTAGAAAACTTTTGGATCACAACACTTAAACCGGCAATTTAGCCCACACATCCCTTGATTCCACCGGGCCAGGGAGTAAGCCGGAATCCCTGGGCAGCTCCGAATCAAAAGTTAAGCAAAAGAACAATAATCCCCTTTTGGTGAAAGTTTAAAAATTAAATAATTTAAAAGAAAATATAACACGGTACCGTCGAGTAAAAATTCACTTCAAAACCCCCCCCTAATACACTTAACAAAAAATAAATAACAATAACTAGGCCTAAGCAATTAAATAAATAATAACAGGATTTAACAATGGGGACCTAACAAAAATAAAAATCTAAACAAATGTAACAAGAAAATAGACTAATTAAACTAAATAACAATAAATATTAACATTAAAAGTTCTTGGTATTTCACGTTTTCTTTTCCCTTTAATAAAAAAATAAATAAATAAGTCCCCAATGGCTGTGTTGCTTAAAATCACTGTCCAAGTTTAGAAGCTCAGGCCTAGGCCTCATAAAGTTCCACAGACATTTTTTTTCTTCTTTTTTTCTATTTTCCATTTCCTTTTTCACTTTAAATTAAACCCCCAGCTCAGCCGCCGGGAAACAACAAGGAAAGCACTGACCTGAGGACGAAGACTCATACCCAAAGATGTAGCTGGGGCAGAAGGGTCACCAATGGCCTCTATACATGGTCCTCAGGCCAGGCTGGCAGCGCAGATGGTAGAAAATCCCCGGACGGCAGGCCGAGGGCTGAACGTCCCACTCAAGGACCCTGGAGTTTTAGTTTGTCTAGCCACTCATAACGAGATTCTGCAGGCAGCACAAGACAACTGACCAGACAGGCCAACCGGACAGAAGCTGCCGGAACACGGAACGAAACGGAACTGGGCCAACGGCTACCAAAGTACGCAAATCGCCGGGCAAAAGCGAATCTCAGGCAGCCTGGCAGACAACAACGAAAAAACGAAACTGTACCGGTCCAAGACCCGGTACAGTATTATAACTATCAGTTACTGGATGTTGGTAGTTATTTACTTTTTCCAAGAAAATATTGTTTTGTTCACATTGTACATAATTGCGGAAATAAACGATTTATTATTATTATTATTATTATTTATTCGTCCGTAAATGTGTTCTAAGTGCATGTTATTAATTAATGTCTGTGTGCAAGCTTGCACAACCCACTACAGACCCCTGGCAATTAGTAAGTTCTAAACATCGAAATACGTGTTTTCCGTCTATTACGAGTCGTAATAGATTTCAATGCGAAAGTACGTGGTTTAGAAAACAATTTTGTTAGGGGTTGTTTTAGCCCCTAACCCCTATATCGCTTAAGGACTAAGCAAGTACCACCCACATACCACATTTGACCGACATCAACCCGTAAATAGTCACTTGACTGCAATAGTAATAATGTAGTTTTAACGGGAGATTGGTTTGACGGGATATCACTACGTACCAAGGTACATTCCCAAGCTGTCTGGGAGATCGGATTGGCGGGAATACGCTACGCCCCCTGATGTTTAAACATCATCCCAAGGGGTGGGCACTGACGTTCGATCGATTCCCAAGGCGGAGTTTGGTACGACTGGATTCGGTAAGGCGAGAATGGTATAACTAGAATTGACGACAGGGAGATTGTTATGTAGCAGCCTCCTAAACGAAAGTGGATTAACTAATTGGGACGACGGACGAAATTGGTTGTGATAGCCCACGTACATATATATATATATATATATATATATATATATATATATATATATATATCGTATCAATGATAAGCATACACTTTCAAACTAGATAAATTAATCCTAAGTAGAAGAACAGAAGAACAGGGACCTTTTTTTAATAACCAAACACTTCAACTCTAGAACTGTTTGGTTATTAAAAAAAGGTCCCTGTTCTTCTGTTCTTCTACTTAGGATTAATTTATCTAGTTTGAAAGTGTATGCTTATCATTGATACGATATATATATATATATATATATATATATTTATTTATTTATATTATTACGGGAGATAACTGAGCATCAGGCTTGTCAATTAGCTGAAAATCAGACCAGCACTACGTGGTTCGGATTCCACGTAAAGCTGTAGGTCCCTTAGTTGCCCTGGCTGTTGGGCTATTAATAAATTACCCTTTCTGAGGAACAGTTGAACTCAGTTAGTAACCAGACTACACTCATCTACACTCATCCTACACTCATAAAACCATTCATATTCACCTTAAAATACGCACAACGTTGTGTCAGCGTCTCATATGTAAGAATGTAAGAATGTGGGCCGTGGGGAGTAATATAGGCTATACATGTTTAAAAATTATTGCAATTTAATAGTAACATTTAAATGAATGGCAAACATAATTATATTAAACATCTGCGGTTAAAAAGATGACTAAAAGTCAAACAACTTATATTATTTACACTTATTTAGCTACACATTAGATTAATTAGGATATAATATTACGGTGATCACTTAACTTAAATCACTAATGAGAGTTAGGCGAGGGTCCAATAACAAAACGTGCGAGCTGTACTTAAAACGTTACAGGAAAAACAAAGGATATGCGATGATTGTTAGTCTAGTACCGTACACCAAAATAATAAATATTAATAAAAATATTTCCATTTTTTTTTTTTTTTATCCAACTCAATCCCTAAATCAATTCAGATATTGTCACACTTTAGTTGTTATAGAAAAATGAAATCCTGGTTTTGTCATCTTGGAAATAAGTTCAGCTGATATAGATAATTATTATATTTTACCAATAACCAAGAAAATATAAGCACAGAATATAAGCAGAAATGTGCTTATTTTGTAGTATAAGTTTGGTGCTATTCGGAACAGACCAGTAAAAATTCAAGTTATTTTTGGCGGATTGTGATATTTACCAAAATATTTCTATAGCACAGCTTGAGGTCTAAGTTGCTTTTTTGAGCGACCAAGACTGGACAGACTACCTGAGATCGGTATTGCGCGCAACTCGAGTACTGATTTGGGGCCTTCTTGGGACATCGCAAATTAACGCAGCTAGGATTGCGCGCAACTCGTTAACGGCCAGAGAGTGAGGTAGGCCTATTACACGATTTTCGGCAACGCGACTGAAGAACTGAATTGTGTGCAAGTATGTTTTTTTCTTTTTCATTTTATGACTCCGCCACTATTTATGAAATCATCAATACAGCAAATATTTTCTCTTTATCTCCATCTCTTTATATCAAATAAAAAGAAAAAATGCCAATCCTGGTATAGACTAAAATAGGTTTACTTTACCTTCCGTCAAACAGTTCACAGCGTGTGATGGTGATAACAACTACATGTTTCGCCGTGAATACGGACGGCATCTTCAGGTTAAAGAAAACAAATAAGTCCAAGAGGGACGCGTCACAAATTAATTAAAACTTAGCAAACACACTTCACACACACGAGAAAAACAACGAATATTAAAACTTTCGGTAGGCCTACCACACAAATTTCCCTGTCCACGGCGTGACCCGGAAGCAGATTTTAATATTGTGATATTTATGACAAATACTTCAATTTACTTTTAAACAAAAAGGAATATTCATTTATAGTTAAAAATACAACAATAATTATAAAATGCAATAATGACAAGAAGCTTTAATTACTTTATAAAAAATGAATAATGATTTCAATAATATAAAGGGTTAATTCTAGTATTAAATGTGAACTATATGACAGATGATAAGTTAATGAATAATTAAATTGTTATAAATTATTTCTGATACTTCTAATAACGTATCCTCAGATGACTTTCCTTTGATAAAACTGAATTGACGTGGATTAAGAAAATTTAACTTAGATAAATAACTATGGAGTCATTTAATCATTATTTTTTTTCAAAACCCTTAGTGAATACAGATAACAAGCTGATAGTTATTATGTTATCTAGTTTATAGAGTTATTGTCCTTCAAAATAGGTACCACTGAACTTAACTTCAGGCTCTCAGGAAAAATGCCTTTGATAAAACTACTGTTTATTAAGTGAACTAAAACTGGTGCAATCTCATTGATTATATTTTTCAGTAAATGTATATTAATTTAGTCAGAGCCAGTTATTTTTTTATTTTTTAAAAGCTTAACAATACTCTTAATTTCATCTAAATCTGTTGGAGTTATAAATAATGAATGTTGACATTAAGTACGTAAAGGTGGAAGGGCATTGGAATGCACAACGTCTGGACGGCTAGACTGGATTGTGATAAAGTGATTGTTTATATTATCAGCAATGACGGAAGGCTCACGCGTAACTTCGCCATTTGGCAATTCAATTAGCTCAACTATTTTCTTTGAGGAACCACTTGTTAAGTTATTTATTACCTTCCACTGCTCAGATACATCACCTTTACAGTTTTCTAATAATGTTGAATAATAATTTTTTTTGTAAAATTGATCACATTATTTAATTCATTAGTACATTTTGCAAAATAATTTTGAAAAACTGTCATATGGTCTTTTCGTAGAAATTTTATATAATTTTTTACGTCTCTCAAATTTATATAAAATGTTTGGTGCTATCCAGGGACTTAACAATTTAGCCTTTAACAATTTAGAACTACCACCATTTTTCTTGCTACTTCTAAATATACAATTACTTAAAATATCAATAAACTTATAATACAAACAGTATTTACATCATTTTAGATAATGTATAATGTTTTAACTAAATATCTGTAACACACTGTTATTTACATTGACAAAATAACAAAAAAGTCCCGTAACATTTTTCATATTCACAACCCCCTAAGGCCTAAGATAAAAGAGTCCCATATAAAAGATCGCGATTCCTTTCCGTGCAAGACAAACCACAGCAAGGAATAATATCCCACTTTGACCCACTATCAAGGCCAATCGGCGACAGTACAGGTGCAGTGGCGACGTAGACAAGTACTTCCGGATGAGCGTCTTGATAGAAAGAGAGAGAGAGAGAGAGAGAGTGGGGGAATGAGAGGGAGTGATTAGTTCCTTTACTGCTCACAGGTTGTGCAACCGAACAGTCGAAACTGGAGGCAATTTCGACCTCCTTAACTTGATTGACGACAGGTTGCAGCACGGTCGCTCCCATTTTCCGTGCCTCAATATTTAACATTGGATGGAACTATCTTCTATGTATAGTAAAATCAATGGTATAACGTACAGACTCATACGTGTAGGTAAAAAGAGTTGTCTGCAAACATTTTTTCTTTTCAAAATAATTATAATACTAGAAACGTCAAGAGCGATCAGACTACTCATGATCTAAACATTGTTATAAATTGTTAATTATTATTCTAACACATTATCTTATGGCATTGACTGTCCGTATTACAGCGTTATGTGTAAAGGACGGCCGTAGAACGTTTGGCACACATTTTTGGCCGATTTGGAATGGCACTTTTGGCACAGTCATTAGAGGGTATTAAGAAGGGTCAACCTGTAAGTTTCAGAAAGGCACGTTTGGCACACACCGCCCGGCCAGGTAGTAGCAGCCAGGTGGCCAGAATGCGGGAAAATGGGAACTTTTTTGCCCCCGCAAATTTCCTGCTGTGGTGCTTATTGAAGTAAGCAACTAACCTAACCTAACCTAACCTGCGGTAGATCACAGCTGCTACCCAGGTAGATCACGGATGCTACCCGAGTAGATCACGGCTGCTACCCAAGTAGATCACGGATGCTACCCGAGTAGATCACGGCTGCTACCCAAGTAGATCACGGATGCTACCCAATTGGAACACGGATGCTACCCAAATAGATCATGATCTAACCTAACCTAACCTAACCTAACCTGCGGTAGATCACAGCTGTTACCCAGGTAGATCACGGATGCTACCCGAGTAGATCACGGCTGCTACCCAAGTAGATCACGGATGCTACCCGAGTAGATCACGGCTGCTACCCAAGTAGATCACGGATGCTACCCAATTGGAACACGGATGCTACCCAAATAGATCATGATCTAACCTAACCTAACCTAACCTAGTGAGGTTTAAATTTAAAAATTTGTTATATCACGGGCAAATGACTGCCACGCAGAGTTGACGGGAATAATAAAATTCCCGTTTTCCCTCGTTCGATGGCGTCTACCTGGTCGAGCGACTGTGCCAAACATGCCTTTTCCAAGCAGGCGAGTTGACCCTACTTATTCCGCTCTAATGATAGTGCCAAAACTGCCATGGGCAGAAGGTCCAAAAATGTGTGCCAAACGTCCGATCCCCTAAAGGACTACTGAAATTGTTTTATCTGAAAAATATTCCATATGAACAAAATCAGACTTTTTGTTTAGTTTGCCTGTTTTGAAACCAATTATTTTATGGAAGCATAAGAATTGATTCGAACCCTTTTGTAATATTTGGTCCAACCAAATAATATAATTTTATTTCCAACTAAAAATACGAGTATGTCTCCTTCAAGGCAATATGTTGCATGTTTAATTAAAATACGAGTATGTCTGCTTCAAGGCAATATGTTGCATGTTTAATTAAAATACGAGTATGTCTCCTTCAAGGCAATATGTTGCATGTTTAATTAAAATACGAGTATGTCTGCTTCAAGGCAATATGTTGCATGTTTAATTAAAATACGAGTATGTCTGCTTCAAGGCAATATGTTGCATGTTTAATTAAAATACGAGTATGTCTCCTTCAAGACAATATGTTGCATGTTTAATTAAAATACGAGTATGTCTGCTTCAAGGCAATATGTTGCATGTTTAATTAAAATACGAGTATGTCTGCTTCAAGGCAATATGTTGCATGTTTAATTAAAATACGAGTATGTCTGCTTCAAGGCAATATGTTGCATGTTTAATTAAAATACGAGTATGTCTCCTTCAAGGCAATATGTTGCATGTTTAATTAAAATACGAGTATGTCTCCTTCAAGGCAATATGTTGCATGTTTAATTACAATCCCTTCTAGTCTGATTTCTTTCGTATGTTAATTATTTATAGGCATCCCCTGAAGCTGCAGAGCAAAATCCCCTGAAATCCCCCTTGGGCAATATACAGAAAGACTCAATTTGGCCACCATATTGGATTTATTTTCCAAAAATGTACAACTCTTGAATGGTTTGTCGTAGTTACTCGCAGTTTCCTCTAAAATACTTTGTAGACTCACAGAATAAATATAAAATTGCAAAGATTTCATTTTCACTGGTATATTCGTTAACAAATTAAATTTGAAATCAATTTACATAACTTTTTCGAAATAAATGATGATTATTTTTTTGAATTTGAACTCTTATCAAAAATGGTTCCTATAAAACTTATGGAACATAAAAAACCCTATAATAATACCTTTTTACTTGAAGTAAATACCTTAAGAGTCTGCATACCCTGACGCCATATTGGATTGTTGTCCAATAAGAACAATGTTAACTTCGGAACAACGTTACTTTAGTAACGTAAAAGTTAGGTACCTCAACCGCTTTTTCCCTATATACGTCTCATTGTAGCTTTTCACTATTACATATTCAGTAAGTCAAAAATATAGTTTTAAGTGATCTCAATTTTTTTCTTACCGTTATGACTGAGTATATATTACTATCCTTAATTTGCGGATCACGTTTTAAAAACACTGAATAGAAGGGGTTTGGGGTTATTTTTTTACCAATTCGAAGTTTTTATTTACAGATGCATAACTTGGATAGTCAACAGTGGAAACGACGAGTTAGCTGAGTTACAAGATAAAAAATTATTGAACCGTGTCATATGTTCACTACATTTTGAAGACAAGGCTTTCACAAACTCGTTAAAAAACAGGCTACTTCGAAATCATCCGAACGCTGTACCATTGCCCTGGTTTCATGATGCTTATCTCCAAAATTCCACCACATCTAAAACTTTGGCGTCGCAAAATGAAATGTCAAGCGCATAAAATGAACAGTCCCACCAAAAGAACAACGCCGAAAAATTGTCTCCAGCAAATGAACAGGACCAAGAAACATTTCAAGAGTTTTGCCAAGAGTTCGTTCATTTACAAGAAATGCTGCCAAAAACTCCAACAAGAACTGTCAGAGTGTCATTGTCTACAAAATACCAGTACACAAAAATTGCGTTTAAAAAAAAGGTTAAACACAATAAGTTTTTTAAACAGACGGAAAACAAAAACCAATTTAGAAAGTATAACGGTGCAGTTGAACAATTTGTCTCTGGGGAAGTGTTAACTTTTCTTTCCATGCAACTTCGTCACCAGAAAAAAGTTAAATGGACCCTAGTTGAAAAGAACTTTTCCCTGAGTTTGTATTACAAGTCTCCCAACGTTTATAAGTTTTTTAGAGAAAGGGGTTTCAAACTGCCTAGTCTGACACAAATCCGCAATTGGGTCAATGTACACATCGTTCAACCAGGATTTGGAGATGAAGTATTTAACAAGTTAAAAACAAAAGCTGCTTCAATGACAGAAGAGGAGAGAGAGTGTGTTATTTTGCTTGATGAAATGACGATAAAAAAAGGTTTGCAGTACAACCCTAAGTTGGACATTGTTGAAGGTTACCATGATTTGGGTCCATTAGGAAGAGAAGGAGAAATAGCAACGCATACCAACGTTTTCATGATCAGGGGACTGAAACACCCTTGGAAGTGTCCTGTTTCTTACGTTTTGTCTCATAATTCGACAAAGCACAGTTCACTGGCTATTCTAATTGATGTGTGCCTAAGCAAGTTGTGTTATGCCGGCTTTTATCCAAAAGCAATAGTGAATGACTTGGAGTCAACAAATGCTGCTGCATTAAGACTACTGGGTGCTACTCCTGAAACTCCCTACATTATGTTTCAAACGGAAAAGGTGTACTGCCTTTTCGACTTTCCCCACCTCATCAAATATGTTAGGAATAACTTGCTAAAGCACGACTTCATTGTAAACAATAAAGTTGTATCATGGAAGGATTTGCGGATTTTTTATCAAATCGACCAATCAAACTCCTCCGGCTGTAGAGAAGCACCAAAATTATCAGAAAGACATGTCCAACCCTTTAGTTTTCAGAAAATGAACGTGAAACTGGCAAAACAAGTTTTTAGTCACACTGTTTTCAAAGGCATGAAAACGGCCTCAAAGCTTGGTGTGGCGGAAAGTTGTTCAATGGAAGACACTGCTGACATGTTTGGTAGAATCAATGATATTTTTGACTGCATGAACAGCAAAAACCTATATGACAGCAATCCTCTAAAAAGACCTTCGTCTAAAAACAATATGGAGGCATTAAAATGCCTTAAAGATGCCATTCCTTACATCAAATCTTGGACTATACCTAACTCCTCAAAACCACCTTGCTTTGATGGTCTTGTCCAGACTTTACGAGGTGTATTGGCGCTTTACGAAGAGATGCCTGACAACAGCTTTTTGATGACTGGGCGGCTTAATCAGGATCCACTAGAAAACCTGTTCGGCGTTCTCCGTCAAAGAGGAGGATACAACAACAACCCTACAGCAAGTGAGTTTAGAAGAAATTTGCAACATTCCATGTCAATTCGTCTTTTGGATCCACCTGGATCATCAAACTGTGAGCCAGTCGGTGACGCATCTCTTGAAGTTGGCAATGATAATTTCGAAAAAGCATTGACTTCTTCAGCTCCTGGGCCCGAAGTGCTACCCAATAGCCAGAACTACATTCTAAGTCCACCAAGTCACCCCGAGCGACCAACGAGTATTGGAGTAGGAACAAGAGGTCCATCAACTATACCCCTTAGAAGACAATGTAGTTTTTTACATCGCAGGTTGGCTGGCAAAGAGATGCATAGACAAAATTTCTTGCGACAACTGTCTAAAGGTGTTGATGGAAGAAACCGGCTCGATTCTCACAGATAATGATACCCTACTTATCTTGAGGAGCTTTACCTGCCACAATGGTGACATTGCCAATTTAATTAGGCCTTCTTAACGGTTGTTTGTTATAACCAAGCATCAATCCTGTAAATTCATGCAATATATCAAATCTAACTTGCATGAAAGAAATCTACTTTCCCACATCCAACAACTAGTGGGAAAAGATACGAAAGACACTTACCCTGATTGGTTCGATACATGTAACGACCACAAACGTTACATGATAAAACTGCTGATAAAATGTAAAATTCACCACACTTTGAAATGGATTAGCAACGACTTGCTTGACAGAACATTGTGGAAGTTACCGAAAAGTAACAAAAAGAGATGTGACAACAGGAAACTCAACCCGAAACTGAAGAAACTGAAACAGGTTTAAAACCAATTAAGTTGAAAGTATTTTATCATAGAACACTTTGACGTATTTTGTAAATATTTTAGTTTTTAGCTGCAACTTGGGTGTGTAGTTCTGAAAATTATGTGTGATCGTGTCCTGTTGTAAATATAACAGTTTATATTTGTATACCACTTATGTTCAGTTAACGTTAAGTTTCCCATTTTAACTGTATGTATTTTGTAAATGTTTAGTTTATAATTCAACTTGGGTGTGTAGTTCTGAAAATTATGTGTGATCGTGTCCAGCTGTAAATATAATAGTTTATATATGTATACCACTTATGTTCAGTTAACGTTAAATTTCCCATTCTAACTGTATGTATTTTGTAAATGTTTAGTTTATAATTCAACTTGGGTGTGAAGTTCTGAAAATTATGTGTGATCGTGTCCTGTTGTAAATATAACAGTTTATATTTGTATACCAATCATGTACAGTTAACGTTGATTTTTGTATTATCTCTGTATGCTATGTATTTTTTCTACTGTTTATTCATAGTCTGAAATCATGTTTCTAAGCAGCTGTAGGCCTAATTGTAAAGTTCTTAAAATTTTTTGTTGGATCTTCAATACACTGTTCAGGCCTTCCTTTAAGTTATACTCTTTTGTTTAATTCATTTATTTAGTCTTTTTTTTATAGAAACACAGTTTTTAATACTGTTACTGTAACTGCTATCTCCATAATAAATGCTTAAAATATTATTAAATACTCTATTTAGCGATTGTTACTCCTATTAAGTTTTATAACTACTCTCTCATTCCCATGGAATATTTTAATAACATTTTTTTCATAGTTCGGTTTTTAAATATTTTTTCTTAAAAATGTGTGTGTTTTCATTTTATTCTGTTGAAATTGAACAAATATAGCTCAGTATTTGTAAGGAAATACGTAGTTTCTTTCAACCTTGGTAGAAAAATATTATAAAATATGTAATACAATCTAAATGTGTATCTAATAATAATGAAGTGACTATTTTCAAGGTATTCACTTTCATTTATAACTTTGCAATTATTTGTTACTAGTTTATTTATCACTACCTATTGCAACCTTGTAGTAGTAAAATAATTTTTAAAGGAGAAACAATTATACATTCTATTATGGAAAAGTAATTACTAAGAATAACAAAGCAGAAACAGAACAAAATTAGTTCATTATTTAATGGAAACAAAATTAGAAAGATTATTTACTGAATTAACAAATAACGTTGAAATTGTTAAGGTTATGACAGATGCAAATTTAGCAGGGATCTACATGTGCCCAATACAAATTAAATAATGTCTTCTCAGTGTTCAGCTCTGAAATGTGTAGGCAGGCAGAGTTGTACGCTTTGAATACAAGTAAACAAATTCTCTAGACAGAGAGAAAGAACTAGGGTAAACCAGATAATTATTGGCACAGCTACAGTAGTTGTCACCCCGTGGGAATTTTCAGTTTTATAACCTTTAGGTTGGCCAAACTGGTTCCTCTGCTTTGTTATTGTATTGGCAGTAGAGTTTGCCATGTGGTTTCAGTGTTTCTCAGCTTCAATATTATAGGTTATGTTAGCTGTTCTGCAATATTAAAAGGTATGTAAAATACATCTTCTTTTTTAACACTCCAGTGGTCGCGCGGGGTAATTTGTTACCCCAGGCGTCATTATTTTTGTTGCCCTGGACAGTTGGCAACACTCTTGACCTTGAGCACTTCAGTACCTTCTATTTGAGTATCTGAGACACCATCAGTGAAGATTCAACCGTTTTGGCTGCCTATTTCGTTCATTACGGGCATTTGAAATACTGTCTGTCGTACTTGGGGTAAGTTGTTACCCCACGCGACTAACCGTGTCAGTGTTTTTTCAAACAACAGTGTTCTACCTACTTATAGTATATTGTGTATATAGTTGTAAATAGTTTATATAATGTCTGAATGTGAGCGTGAACAATTGCGTATTTGGTTAAATGAAACAGAGAGTGATTGTGAGAGTGTTTTGGGGCTTGAAGATCCGGATGAATGGGAAGAAGACCATGTTGAAGAAAATCATTCAATAGACAATGATGACCCTCTTGAAGAAAACGATGAGGTAAGAATGAACATTTCTATTAATAATAATACTATGGAGCAAGAAGAAGAACCAGTAATGACCCACAATAATATTGATAGACGTGAGTTTTATATCGGAAAGGATAAACAAACAAAGAAGTACATAGAAACTCAAATGGCTCGAACATCTAGAACAGCTTCTCATAATATAATACCTAAATTTCATATGCCAGGACCTAAAGGTCATGCTAAAAATGCTAAAACACACGTACAGTCCTTTGAGTGTATTTTTGACGATAGTATTATAAATAAAATTGTTACATACACCAATATTTACATAAACAAAATCAAAGACAATTTTGTAAGAGATCGAGATGCAAAATTGACAGATAATTGTGAAATGAGGTCTTTATTGGGTATTTTATTTTTAGCTGGGGTGATGAAATCAAGTAGGAGAAATGTCACTGAATTATTTGATATGAGAAATGGAACTGGTGTTGAGGCTGTAAATGTCACGATGAGTGAACATCGCTTCAGGTTCCTGACGCGCTGTTTGCGTTTTGATAATATACACAGTAGAAATTAGCGCAAGTCTTCAGATAAATTAGCAGCAATAAGGGAAGTTTTTGATATTTTTATAAAAAATTCCCAAAATGCTTATAATCCATCTGACTATATGAGTATTGATGAGCAATTGGTGGCTTTCCAGGGGAACTGCCCATTTCGCCAGTACATTCCAAGTAAAAGTGCTAAGTATGGAATAAAGGTATTTGCCCTTGTGTCAGCTTCAAGTTTCTACACAAGTAACCTAGAAGTTTACGTTGGCATTCAGCCTGAGGGGCCATTCAAGACAAGTAATAAACCACACGATTTGGTATTACGCTTGACTGAACCTTTATCTGGCTCAAAAAGGAACATAACGGCAGATAATTGGTTTGTTTCTTTGCCTCTTGCACTTGCCCTTCTTGAAGAAAGAAAATTGACCCTTATAGGTACTATGAGAGGTAACAGGAGGGAAGTTCCCTCAAATTTTTTGGCTGATAAAGAAAGAGAAAGATACAGTAGCTTATTTGGATATCACGAGAAGGCAACATTGGTTTCATACGTGCATAAACCAAGTAAGGCTGTAATCGCTCTATCAACTATGCACCGGGATGGTGAAATAGACCCAAGCACCAACGAAGAAAGAAAACCGGTAATAATAACAGTTTATAATGAAACCAAGTTTGGAGTGGATATATTAGACAAAATGTGTCACCAGTATAACACCAGTAGAAACTCTAGGAGATGGCCCGACCCTATTTTTTCATCTTATGAATGTTGGTGGTGTAAATGCAATAAATATTTATAGGGCTAATAACAATTATGAAAATGTTGCCAGAAGAGAAACGAGTATTTGTCAACTTTAGCCATAGAATTGATGAAACCTGCCGTTCATCGTCGGATGAGTCTTGAAAATATACCTAAGCAACTGAAAAGCAGATGTAAACTTTTTAGGCATTGAAGAACAGGAACAGCCAACAAAACAACAGAGAGGGAATCCAAGTGGAAGTCGTTGTATTATTTGCCCTAGAGCAGCCGACAAAAAAACCAGAAAAACCTGTGATAAATGCCACAACCGAGTTTGCCACAATCATCTAAAGAATATTTGTGAAAAATGTTAGAGATAAGATACTGTCAAGAGACTTAAAAAAATGTTATCATAATAATACAAACATTGTTGCTTATTGGCTTTTGTCTTAGTTTTGAATTCGTAATCCTATTATTGATAATCGTGTACTATAATAAAAAACTTGTTGTATTCAAATATTTTGAATTTATTTATTATATATCAAACCTGACGTCAATGTGACATTTTTTAAATACAATATAATATGTATAGATTTTGTAAATTATTAGTATTTTACTTAAATTTATGCAACAGATAATTTAAACACCTTAATTAAAAAGGAAATTTAATGTGGAATAAGAAATTACCCCACGCGACCTATCGAGTCAGGCGCGCAACCACTGGAGTGTTAATAAATCGTTAAGAATGTTGTACAGGAACTCTCTCCTAGTTGACACACCCTACAATTATTGGTAAATATTTCAGTTACCCTTTTATATTGAGGTACCGAAGATCTATTTAGTACGTTTTCAATGCACATAACCTCAAATTAAAAGAACAATGGGGGTGCCAATTACTGTATAATATAAACTGTTCTTTTTTAGTTGTTGGCACCAGGTGCCAACAACTGTAATTTTAACAGATTCCAAATTTGTTACTATTTTTATGCTATCTTTACCAAAACTGAGATGGGAATGTTAAAAACCAACCAAATTCTAAGAAGTATAACATTTTACAGTAGTTGGCATGGTGTTAATTTTATGATTTGGCATGCCAATAACTGTATCAACACAGTACTTGGCAGTGGGACAAGATATAGTTATTGGCATGCCAATTACTAAGCCCATAGAAGAATCTTGTTAAATGTTTACACTTTTGTTTCTATAAAATGAAACACTTATGTTATAGATCCCAAAACAACATATTCTTTTAAAATACGCCTAATATCTTCATGTTTTTCCAGATTTTAAATCTGCCAAGGATGCCAAAAGAGCGGTATAAACCTGAGGCTCTTCAAGCAGCATTGGATGATGTGAAAAATGGATTGCTATCGAAAAAGGCAGCTGCAAAGAAATATGGAATTCCTCGTGCGACAATCCAGTTTCGATTAAGCTCAAAGTTTAATAAGGCTGAGCAAGGACCCCCGCCAATATTAACAAAAGAAGAGGAAGATCTGCTTGAAAAATGGATAATCGATTGCAGTAAAAAAGGATTTCCGAGAAGAAAAGAAGATATTCAGCTAAGTGTGCAGGAATTTATGACGCAGAACAATAGACCAAATCCGTTTAAAGATAATTCACCTGGTATTGGTTGGTATCAAGCCTTTCTTCGTCGCCATCCTAAAATTACACAACGCACCGCAGAAGCAGTCACGGCAGCTAGTTCCTGTGTTAGTGAAGCGGACATTCGGAATTGGTTCAGTAATATTGAGAGTGTTCTCAGTGAAGAAAATGTATTGGACATTTTAAAAACTCCAGACAAAATATTTAATGGAGACGAAACTAATTTTCAATTATGCCCAAAAAATTCAAAGGTTTTGGCTCCTCTTGGTTCAAAAAATGTTTATGAAATAGATAAGGGAAAGGCGAAGTCTGCCATTACTGCCATGTTCACTTTTTCAGCTTCTGGTAAAGTAGTTCCTCCTTTGCTTATTTATCCCTACCAACGGTTGCCATCTGCGATTGTTAATTCCGTCCCAGACGATTGGGGTATCGGCCACAGTGATAATGGCTGGATGAAAGCTGAACTGTTTTATGAGTACATAGCCAACGCCTTTAACACTTATTTGATAGAAAATAAGGTTACTTTGCCTGTAATCTTATTCGTGGATGGGCATAAGAGCCATTTATCGTACCAATTAAGTACTCTTTGCAGTGAGTTAAAAATAATTTTAGTTGCTTTGTATCCGAATGCAACGCGTATATTGCAGCCTACAGACGTTGCTGCATTTCGCCCGATAAAAGCTGGTTGGAAGCAAGCTTTGCTGAAATATAGAAAAGATCATCCCACGGAGGCAGTTACCAGGGAGTGCGTTGCACCAATTCTTAAGGAAGTTGTGAAAGCAATAAAATCAGAAACCATCAAGAATGGATTTAAGGCTTGTGGCCTTTATCCCTGGAAATCGGATGCCATAGACTTTTCAAAGTGTCTTGGAAAAGAAAGTAAAAAGGTTGACAAGAGCAGCAAACCCAACAAAACAATAACACTGGAACAGTTTGAAGGAATTGTGGGGGAATAAATAGTTGGTAAATTTGTTAACATTGATTCTGTGGTCAATGATAACACTGAACACCCCCTCTTTTACACACTTTACAGGGTATGGGATGAATTCAATAGGAGTGAAACAGAAAATTGTGGTCATACTAATTTTGCTAATAAGAGACCAGCAGAAAGTAACGCAAGTGCACTTCCATCCACAAGTCATGAAGTTCTAAACAATGATAATGAAAGTTTACATAGCAGTGCAATAAATTCTGACAATCGTAAGCCCATGAATAGGTCTATATCAGAACAATATACTTTTGAAATAGACCACAACTATGCAACGCCTACTAAGTCAGGGAAAAACCAACAGTGCTACTCAACACCTACCCAACCTAACAAAACCCCTCTTGAAAATCCACAGTCATCGCAATCTTCAATAGCAGAAGTACTTTTGTGGCCGGAAACGCCAAAAAGAAAAGGAAAACGGGAGACAGAGAGAGTTCCCTTTGTCATTACATCAAAGAAATGGAAATCCATTTTTGAGGAAAAAAGAAACAAGAAGTCTGAAGAGGAGAGAAAGAAGGCAGAAAGAAAAAAGACCCGTGAAGAAAATAAAATTAAAAGAGGAGAAAAGAAGAAACAGACACAAAACATGATAAAGAAGAAGAAATGTTCAACGTCGAAGAATATAAAAAAGCCATCTAAGAAGGAATATGAAACGATTGCTAATAAAGTTGTAAAAGAAGAAAATGCACAGAAACTAGACTTGAAGAAGAGTGTTGACAAACCAAATGTTTTATTGAAAAACTTAGGGAATAAAGTAAAGTTGGGTGGGTTATGCTACACATGCGGTTTAAACATTATAGACACATATTTTGAATGTGATCTGTGTGATAAGATCTATCATAAGGAATGTTTGCCAAGTGACTTTGAATTTGATGAGTTGGACCCTGTTTTCGTTTGCGCAATCTGTGTTGCATTTAATAACGATATTATTAATAGTATTGATCTTAAATCCTATGACTTACCATAGAATGTCTATTAAAATACTTTACAACCTACCGGTAACAAATACGGCAGTACAAAATTATAAAGACCTAAACTATTTTGTTTCTAGTTTAGATTTAGTAATAAAAAACTAAAGTATGTTGATATGAAGTGCTTATTGATGAACTATTAAGTATAATAAAAACACTTATTATTCGTCAAAGATATGTACTATAGGTGCCAACTATTGTTTTCATCTCAAAATTTAAATTTGCTTTGCTGTGACAAGTGCTGTGAAATGGGTGCCAATAACTGTAAAATTGTTTGTACTTTTTATAAAAATTATTAAAAATTTGATTTTTTGAAATTTTGAATTTTTATTGTTGTTTGATGTTCCTAACAGCCTATTTTAGTGATTTAATCTATAGCACTGTTAAAAGAAGATGTATTAAACCGATCAAATTTAAAGTAATGAATATGAATCATATTTGCAGCTAAAGGTGCCAACTACTGTATGGTTTACCCTAACTCACTCTGTCTTTGTCGCACTCGCTTGCACCGCTGCTAGCGCTCGTGCCTCCTAGTGGCCGTTTGCGTAAAATTGAGTTTCTACCTGGACGACTGGTCTGAAATTTTAACATGGCTACTTTTCGTCTTAGTCATTGGTTTGGCAGTGAGTGAGCGTCTGCATTGTGTTTCGGGTGTTGTACTCCATAAATTATAATCGTTCACTATTCAAGGATTTCACATCCATTTTTATTAGTGAAGTGCTTAAAGACCTTAAAGTCGTCACCGTGTGAATACAAATTCACGCAATGAGTGCTTATAAACACAAGTCAGGGCACAAGAAAAGAAGAGAAAAAGAAGCACGCGAGTTGGAGGCTTCGAAAGGCCAAACGTCTCTAAACAGATAAAAAAAAAAGCTAGCTAACGGTGAATGTGTTGACAGAGATTGGTTAGTCTGGAGCAAAACAAAGGCAGCTTTGTTCTGTTTGTCTTGTAAAATCTTTAGTCCATCTTTGACTAAGGTACAGGTAAACTTCCTCTAATCCGGCATCCTACGATCCGGCACGCTGGATAATCCGGCACGACTTTATGAAAAAATATATTTTGTACCACAAAACGACGTACAAGAAGATGGCCCTTTGCTCTGGCAACTTACATAATTTATAGAGAAAATTACCCGGAATTATCAAAATTACCGGGTTTTCGACGAAAACATTTACAAGTCTCGCGTATCCATCTATCGTAGCTAGATCTAAATTACTAACAGTAATGCGTAATAAAAAACGGCATCGAAGGAACTCTGAGAACGCTATGAAGGATTCAGAGCTACATAATAGGAATAAAAATAACTGTAATCCGTGTTCAAGTTCGTTTGGGATCGGCAGTCGCGAGGGAAAACACTGTGCCGTACGACGCATATTGGTATGCGTGGAGGGGAGGCGAGTCGTCTTCGGCCAACATCGGGTGACATCGTATAATTTCGGGAGCAACCTGGCGCCACTGTAGCATTGTTTACAGTCCGTGTTCAGTCTACGTAGTGTTCTATTGTGTTATTGTTGACTGTGGTGTTTGGTAGAGCTTGATTTTGTGTTGAGGGATTTTATATGTATGTAGTGACTGACACGTGAAATGGGTCCTAAAGTTAACGTCGCGTCTTCAAAAAGAAAACATCAGACTCTCACTTTGTTTCAAAAGCTGGAAATCGTGAAGAAGCTTGAAAATGGTGTAAGTAGACACATCATTATGAAAGAATTTGATATAGGATCGTAAGCTTGAAAATGGTGTAAGTAGACACATCATTATGAAAGAATTTGATATAGGATCGTCTACAATTTATGACATTAAAAAGAACAAAGACAAGTTGAAAGAGTTTGTGAAAGAATCAGAAAGTTTGAAAAATCTAACTGAAAGACAAACTTTGAAAAAACCCAAATTAGACCAACTAGATTTGGTGTTGTATGCTTGGTTTGTAGCAAAACGATCAGAGGGTAAACCCATAACTGGTCCTATGGTCATTGAAAAAGCTAAGCAGTTTCAACAAGATTTGAACATTGATGCCGATTGCAAATTTTCTGAAGGCTGGCTTAGGAGCTTTAAGTCTCGTCACGGCATCCGAAAATTAGATATTTCTGGCCAGCTTAAATCTGCCAATGTTGTAGGTGCTGAAGAGTTTAAAGTTACATTCAAATCTATTGTATCTGAAAATAAAGTGACTGCTTGTCAAATATACAATGCAGATGAGACTGGCCTTTTGTGGCGTTGCCTACCGAATTCTACACTGGCTGGTCGAGATGAAAAAGTGTTAAAGGCTTTAAAAAAATAAAGATAGGCTAACAGTTCTGCTGTGCTCAAATTCATCTGGAGATCACAAACTAAAACCTTTTGTGATTGGAAAGTCGAAGCAGCCTAGGGCCTTAAAAGGTGTGAAATCATTGCCAGTGATTTATGGGGCACAATCAAATGCGTGGATGGAGAAAAAGTTGTTTAAAAACTGGTTCTTTCAAGATTTTGTTCCAGCCGTTAAGAACAATTTTAAAAAATTACAAATTCCTGAAGACAGTAAGGCTATTTTATTCTTAGACAATTGTTCAGCTCATCCTGATGAGGAAGAATTAGTGTCTGGCAACATTTCTGTATCATATCTTCCTCCCAATGTGACACCCCTGATTCAGCCTATGGATCAAGGTGCAATCCAGAACTTTAAGACACACTACAGACGCTACTTTGTACAAAATTTACTGGCATCGGATTGCAATGTGAAAGATTTTCAAGGACAGTTTTCCATTAAAGACGCTATCTTTGCTACTGCTTTGGCTTGGGGTGAGGTAAAACAAGAAACCTTGCAAAAGTCATGGCGTAAACTCTGGCCTGAAGTAATGGACGAAAATATCGAAGCTACCGACAGTGACCCTCCAGTTGATGAACTTGAAGTCGTTTTAAGCGATTTGCCTTTAGAGAATCCCATGTCTCAGATAAATCGAGAAGAAATTAGGGAGTGGATTGAAGTAGACTGTGATGAGCCGACAGAGGAAATTATAACAGATGAGACCATCATACAGAGTGTTCTTAATCCAACAGTCCCCAAAGACGTGGACTCCGATGAAGATGATGTAGATGAAACAAACGACATCACATGGAATCAAGCAGCTGATGCCTTGAATACTTTAATTAAGTTTTATGAACGCAGCAGATCGTTCAATGATGCTGACATTATGAAACTGCACATCATGCGAAATGAATTCATAAAGAAACGAAGAGAAATAACCAAAAAGCAAACTGACATTCGAGATATGTTCAAGATGGCTTCTACAAAGAAGAAAAATCCCGTGGATTTAGATGAACCATCTTGCTCAACTTCAAAATAAACTTTTTGTAAGCCTACAGTGCTCATTTTAGTTTAATAATCATGTCATTATATTTTTCAATGTTTTTATTATGTAGTAAAGCTGTTTAAAAAGTAAAATATATGTTTTAATCTATTTTTCTGTTGAATTCACATTTTTCCCAATATTCATCCTGTAATCCGGAATATTTCGTAATCCGGCATGTGTCAAGTCCCGGACATGCCGGATTAGAGGAAGTTTACTGTACCAATGCTGGCCACAGCTAAAGGGTGGTCTGCTTCTCACAATTGGAGGAAACTGCATGCAATGAATACAAACTCTATGGTTTGTATTCATTGCATGGTTTGACGCAATGGTCAACATTCAATGGTTTGACGAGAATTCTCCAATAAAGTCACCAGGGAATGGTAAACTCACCGAAGAAATAGCCATTATTACAGAAAATGAAACTGAATTTTTGGAAATTCCACCAGCAGACAATACAGAGCCAATACATTTGAATAGTTTAATCGATGGTGAAGAGGAAACGTTGGAAACGTTTAACGCAGCCTTTACTCCTCTCTCAAATATCATTGTTGACACTGAGACTAAAAAGGTCACCACAAATACATCAATAGATAGCCCGACGCCTAGAAAAAGAAAATTGTTGAAAACTGTGTCCTCGGAACGTCTACGACTAAAAAGAAGTAGAAGTAAGATTGCGTTTTTAAGTAAAAACCAACATAAACCCACCCTGAGTTACTTAGTAGAACAGCTTCATTTCTACATTTCTGGTGATACACTCACTTTTGTTAAGATGCAAATTAGACATCAACACCACTGTAACTGGAATGAGGAGGAAAAAAATTTGGCTCTTTCCATTTATTACAAATCTCCCAGCACCTATCGCTTCTTGCGGGAAAGAGGATTTAAGTTTCCATGTATTACTTTAATTCAAAAGTGGGTAAATGTCTGCAATGTTTCAGCTGGATTTCCAGCTGAAGTTGAACACAAATTAGAGAAAAAAGCTTCCTCCTGTCCGAAGAAGAAAGACAATGTGTCTTAATGTTTGATGAGATGTCAATTAAAAATTCTTTAGATTATGATATTAAAAGTGATTTAATTGAGGGGTTTGAAGACCTAGGCCCTCTAGGCAGAACAAATGACGTTGCCAGCCATGCATTATTGTTCATGCTTAGAGGACTAAACTATCACTGGAAGTGTCCATATTCATATTTCATTTCCAAAAATGGCACAAAAAGGTTTTCCCTTACATTAATTATAGAACTTTGTCTAGAAAAACTTTTTAAAATAGGTTTCCATGTTAGAGTGATGGTTTGTGACCAAGGCTCTACTAACTCAGCAGCAATAAGGCTACTAGGAATATCTAAAGATTACCCTTATTACATCTTTGGGGAAAAGAAAATCTACTTCCTATTTGACATTCCTCATATTTTCAAATCTATAAGAAATATCTTTTTGAACCATGACATTCAAGTAAATGGAAATATGGTATCATGGCATGATATACGGACATTTTATGAAATTGATAAAAAGAGTGAACACGGGTGAACACGGATGCAGAGCCGCACCAAAACTGTCCGAACGTCATATCAACCCTCAGTCTTTTCAAAAGATGAGCGTGAAATTGGCAACCCAAGTTTTTAGCCAATCTGTGTCAAGAGGTATGATAGCAGCTCATAAAATGGGCGCCATTCAAAGCCCAACAGCATTGAATACTGCCAATTTTGTTAGAAACCTTAATGACATTTTTGATTGTCTAAACAGCAAATATTTTGACGATCCCAATCCTTCCAGAAGACCATTGTCTCAAACGAACCATAAGAACATAATATTTCTAGAGGAATCCATTCCCTACATTAATTCTTGGAAACTGATGAATAATCAGAAGAATCCTCCTTGTATTGATGGCTTTGTCCTTAGCATAAAAAGCATTATATTATTATATCAAGATCTTTCATTGGAAGGCTACAAATATCTGCTTACTGGGAGGCTCAACCAAGACCCAATTGAGAATATGTTCGGGGTATTGAGACAACGAGGTGGTTTTAACGCCAATCCATCTGCCAAACAGTTTCGGAGGAACTTGCAACATTCCATGACAATACGCCTTATGGGTGCTCCTGATACGAGTAACTGTGAGCCAGATTGTGACCTCACCCTTCAAGATGCCTGCACTGGAGGGTTAATAGAGGAAAACCAGCAGATCGAAGAACGTCCCATCAAAACCCAACCCATGGTTTATGATGAAGAACAGCTTGTCCGTCAAATTAATAATAGCACAGATAAGAGTTCTACACCATTACTAACAACGTTCATTAGAAAAATCATTGACAATAATGTTCTATATCTAGCCTACTATTAGCAAGATTCACATATGGGATCAATCGGACTATGTCAATTACAGCAAACTGACCAATTATCCAATCAAAAATGTTTCGCTGTAACGTATTTCTTTGTTTTTCCTTTGGTTTGTCTAGTTTGTGTATACGTTACATGTAACTTGTATTGTAATCTTTATTTGAATTGCATATTATTTTAATAATTAAATTAAGTTTTTAAAATGTTAAATCCATTTAATAGAATTTGTGAATAACTGAATAATTTATACATTTTGTAAACGGAGTATTTCAATCTGGAAAATGTTTTGCAAAATTGTAATTTTATTTATATAATATGCTTATTTAAATAATAATAAAGTTTACAAAAAAGTATATTTTAATATCACTGTGATCAAAACTTTAATGCCAAAATCAGTCAATTTGTTAGCAATAAAATATGTACGGTACATAGGTAATAAACAGGGTTACTTTGTTTTATAACAATAAACAGGATTATTACATTTTATTTAAATTTATAATATTTATGGTAATTACTTCAGATGTTGGTGTTCCATTGACAATGCCATCGGAAAGTATGCATCCTCCCACATTTGAAGATAGTGTAATTTTCTACTTAGCTGGGTGGGTGGCTAAGGAAGTTACAGAAAAATACGAATGTGTCAAGTGTCAAGAAGTACTGTTAAAAAAGGAAGAGTGTACTGAAGTACCCAGTGATTTGCTTTTGAGAATGAAAACATTCATGACCCACAATGGTGAAAGTGCAAAACTTATATCCCCGTCTCAGACATTTAATAATGTAATTCGTGTTCAAGTAGTTATTTTTCAAAATTGTTTAAACAAATTGCACACGAAAGAGGTATTCATTCTACCATGGTCAGTAGAATAAAAACAGAAGTTGAACAAATTTATCATGGTTGGTTTACTTCTGAGTGTTATGAACATAGAATGTATGCACTCTCTTTGTTAGTAAAATGTAAACTTTACTATAGTGTAAAATGGGAGTCAAATGATTTGAGGGATAACGCTATGTTAAATTTTTCCAAGAAAAGGAAAGAAGAAATGACAGGAAAACTGAATTCAAAGCTGAAAAAACTCAGCAATGTTTGACATAAAACTTCAGTTGGCCTATATATTTCGAGTAGTATTTTTTAGTAGGTTTATTTAGCAGCAGATACAGTTAAGTTCTCAAATATTTATAATATTATTGTATTTGTAAAAAGTGTTCAGTCGTCAGTATGACATGTCATATTTGTTTTTATTAAAAGTATTTTCTAGTAGGTATAATATTATTGTATTTGTAAAAAGTGTTTAGTCGTCAGTATGACATGTCATTTTCATTTTTATTCAACGTGTTTTCTAGTAGGTATAGGCCTAATATTATTGTATTTGTTAAAAATTATTTAGTCGTCTAGTATGACATTTCATATTTGTTTTTATTAAACGTATTTTCTAGTAGGTATAATATTATTGTATTTGTAAAAAGTGTTTAGTCGTCGGTATGACATGTCATTTTTGTTTTTATTAAAAGTATTTTCCAGTAGGTATAATATTATTGTATTTGTAAAAGGTGTTTACACGTCAGTATGACATGTCATTTTCGTTTTTATTAAACGTATTTTCTAGTAGGTATAATATTATTGTATTTGTAAAAAGTGTTTAGTCGTCAGTATGACATTTCATATTTGTAAAAAGTGTTTAGTCATCAGTATGACATGTCATTTTTGTTTTTATTAAAAGTATTTTCTAGTAGGTATAATATTATTGTACTTGTAAAAAGTGTTTAGTCGTCAGTATGACATGTCATTTTTGTTTTTATTAAAAGTATTTTCTAGTAGGTATAATATTATTGTATTTATAAAAAGTGTTTAGTCGTCAGTATGACATTTCATATTTGTTTTTATTAAACGTATTTTCTGGTAGGTATAATATTATTGTATTTGTAAAAAGTGTTTAGTCGTCAGTATGTATGAGTTGGTTCCAAACGTGATGATCAATCGCACTCCTTCTCTGGCCAGGGCTCGGGGAAGGACGGCAACAGGGCGTATCGCATGCACTGTTCAATTTGGCAACGGAGCGCACTCCGCACTCCTCTCTTATCGTTCGCGGTCTCTCGCACTCGAGCTGCACAGAAAAGGCACTGCCAGCGCTGCCTTGCGGCCTGTTGCTCAAGTACGGTGTACTAGCGCGCGAAATTCAAACTTTTTGACAGACTTTTCACCATTAGACCTGGGCTTCTTATAGAGTTTGTATTCATTGCTGCATGCAAGGGTCCCGAAACATGAGAGAAGTGAAAATCATAAATCGTGCTAGTGGAAATGTGAACAGTTGAAACACCAGAGGGAAAAATCTTTGAGTGATCTTCTAAGTCAAACTATTAAACATGACCAAGAAGTGTGGCGCGGCCTTCTTCGTCGACTCCTTAGTTAGTTAGTTAGTTAGTTGATATGGGTATATACAGTTGGTCCAGCCAATCCTTGCAACGAAGCCTAAGGCTTTTTGTGCCAATCCCGGTGCCTAATCGTCGTAAAGCTGGCAATCCTTGACAAGGTCAAGGAGCTTCTTCACTAGATTAGTAATTTCCAACTGTCCCAGAGGTGAGCCTTCAAAAAGTGCTCTTCTCCTGGCACCAAGGGCCTCACACTCCAGGACAATGTGTTCTGCCGACTCTTCATCCTCCCCACAGAGGCGACAGATGGGATCCTCCGTAAAGAGTCCCACTGTTCTTAGATGCCTCCAGAATTTGCCGTGACCGGTGATGAGTCCCACCACCAGCTTAACGTCGACTTTGTCACTTTGTTCCTTGCTGAGATGGGATTAGCTTTTAGAGGTAACACCAATAAAATTGGTGACTGTGCAAATGGAAACTTTCTTGGCATCCTTGAACTCCTGGTGAAATATGACCCGCTCCTTAAGGAGCATTTACGAAATGTACGTCAGTCTCAAGAGACTGGAAAGAGACTCCAAGTTGCTTATCTATCACCGGAGATTCAAAACGAGTTTATTGACGTTTGTGGGTCTATTGTTCGACGTCATATTTTGAAAGAGCGTGAAGAAGCTAAATACTTCACACTTATTGTTGATGCCACACCAGACTCAGCTCATATTGAACAAACAGAATTCTTGATCCGTTATGTTCACCATTCCAGCACTTCGAGCTCATCCTACGATAGTGACAAATCAAAAGAAGATAAATTTGAATCGGGATCGGCAGAACAATTTAAAATTCAAGAACGTTTGATAGCTTTTGTAGTCTGTTCCAAGAAAACAGGAGAAGCTATCTATGATCTGATTAAGTCCACTCTTTCACAGCTTAACATCCCTATTTCTGAGTGTAGAGGCCAGGGCTATGATAATGGCAGCAACATGAGAGGGACATATAAAGGTGTGCAAGCAAGGATGTTGGTTGATAACGATCTCGCAGTTTACTCCGCGTGTGCGTGCCATTCACTAAATCTTTGTGGGGAACAGGCTGCAGCAAGTTGTCGTGAGGCCGATACATTTTTTGGAGTCGTACAAACACTGTACAATTTGTTTAGTTCAAGTCCTCAAAGATGGGAAATCCTTCTGGACAAAACCGGATGTTCCTTGCACTCTACGTCACAAACTCGGTGGTCTGCAAATGTTGAAAGTGTAAAGCCGATTGCAGCACATCTCCCAAGTTTGGTCAAAGCTTTAGATGATGTTCTGCTCTTGAATTTATCGACAGAGACACGTCGAGACATCGAAGGACTTAAAACCTACACAAAATCACTTGACTGTTTACTCCTGTCATCCATACGGTTTAAGATACTGAAGGCAATCGATATAGTAAACCGAGTAATTCAAGCTCGAGGACAATCAGTTTCAGTAGCCTGTGAAAATATTAGGAACTTGGTTGCTGAGCTCCAAAGTCTGCGTAATGAAGGATGGGATAAGATTTGGAACGAAGTAAAAGTCATTGATGAAAACATTGGTTGGCTAAATCAACTGAATAAGGAATCCAAGATAGTGAAGAAAAGAAAAAGAATGATAGACGAAGACGACACCGAAGAAGACACGGCACAGATGGAAGAGGTGCGGTTCAAAATAGATGTTTATAATGTAATTTTGGACGAAGTGATTGCTGACCTAAATGTGAGATTTGAATATTGAAGACAATTAACGACTTTTTCTCGGTCCTTTGGGAGTTCAACATCATGACAAAGGACGAAATACAAAATAAAGCATCAAATCTTGTTGAAAGATACAAAACTGATTTGCAAGAATAGTTAGCAGATGAACTCAACACACTAAACATTATTTACTCTGCTAACTTTGGCAATGAAAAACTTAACCCTTTAGAGCTGTTAAATCGTCTTCATACCATGCAACTTTTTAACATGTTCCCAAACATTTGCATCGCAATCCATCTTTTTCTGACCATACCAGCAACAGTTGCCAGTGCAGAGAGGTCATTTTCTACGTTGAAAAGGGTGAAGAACGTAATGCGATCAACAATGACACAACACAGACTGACAAGCCTTGGTATTCTGGCAGTAGAGGCTCAACTTGCCAAGGCTATGAACATGGATGATGCCATTAACGACTTCGCTGCAAGGAAAGCTAGGAAAGTAAAACCCCTTACACTTAAGTAACTTAATAAAACATAAACGTAACTTAATAAAAAAATAAACAACAATCAGTCATTTTTTAATTTGTTCTGTATCTATAGATTGCAGAGTATAGCTGAATATATATTTCTTACTAAATTAAATGAATTCATATCAAATTTGTCTCATAGTACAATAATTATAGGTGATGTAAATATTAACTTGTATTCAAAAAATTAAGTAGTTGATAATTATTTGAGTATTTTACACAGTCATGGTTTTGAACAGTTCATTGATAAACCTACAAAAATTACTAATTTGTCTGAGACTTGTATCAATTTAACAAACATTTCAAACGATTTATTAATTTTAAAGACCTGGTGTGTTCAAAATAAGATGATAATCAACGTGAATAAAACAAAATATATGAATTTTAATTGTAGAGGTTTCTTTTTTGAGAGCGTTCTGAAATTTCATGATTTAAATTGTATCGGAAGAAACTGTAACTGTCGTATTATAGAAAGAGTAGAACACTATCAGTATATTGGCATCGTCCTAGACGATAAACTAACATGGGAAAAATATACTACAGTGCTTACCAATAAATTGAATTTGTCTATGAGAACTTTTTATTTTTTAAATAATATTTGCAATGAACATTTAATGAGGTCTTTATATTTTGCTTTAATACATTCCTGACTTCAGTACGCTATACAATGTTGGGGAGGAACTTTTAAATATAATATTAAAAAATTGAGTTATACAAAATTACTTTATTAGAATAATATTGCAGAAAAAAAGAAGTGAGAGCTCCTTTCCTTTGTTTAAGGACTGAAATATTTTACCATTACAACATCTTTATATTTTTAAAGTTTTAAAGTTTTTTACACAAGAAGTGGTAATACGGAAACAAATAATTTATTTTACAATACAAGGTGCACAAGCAGAAACAACTTTCGCCTACCCAAGGTCAAAAATTCATTATTTAGACGCTCTTTTGTTTATGTTGGACCTAAATATTTTAACATTTTACCTTGTAAAATTAAAAACATAATTAATTGTAAATTTTTCTTTTAAAATTAAAAAATGGTTGTTTTTTAATGTTAATGTTGATTTTTTTGATAGCATATTAATTTAGAATGTACAGTAATAGAGACCACTTTGGATGACTGTTATCAGTTTAAATAATTTGTATTATGCAGGAGTAACATGTGTATTCTCTATAAAATAACTTTATAGTATGTAAAAAGTATGAAAGTAGTTATACTATATTAATTTTATAACTACTTTTATAAAATTAGGGGGAACCCTGGAGCCCCCCCTCTTCCAAGAGGGTATTCCATACCCCCCGACTAAGGTACCGGGGCTGACCCCCCGGTATAAGGGGCCCGTTTAGGTGATTTTGCCCAAGGCCCGTTAAACCTGTCTACGGCCCTGTGTGTACTCCCCTATATGATGTGACAAGTAAAGAGTACAGTGATCGGGAAATAAAAGCCAAATGTTGGGCAGAGGTGTGTGAAGTGATGTTCGACAACTGGGCAGGTATGAGTCCGGATCAGAAAGATGCCAAAGGTAAGAATGATTTATTTTATATGTATTGAAATATACTTAGTACACTTAACAGAATATGAAACTGTGTAAAAACTATGCCCCAAATAAAACTATAAAAATGTAATTAAAAATAAGAGACTGGTAAAATATAAGTTAATTTTAAATTAAGAGTGCAAGTTGCTTTTATTTTCCAAAGAAGATAATTGTAAAAAGCCTACTACACTGTAAAAATAGATTAGAAATTACGCAATGAATTTAAATCAGTTTTAGGTCAGGTTTGCAGTCAGGTTGCAACATCCACCTCCACTTTTTGTTGGCAGACCGTGGGAGAGTGGCGACTTTCCACATAAATCCAGATGTAACTAGTTCACAAATCCTATTTTTAAGGGTAGTGACCTTGAACAGTCGCTAGGGTGAGGAGAGCATATGAGCCGTTAAAATAAGAGTGGTTTAAGTCAAAACCTTACTTTGTGGGGAATTTTGACTGAAAGAAGAAATGCAGTAAAAAAATACATAATGTAAACAAATAATTTACTATTTTAGCACCTTGACTGTAAGTTTCTCTAACTTTATAACACATGACTTACACAATTTTTGCCCACACAATTCTTTCGTATAACTTTAAGCATAAGGCGGATAAAAATAATTAAAGTTTGTACAGAAAACACAAATCATTTTAATTGTTGGTAAGTTAATTCAGATATTACACTTCTTACTCCTTTTCTGACACTGAGCTCTGTTGGGCATCACTGTCACCACGGTCCACTTCTTCCAATGGTCCGCTTTCTTCATCATTATCTTAGGATGTTTTCAATTAGGTAAAGAACTTATGGTGTATTGGAGGAATGTAAGGTAATAGATCAAGTAGGGGAGACCGGGGCAAGATGAAGAATGTTTTAATTTTCCCGTTCTTCACTAGGTGGCAGCATCAATCGGACACTACTGGCTCTCCTATCGGCCGCGCGTGAAATAATAGTTTAGAGACGCTGAAATCGCCATTTTTGTGTTTGTTGTGAAGTTTTTATTGTTTTTCGCTGCCACGATATAACTTTTATGTATGTGTAAATAAGCTCTGCTACAAATACAGGTAAGATATTTCGTTTCTCTTTAACATTTATCAGCAACTTAGTTTAAATACTACCTATTACCATTAGTTAATGTCAATTAATCGCCTTCCTTCATAGAAATGAACACGAATATTTTTAAACAGGGAGTCCGGGGCAAGATGACCAGCAAGATGACGGGGCAAGATGACGGGCTCGTCATCTTACCCCGTGTTTCAGAATTTATTAAACTAACTATGTTGTCCATTCTATTAAATTCTGTAACTGTCCGTATCTCTGCTTCCAAGCGTCTGATCGGTACGAAAGGGGTACCGCTCGACGGGGTTCGACCTCAGAGTCAAGACCTCCCCCCCCCAAAAAAAAATAATAATAATAATACTGTAATCAAAAAAGTATTTAAAGCCAACTTCCGCCAATACCATTAGATAAAGCATTTTTACCAATTTTATGGGTCACCACCCTCCCTTCGTATAAATTCAGTTGCCCCCCCCCAAAAAAAAAAAAAAAACCTCAATATCTTCGATTCTAACAGATTCCTTTACGATCGGTACCGTTCGATTGGGTTTCGCCTCGGCAACACTTTTCGAAGTCGCAGGCTACGCCTGCAATGGTGGTCGTTTTTTAAAATATGATATGTTTTAGTGTTATCGACTTCCGGTTTGCACTATTGAATAGGTAATTGTATTTTCTGAAGCTCTTATGCAATTTATTCCCCCCCTTTCCTCACAAAATAAAAAATAACTATTTCTGGCTTTCCTGGTAAAGATATAGCATTTTGGACCGGATTTTTGAGTCACCGCCCTCTTTCGTATAACTTTTAGTGTCGTGGGGGGGGGGGGGGTAGTCAAGTTATTAATTAACATTGTCGTTATTAATGAACTAATTTTTAAAACTAATTGTTTATTAATGATATATATAATTAGATTTCAGGTATGGTTAGGCACTATGATAAGAAATCCTCAAGAGGAGAATGGAGCAAAGAATCTATGGCCTCTGCTTTAGAAAATGTTAAAGAAGGACGCATGAGCTGCTTGTCTGCTGCAAAAGCATTTAACGTACCTGAAGCTACACTTCGTCGCCGCTTGAAAAAAAAATGAAAGTGTAAGGATAAATAATATAATTTTTAATAGGCTTTAAAATAAAAAAAATACTAATTTGAACCTAGTTATTAATTGACATAATCTCTTGTTTTAAATCCCATTATCAAATTTGAATTCAAATCTGTAAAATCTGAATATGAAACGTTTTTCACTAGAATGCTAATTTTTATTTCAGGAGATGCAGGTTCATGGAGGGAGATTTAGAGAAGTTTTCAGTGCTGCACAGCAAGAAGATTTAAAATCCTATTTCACAGCAATGGACAAAATGTTATTTGGCTTGACAAAGAAACAGTGTAGAAGACTGGTTTTTGACTTTGCTGAGGAATGTGATATTTCGCATCTGTTTAACAAGGATACAAAGATGGCGGGAGAAGATTGGCTGGCTAATTTCATAAAGAAACATACATTTAGTGTCAGCAAACCAGAAGCAACATCGATTGCCAGAGCAATGGGTTTCAATAAAGCAAGTGTAGACAGGTTTTTTAACATTTTAAGGCAGCAACGGGAAAAATATAAATTCCCTGCTTCTTCAATCTCCAATGCAGATGAGTCAGGTCTGTCCACTGTGCCTAATAAGCTACCCATGGTTGTCAGTCCTACAGGATCTAGAAGAGTTTCTAAAATTGTTTCAGCAGAGAGAGGAAGGAATGTAACAATAATTTGTTGCATTAGCGCTACTGGCTTTTACCTGCCACCTTTTCTGATTTTTGCCAGAAAACGAATGCTTCCTGAACTTGCAGAAAAAGCCCCACCAGGAACTGTAAGCCACTGCAGTGATAACGGTTGGAGTAATGAGGGCACCTTTTTGTCTTTTTTGAAGCACTTTCATCTTCACGTGAAACCAAGTAAAGAAGCTCCTGTTCTGTTGATTATTGACAATCACAAAACTCACATAACTTTGCAGGCTATCTTATATTGCAGAGAGAAAAGCATCATCATGGTTGGATTGCCTCCCCACACATCATATCGTCTCCAGCCCCTTGATGTGTCATTTTTTTGGCCCAAGCTATAGCTATAGCTATGTGTCACCTACTATAACCAAGCATGTGACAACTTTATGGTCACACATCCAGGACAAACTATCACAGACAAAAATATTGGTGAGCTTTTGAGCACAGCTTACTTCAAAGCAGCTACAGTTGGAAATGCCGTTAAAGGGTTTAAAGAATGTGGGATCGAACCTCATAATCCTCTTGTGTTTGGCGAACATGACTTTGCTGCTGCAAAAACCACTGACCACGATGTTGTTGGCGATGAAACTGAGGATAATAATGCCAATCCTCAGACCCTGGTTGAAGAAAATCAACATATAAACTCTCCAGAAGAACCAGAACTTGTGGCAAATGCTAATTCCGATGCACCAAAGAAGCCTGTTAGTGTTTTTGATTTCAAACCATTGCCTAAAGCAACACAATGTGAGGAAAAAATAAAAAATAAAAAAAAATGGGCTCAAGCATTCTTACAAGTACACCCATCAAAGAAATGTTAGAACAAAGGGAAAAGCAGAAGGAAGAAAAGGAACGTTTAAAAAAACAGAGAAAAGAAGCTCGTGAATCAAAAAAGGGAGTAAAAAAACTCAAGCTAACTTCCTGTAGGCCTAAGTCCGTAAAATCCAGGCCAAACAGTCCAGTGGCATCAACTTCTAAGGATGGTGTTATAAGATGTCCTGCTTGTGAAGAGGAATACTGTGACCCTCCAACAGAAGAATGGATCCAGTGCTGTAAATGCCAAGAGTGGTGGCACGAGGAATGTTCCAATTATGAAAATGGCATTTTATTTGTGACTATTGTTTGCTGCACAACTAAACACTTCAACATTACGTTACAATGCATTACACTTAGTTTGATACTTTGTAAGATGTAAAAACTTGGTTATCATTTGTTAAACCATTTAACATATTCTAAAGATAAAATATCTTCAACCTATTTCATTGTCGTCATCTTGCCCCAAGGCCAAAGTCATCTTGCCCCAGTACTGGGGCAAGATGACGATTTTTTTAAGGTTAAGAAAAAATAAATATATCCTCTATTTTTTTCATTTGAAAAATTAAATGGTAATATATTTAACACTACAAAGGACTACTCTAAGAGTTTATGTAAAAATAATTTTAATATCCTTAAAAATGAATTCATAAACAACAATCATCATTAACATAGTCAACTTGCCCCGGTCTTCCCTAAATCATTCTTTTTTTTGCTACTTAGTGCAGTCATTGAAGCATTACTACTCCGAATTTTTTTACTGTGAACCGAATTGCATACAATTTTGGAATTAGGTTCATCTTACCCTTAACTTCAAAAGTGAAGATGATTTGAACTCCGCAACCACCCTGGGGGTGGTTGCCACCCCTTCTCGGGGGTGAATTTTTTTCAAAATAACCTCGGATATCGATAGAAGGCCTAAGTTTAAGCAAAAAATCACCTATAAAGTTTTTCGAAAAATCCAATACTTTTCAAGTTATTCGCAATTGAAAATTCGCAATTTTTTCACGTTTTTCATCGGTTGTTTGCAAATATCTCCAAAAATATACGTTTTATCGAAAATTTTACAAAGAACAAAATTGTAGCAGGTAAAAAAAATGAACAATTTGGTTTTTTATAAAGTATTCTAAGTGCAATATTAAGCTAGATATTAAAGATCAAAGCCGTTTTTTATTTTGTCTGAAATTTAATCGATGTGGTCAATGCCATCTAGCGGCGAGCAGATGCATTTTAGGCATTCTAATAAAAAAGGGTTTTGTAGTGCTTGAAATAAGCTTTAAAATGAGCACTATTAAAAGTCTTTTACACGTAAAATAAGTGAGCTGTATTGCAAATAAGAGGAGCATCTAATGTTTTTTCTTTTAAATCAATGGGTTTCATAAGTGCCATTTCCACCAAAATTAAAATTAATCGTATTCTGCCTAGAATTAACTTTATTATGAAGAGTTTGATAGATTGTATCAGTTTAACTGCTTCGGGACACATATTTTTCAAAAAAGTCACGATTAAAAAAAATTTCAAATTTTTAAAAAACCACCTTTTTTTATAATATCTCAAAAATGACGATAGATACGTATAAAAGTGTATGGATGAAAAATTAAGTATTTTTCTGACAAACAATTTGGTTTTTTTCTGTCAAACAAAAATTGACGAAGATATGATTGTTTAAAGAGCGCGTGGCAGCGCAATCATAGCCTCTCTTAAGCCCTTTAACCCTCACCGTTTTAGAAAAAGGTTTTTTACTGTATATTGCAATGAAGGATGTTGTAGCTCTCTTAATTACCTTTACAATGGTTTTTTATAAATTGTGATAGCATGAAAATTGAAGGAGTTATGGTCCAAAAACTTATCATATTTTTTTCTACTTAGTAACTGAAAATTTCGGAATGTGAATATTTGGAGCAATGTGAAAGTACGCAGTATAATAGAGACCCAAAACTATTGTAATGTGTAATATACTATAATTCATACAATTTAATTAAGAAAATTAAAATTGACCTTAATTCACAGAGTGAAGAGGGTTTAAAAGCATCTTCAAAAGAATACTTGTGGAAGCGATTTTTTTCCAATAGCTTTTCACTAATTGCGTATCTGTATTGGTAAGTTTATTTTAACTGTTAAAATAAATTATCAAATAAGCTAAAAAACAACAAATATTGAATAAATGTCTTAATTTTTGTTTCAGAACTTATTTTATATGAACATGGACGAACCTAGTACAAGCAGTAGCAATGATACTGAGGAAGAATTCTGTGAAAATTGCCTTTTAAATACGTCAGAAAGACTTGTGCTGGTAACTTCAAAGGGTAAAGAAGGTTTAAAAGCAGCTTCAAAAGAAAGACGTGATAAATTGTTTTCAACTATGGATAGTTCAAAAACTGTGTATGTTCATCATACGTGCAGATGTAATTATGTACACAAGGGAAATATTGCAGCAAGTGCAAAAAGAGCTGCTGTAAAAAACAGTGTAAGTCCAACAACTAAAAAATTGAGAAGATCCTCAAGTTCAAGTGTTGGTTCAGCAAGTGACGTAAGTGCTACTCTTCTGACTGGGATAAAAATTGTTTTATCTGCGATAATGAGATAAATACCCTACAAGAAAAAAAGCGTCTGCAATGAAGAGGAAAACTTCGAAAGTTCAGTCTTCAGATTTTATACAAAATTTAGCAAAAATGCTTATTATATTCAAAGACGACGAACATCGAGAGATTTGAAGCACATTCACAGCGCGGAAAATCATGTCATTCTAACAGAGGGCAAATACCACGAGGATTGCATACTAAAATTAAAAAATGAATATAAACTTTTTACGAGAGGTTCGCAAACCCCTTACTTTGACAAAATCAGCGAAGAATGGAAGAAATCTACGATTTCATGCTCTCTAGTGAAGAGTGTCAATTTACTATGACTCAACTAATCGAAGCTGTACATATATGTGATGTAATTCCACATGAAGATACTATAAAAATAATTTTAAAAAAAGGTTTGGAAATCAAATAGTTATTTCTAGCAGAATAGGTGGTGTAACGTACGTATTCTTTTCAACTAAATTGTACGATATATTGACCGACTCATGGCGAAAGCAAAACTCAAAAACTATCGAAGAGGAAGAAAATGCACTCATTGACTCTGCTGCCAAGCTCATATGTAGAAAAATTAGAACCGTCATATGCGATGTCAATCAGTGTCAATCCAAATGATAAAATATTAATTAATGTTAACGAGAGCATTCCACCTCAATTGCTCAGATTTTTAGAATATTATTTATAAAGATAAGCATCAAAATGAACAAACTTTTAATTGGTATTCAAAAAAAATTACATCTATTGCTCATGCAATAATGTCCTCCGCTCGACCTAAAAGTTTTATTTCTCCACTTCAACTTGCTACAGATGCTACGCTCTACAGAAAATTTGGTTCGAAAAAGATGATTGAATTATGTTATAATCTTGGATTTTCGTGCAGCCATGCTGAAGTTAAATTGTACGAAATTTCAGCTGCATGCCCAGACCAGAGACTTCTAAAAGAACGATTCCTTCAAATCGTTTCAGATAATAGTGATTTTAATGTTTGCACAATAGATGGATGAGGAACTTTTCACAATTTAGGATCGATTGAAATAATTACTCCTGCAGAATGTTTACAAGCAAGAAAACACATTAAACGTTTGCGTAGTTCAGAAGTTCCTCTTGAATCAGAATTGGTGGAGAAAAACCGAATAGATATTCAGTTATATACTAAAAAACCAGGAAGTGGTTTGGGTACCATTAAAGTTCAAAAAATTAGTCCTGAACCGAAATTTACAATAACCATAATCGATGTGCTAAATGTCTTATGGAGTTATTTTAAGTATGCAAGAGATCTCGATTTTTTGGGTTGGAATGGATTCATGTCTATGCTATGTGCTGAAAACACTAATTATAAAGTGTCTAAAATAAATTTATTGCCATTTATTAATGGACCCCCAAGTGATTACAATACCTTATTCACAGCTTTAAACAATGCTGCTGCAATTGTTTCAAAAGAAGGCATGAAAACCTGCATTGTAACATTTGACCAGCCTTTATATATTAAGGCTTGTGATATTGCCGAGACTTTGGTTTTCGATGACGTGTTAATAGTTGTGCGACTCTGAGGTTTTCATCTCTTAATGTCTTTTATGGGATGCATTGGCACTATTATGGAAGGAAGTGGAATTAAGGAAATATTTTCGCTCATCTTTGCAGAAGGATCAGTTGATCAAATTCTAAATGGGCATTCGTGTGCCCGTGCAGTGCGAGCTCATTTTATTCTGCAGCAGGCATTATCGCTTCTAATATTTGATGAATTAAAAAGAGAAAACAACGTTGAGTTTCAAGAATTACTTGATAATGAAGAGTATTTTACTTACGAAATGAATTTTGATAAATTGAAGTCTAATGAGCACTTAAAAAAACTGAATGAAATATTTCAATCGAAACTGGATGAAATTGAAAACAGAGGAAAAACATACAAACTGTGGATATTATACTATAAAATGGTATCTTTACTTAAAAAATTTCTTGCAGCTGAAATATTGGGTGACTGGGAAGCGCATCTGAATTGTATTGAGCTTATGATACCTTTTTTTCACACCGCTGGGCATTTCAACTATGCAAAATCTGCTCGACTTTATCTTAAAAAAATGAGACTTTTGAAATTAATTATGGATCCACGTGAGTTTAAAAAATTTACCGAGGAAGGATTTTTTACTTCCCGGATGTCTAATGAGTTTTATGCTCGTATTTTCTCCGACCAAACCATTGAACAAACTCTGATGAGAGCAATGAGCGTAGAAGGTGGACCGTTCAAACGAGGCACTACGGAAAGCACTGTATTCAAATGGATTAAAGGTATCATATACTAGAAGGATGTAATTGAAGCATTAGAGAAATTTTGTGATATCGCATTTAATAAAAGCTACCAACATGTCGACGCGAGAGATGCGAGAATCAAAAAAGATAAGAAAGACGTGTTGGTTTTAAAAACATTTTTGTTGGAGCACAATCCATTTAAGACATTGATCACCTACAAAACATTGTAACAGGGTTGATCGGCACTGATGAGATAAATTGCTACAACGCTCTGGCGATTTTCATCGAAGCCATGAAGAGCATAGATGATATGACTTTTAATGACATAAAATTGTCCAAAAAAGATAAAGTTATCTCATTAATTGGTGTGTCAATAGCAAAGTAAAAATTGGCGATAAAATTTTGCCTATAGATCCACTACTATTATTTCAACGTATTTGTATCATGAAAAAGAGTGACGAAGAGTTGGAGATGTACCTGAAATATGAACTGGCACCATATCCACTTTCATTATTTGACGATATTGGGATGCGAAAGACAAACATATCTATCTTATACTCATTATTCGAAACCCAGGACATTGTGATCAACAAGGAAGCATCAGTGTACTTTATTGATGGAGGAATGTTGTTATATAGAGTAAAATGGCCTTCGAATTGTAACTATGCAGACGTTTTTAACAGTTATATTTCATATTTAAAAAATCATTTTGGCAATAATATTACGGTAGTTTTTGATTGTTATGATGGAGAAAGTAATAAAGCATCAGAGAGAAATCGTCGAGCACTGAAAGTTGCTTCAAAGGAATACCAATTTACCAAAGATATGCCATTTAATATTAGCCAAGATAAATTCTTATCGAATTAAACACAAAAGACGTTTTATTAAATTTCTTATGGAAGAATTGGAAAAAAATCTATTAAATGCTGCCAAGGTGAAGGTGAAGCTGACGAACTAATTGTTGATACAGCAGTATCATTTAGTACTGACTTGACAAAAATAATTGTTGCAGAAGATGTTGACATTTTAGTGATTTTAACTGCCCGGGCTACAGAAGACGAAGAAATTTTATTTTTAAAATTAGGCAAACAAAGAGTGCAAACAGTAATATATTCATCGAAAAGTTTGGAAATAAAATACCCAAATAGTTCGAAATTTATTCTTTTTGCACATTCATTTACTGGGTGTGACTCAACTTCGGCGGCATATAATAAAGGCAAAAAAAGTCATGGATCTTTTGGAACGAAGGCAAGATTTGGGAAGTAAGGCAGAGATATTTTTGAATAATACATCTGAACTCGAAGATATTTTAGAGGCAGGTAGATATCTATGTTTTTTATGGTATGTTTTTATGGACTTGCTAAAGATACACAACAAAATAAGCTGAGTCGAGTAGAAAGCTTATCAGAATATCTCGAAAAAATGCGCTATGAAAATTTTCTCAAAGCTGCTACGAAAAACACTGCCGTAAAACTATCATCCTTAGTTCCAACCGTTGGTGCCATAAATGAACATACTAAGAGGGTTTATCTTCAAACCTAGATTTGGCTTGGCACAAAAACATTCATCCAAAGGATTGGGGGTGGGTCATGAATGACGGTTTATTAAATCCACTTAAGTCTGTAGATCCACCCGCACCACAAGAACTCCTGAAAATGATTTTTTGCAAAAAAAAAAAAGGATGTGGAGCGTCTTGCGGATGCAGAAACGTTGGTCTGTTTTGTAATAGTACCTGTGGAACGTGCAGTGGAGATAACTGCCAAAATAGCCCTCCAATTCAGCCAGAAGATGTTGAATGTGACAGCTACTCAGACATTGAGTCATGAATAATAATATTATATTTTAATAATAATAGTACAATTTTATATAATTTGTTAATATTTTATTCAATAAATGGCAATTTCTTACTCTAAATTAAATTATTTTTAAATATGTAATCATATATAATTACTGTTTTAATTTAGGGGTAGTTTTAAGGGTAGAAAAGCTTAAGAATATGATAATCATTTTCGATAGTTTGGAATAATATTTAAATCCTTTTCATTTTATCAAAAAAACTTTTAACAATTTTTTATTAAGGGGTAGTTTTCAAGGGTTGAAAGGGGGTTAAAAATTTGATAATTATTAAAGAGAATATAAAATATTACTTACTCTATACTTACATCTTTTTATGTCATACCAAAGTATTTTTTTGTGATTTTTTCAATTTAGGGGTTGTTTGCAAGGGTTGTAAGATTTTCAAGGGGTTGAAAATGATTTTAATATGAGGTAATTGTGTTAGAAAACACTTTACACTTTCACCACTTACGATTAGACATGTTTTCTAGCGATAAAATGGCTCAATGTCAATTTTTCCATTAAGGGATTGTTTACACCCCTTAAAAATAATAGGCGGAGTTCAGATAATTTTCACTTTTGAAGTCTAGGGTATGATGAGCCTAATTCCAAAATTTCATGCAAATCGGTTCACAGTAAAAAATTCGGAGGTAAGACCGTATTTTTCGCTTCAATGAGTGCACTGTCACTGGGCAATGAGCATTGTATAACCTCATCTGTTTAATGGTGGAATATTCTTGTTTTACGCCTTTAGCTGGAGGCAACTCTAATACCTCAAATGGCATAGATTTCTCTAAAGTTTCTTTATAAAACATTGTTCATAAAAGAATTGATCTCTTGTTAAACGAATCCATTGCATATTTAACCAGTATTTCATTTGCTTTGTATAAATTATACATCTTTCTACCATTCAGACTTGGATCCAAATATCTTCTGTTAGGATTATGTGAATGGGTGTAGTGGCTAGTGTAAGATGGAAAGCTTATGGAGAACAAACACAATATCTCATTTACAAAACATTTCAGTAATATTTAATTATTAAATATTTAACAGCAGTAAAATATTACTGTCGAGTAAAACTTTTTGTTATATAAAATATTACTGTTAAATATATTTAAATATTTAACAGTAATATTTTAATACAACTCACTGAACATATAATAGACCAATTAGAAGAAGGCTGCACCGCAAAATGACTCTTGATGTAGCTTTTAATTCTTTTATGCAGATTTTAACTAATAATTTAAATGACTGTTGTCCTTTTAAAACCAAAACAAAAGCTAATTTTAACAAAAATTTGTACAAACCTAGAAACTGGTACACCCCTTTCTTACAAAAAATTAAACTTATTTTAGATCCAAGCTTTGAAAAATGTAAACGTAACAAAGATCTCTTGGTAAAGCATAATAGGATTAAACGGTTTTATAGGCATCAAATAAAGTTGGCAAAAATGAATGCCAATGATGCTTTTATTTTAGAATCTCCTAACATGTGCAAGGCGGCCTGGAGTGTCATAAATACTTAAACAGGGCGTGTACCTAAGAAATGCCATCAGGAAATACCCCCTTTATCGGCTGATACTATTAATGATTTCTTTGTAAATATTTCTAATGATGTAAATAATTGTAATACTAGGCCTAACCTAACTGTGGCTAGTACCATTGATATTCTAAAGTGGTCTGGTATAAATAATCAGCAAGGAATAAATAGGTCTTTTAAATGGTCTGATGTAAATCCTGATGATGTGTACAAAATTTTAACTAGGTTAATTACCGGTAACTGTAAATCTGAAGATGTCTTTGGACTATCTAACTCTGTATTGAAAAAAATTATAGATATTATTTTAATACCACTCACTTACCTTATAAACTGGATGTTTAATGTTGGTATTTAACCACAGTGTTTAAAAGTGACTGTAACGGTGTCTGTTTACAATGTGACGAGTCACTTCTTCATTCATTCAGAATAACAATTAATTATTATACTTTTTCAGCGAAGTTCTTTAACGATTAATTAAAGTTTTTAGTAGATTACGTTAACATACATTTCTCAAAATTGTCTCTTAGCGACCACGTGCGTTACTCAGTCCACGACGGAAGTTAAGGTCGTTCGCCTGACTGCATTGTCATTACCTTGCAGTCAGGTACCTTGATCCGTTCGGACCAATCACCGATCGCCATGCGAACGCATGGAGGTGGCCAGGAGGGAGGAACTCTGGCAGATCTCGACGAGTATGGGTATGAGTTATGTCTTGGTTAATAGTAATTATCAGACATGTTTAGGTTACCGTAGTTAGACGATACGGGACGTTGGGATTTTGTTCGTTTCACAATATAACATTGTACTGAATCTATTATTATGGATTGTGGTTCATGAAAAATAAATACAAGTGACATTTACTGAAAGCCGCAGTTCTATTGCTCCTTCAGCGACCACGCGGTGCACCCGTGAGAAGTATGCAAGGGTCTGTCCCCTTTTATAAGTGACAGTGGTAGCAGCGTATTTGTACTACCACGACATAAGAGGTGACCGGCGGTGGGATTTTATTATAAATTAAAATCATCACGGACCTATGAAAACTGGTGCATCGAGATGTCTACCTCTTGTAGCCTTATTAAAGCTACTATTTATTTTTGATATGTTGAACAACTTAAATGAGAGATTAAAATGAAACTTCTTCAATTATAGAAATTTTTCTTTATTTATCTTCTTATAAAATTACTTCAAGAAATTAAACTGGTATCTTCTACAAATAATAATAAAAACGGAAATAAAAATCTCTTCTTTTATTGACTCAATGGAAAATTAATAAAATTAAAACAACTCTTCCAAAATAAGAAATTAAATATCTTCAGACCAGAACCTTTTTTACAATATGACTTTTTTAATAAATGTCTTTAAACTATTCAATCAATAATTTCCACATTCAAAATTGTAATAGTAAATTCTTTAAATTGAAAATTGCCTTAAATTGAAAATTGCTTTAAAATTACCTTAAAATTCTTTTAATTGAAATTGCCTCCGGGAGATCTGGAACCAAAAGAAATAACCAGCTTTTAGTGACTTGAAACATTTTTCCTTTTACTAACAAAGTTTAAAAGCAAAACCAAGAAAATCAAAACACTCTAAAAATTTGTCACTGGAAGAGTGACTTCAAACCAGAAACAAGTTTAACCGCGCATACTTGGTGGATTTTACCCTATCTACTAAAACTCTACTGAAAAACCTAACTAAAGGAAACTTGTAAAAATTACTTACGTAGCTGTCCTGGAGGTTTAAATCCCAAACGTGACCACAACAAAGCTCGACCGGCATACACCCTCTCACTCACACGCGAACAAGATAAATTGCCGTACCGGAAATAGAACACCGAACGGTTAAGTCGCCATGTAGAACAAACGTGGTCACTCTCTGAAAGATATCTTCAAACTGCCGGAACGCTCTCAACCCTTCCACCAACGGACCTACCCCCTCATAACTCAAGAAGCTAAATCAACCAATAAGAACCCTCTAAACCAGGACAACTGAACAGGTAAGGCTCACCAAACATGTTGCCTTCAGAAAACATGTCGCATGAAATTGACAAGAAATTAACAAACGTGAATATACTGGTTATTTAGCTAATTTATATGGGAAAAAACTACTTTTTTATTTGAAAGGGGAAAATTCTGAATTTTTCTCAAAACTTGGAGAATTTATATCGAAAACTTTTGGTAAATCAACCAAACTCCTAAACATCTCAGTTCTTACAAAATTTAACATTTTCTAAATACAGTCTTCTAATTTAATTATAATGAAACAATTAACAATTGTTACATTATTTTCCCCTTTCAAAAGAAAAAAATTTTTTTGTTGAAACCCTATCTTCATCACATATCTAAAAGGACTTGAGATTTTCTAACCTTAACAAGCATTTGTCCAAATCTACCTTAAATTTTTCCTTTTCCAGATGTCCAAAAAATGTTTTCTCTCTTATACTACCATCTTACAAACTACTATAACATTTAATTCATTTTCAAACAGTCACTTGAAAATCGGGTCAAGAGCACAAGACCAGTCCATTATTTACAGGCATTGTTGTCCCCAGTCCATTGTCCTCCATTGTCCATCAGCTGACTGCTTGGCCGATCAATACTAGACCGGTTTCGATGACTTTGGCTCCACACTCCCACCCTCCAGTCCTCAGCAAGTGTCCCATACACAGTAAACAACAGTTAACCAAAGAAAGATTAGACAGTGTTGACATACACTCTCTGTTGCGTGTTCCGTGTGGGATGCATCGTATGGTGTGAGATAGCGTGTATGAGATAGTCGCGTGGGGGGAAAGTTTTGGCACAAGGAATGGACATATTGGCGTGAATGGGATGTTACGGGGATGAGGCCGAGTCGAGGTGGTCGCTCTATGAGGGATACGTTCGGTGTGGGGACTGTGTGTGTGGTCGAGGGAGGTGGGGCGGGGTCAGTGGGATAAGATACGTCTGACCGAAGTTTTAAGCGTGACAGTTGCGTTGATTGGACCTGTTAGGATCAGACGTGCTTTAGGTTACGTGGAGAAGTACTATGGTGTGCCATATCTCCCGTTGCGGTTATGAGGAGCCGTCATTTTGGCAATAACCTATATCCTGATGCGGTTGAGACCGCTGCTCAGAAGAAGAGATGCCATCTAGTGGGAGATAACTGAAGATGGTTGGTGTGTCGGGACGGAAATACCAAGAGGCCAGTTGACGTTGAAAACGGTTGGCATACGGGAGGGCTGGGCAGGAAATAAACTGTGTGCACCGGCAAGGAAAGTCGAGAAGGAAGAGGAGAGGAAGGAGGGATTGAACAATCATTACATGGACACGTAATGATGTTAACGTTCAAAATGGGAGCGGGGCAAGTAGACGTGAGTCTGGGGCCTGCGCAACCAGAAAGTGCGCGTATTGGGGGAAATTGGGGGGAGGGAGGGATAGTTGCTCTAAGGGGACAGCATTAGAAGTTGAATTGATGAGTCTCACAGAGATGGTTGGAGTTGGACGCATCAATTCAGGATAGTGGTGCGGAAAATGAGGCTAGAGCAGCGAAACGCCGCGAGGATCGGTGTATATTTGTCGAGAGGTAATATATTGGTTATTCCCGAAGCATTAAGCTGGGAGCGCTATTTATCAGAAGATATGATTGATCATTAGTTAACATTATTTGTCTTTAGGCGGGAAAGTCAGATCTTATTGTTCAGTAAGAAGATAAGTCTTTAAGGAATGAACGCCATTGGCTAGTCAAAGTAGTGAAACTTCAATACTTTGGCCGTGTACTTAACAGGCGCTAAGTTGGGCAAGCGTGAGTCCTGATGTTGTCAGAGTCTAGAGCCCTATTTCGTGGGTAGAATCCGAAGAGTTATCTGAAGGCGTTGTGAGTCACTATCCTGAGCGCATAGACTTGTGGTTACCAGAAGTAGATCAGAGAAATAGTCGAGTGTGCAGGTTGAAGTCTCAAAGAAGGGAAAGAGGTGTCTAAAGCAGGCAGGAGGCGATGTTGGTAGGCGGCGACGACGTTAAGCCTGCAATAAAGGAGTAATCTCAGTCGAGCGTGCTCTTGACCTCCGAGTCGAGTCCCGGTATAATTCTATCACTTTGAAGTAGGTAGAATAATAAGCGGATAGGTCCCGGTCTGGTTCTGATGCTCCCCAGCATACGAGATGATGGTTATGCGTCTTTTAAGCTCTGATTGATGTATGGTCGAGTTCGCCCCATAGCTGGATACGATGTGTCCCCTGGCATGATTTCTCTGTGTGGGGAGTGGTGGAAGGAGCCAGGAAGCGTGATTGGGTGGGTCTGATAGGATTTGAGCATGTAGATTTGCTACCGGTTGTGGGGTGGACGCGAAGTGCTTGATGGTGGAGGCTTGTGCATGAGCAGTGGTGGGCTGAAGGAGTGGGCAAAGTCTGTTAAAAGAAGTTTCGTTTATCTACCCTTGCATGTCTACCGTATCAGACAGGTCGTTTGAGTTAGTCCGAGCGGTAGTGGTTATCTCTATATCGCCGAACTTAGGCTATTTTATGACAGGAAATAAATTCTCGAGGACAGATTCAATACTCGCGTGGATGGCATTATAGTGAAGCAAAGCAAGAGAGGATGGGCAGACAGAGGCGGAACAGTAGTGAGCTGGGCCTATGATACATTAAGTGCGTTGCACGATGGGGTTAATGGCGGGGGGCAAGTGGGGTGTTGTGGGAGGTGTTGGTTTGGTGTGGTGTGGGTGCATCAATTGGCGGAGCAGGCAAAGGATAAGAACCCAAGCGGTGGGGAGAGTTAGAGATGGTCAATATGGCAGCTTGGAGAGGTGGGGCAGGTGCAAAATAGAGATGGTGTGGATGGCCAAAGTAAGCATGGCAAACGAGAAAATGGACTGGAATCATCGCTAGTATCTTGTGTGGCAACCGATCTCCAAGAGGAGCACTCAAGACACCAGTTGTAAGAAGAGGTAGTCGGCTATACTGTCTAGCACTGTGGAACATCGACTTTACGAAGGGTAGGAGGTTAGAGTGCAGATTCTATGCAGCCCCGGACAGGAGGGAACACTGCCCAATAAAAGCGGGTAGCGAGCTGTAGCTTGGGCCAATTAACAGTTAGGAGATGATCTTACATAGACTTCCCATGTACGCCGATGGGCCTATTGTTGCAAGGAGTCGATGCCACAATAGATGCCGCTTCTATATAAGCCTGTGTCTAGGCATAATGATGCTGTAGCCAAAGGCCTAGAATTACGGGAGGGCCATAGGAGTAGACCTGTGTGGACGAGTAAACTGTGTCAAAGCCATTTGCAATACGCCTAATATACGGCTATACTATCGATGGCTGTTTGTTAATTTGGAAAAGTTCCCGGGCAATCAGGAGGGGTCTGGGATGGGTCCCAGAGAGGTGTCTCGGCAATCCAGAACGCGAATAACCAGTCTGAAGTACTAATTAGAAGGAAGCACGATGTCAGAGATAGTCGAGTGAGTTGTTAGGCGCCTAGCTTGATGCGACATAAGAGTCCGAACTTGGGGCAGCTGTGGGAGATGAGACCTGGGCGGGGGTAGTCACACCGTTGTGGGCAACTCCAGGAAATTGCGGGGCAAGGGCTACACATTAAGGTGGGGCTCTGGTTTGGGAATAGTGGAGCGTTGTATATGCTAGATTGCTTGGGCTGAGGGGGTGTAGACGTATTATACTAAGCGGTGCACAACGGACTCTTGCTATTCGGGTAGGAGTGGAATCTCGCTCCGCATTGAGGGTTGAAGCTAGAGTGGGGGGTCGGCGTGGGGCATGGAGCGCAAGGGAATGAAATGAGGGTTCGCCCCATGTGTGCGCACCTTGGTACCTGGCATGGTCAAGTTCATCTAAGGAGATGTGGCAGAGGTGCGTAGGGACGTAAGAGGGAGGAAAGGTGCGTAAATGGTGTGTCGTAACCGGGAGCTGTAATACAAGGAACTCAGCGAGCTGTGGTTTAAACACAGTAGGATTCCGCGACATGCTGTGAATTGCATAGTTCAGAGTGCGGAGCGTGGGTGGCGTGGTTGTGGGGGACTGGTCATGTGTCGGGGAGGGGATTGGGAGTTGTGTACGGAGATGCGCATTCGCCTTGAGCCAACAGGATTAACCCTCCGAGGTCAGACGTTGTATTTTGTCAGTGGGTGCGCAGAAGTTATACGCATGATGAGGAGTAGCTATCTTCTAGGATCTCTAGTGAGTGGTTATATATATTAAGAGTTTTGTTTTAGCTGAAGTTTTTATTTATTCATTCATACAACATATTTTTAGTTATGTAGTTCTAATTCCTTCTTCCCTATATTAACCTTTATCATCCATATTATTATTTGATTTTTTTTTTTATTCTAGTTCTATTATTTTATGAATCCCAGATCCAAGTCTGTTTCAAATTCTCTTATTTTGGACCATTCGTGTGGCTATATTTTGTATTTTGACGATTGATCTTTATTCTTATATGGTTACCTATAATGTAATATATCAGGATATAGACCGATTTTTTATTTGATATTTTCCATAATCTTCTCAGCCCACATGAAATCTTTTTATATTTTCCTTGTGTGCCCATATCAAGACCTATTATTTGTTCTCTTTATATCGTTGTCCATTAATCAGTTTCTGTTATAGTTGTAGACCTGGTTTATCTAATTATCATTTTTATCATTGCTAATCTTCGAGTTCCATACATACAGCGGATGCCTGAGATTAGAAAGCCAATCCCGGTTATGATTGTAGATTGCTCCATGTGCCTTTCCTTGTTTATAGATGCAGTGTAGAGTGGATCGGAGAGCTATTCAAATGAATTCTTTTATTTATTTCCCCATTACAATGAAGTGCTTCAAAATGAGTGCTCAGTGTCGATCCGTTCGGTAAAAAAACCAGGTTTTTCACAGTCAATAAGTGCTTGGATACAAAAGAAGAAAGAAAAAAAAATTGGGCGCGTAAGTCCACTCATATTAAAACAATTCACCAACAAATCAAGAATCAAAATTTATGTCCATTTCAGACCCCATTTGCTTCTCCATTCAGTGTTGTCTTTGGTTTTGTTGTTATTTACAAACAATTGGAACAGGCTGGAAACTGGTATGGGATATACATTACAATTATAAACACATAATTTTTCAACTTACATTTTATTTTAGAAGTTCAAAATTCTTTCTTGTACTATTTAACACACTTATAATATAACAAGAAAATACAAATACAGATTATATTTCAAATACATAATATTCATGGATAATTAACTAACTCAATATATTTTACATAAACAAAATTTGTTTACTCTTTGTTTTCTTTTATCCACCAAGCAATTTATTCGAACATAAAAAATTCATTAAACTTTAAAAATAATACCTTTGACAGTCTTAATCTAACAATTTTAATCCAACAATCTTAATCTAAAATTCTTAATCTACAATCATCAAATATTTACTTGACATAACATTCTTTTGCTGAAAATACATAATTAATATACTAATTTCACTTTTCTGAAAATGAATTACACCATGAGCATTAGTAATCCGTTATTTATTTTACAAACAGACATATAACATGTAAACAAAATTAGTCATTCATTATCAACTTCAATAATCAAATAATACATTTTAAATAAATTTCAAATATATCAAGTAACTTTGTTTAACCATCTATTTAATTACACAATTTTTTTTATATAACCTGAAAATTATTAATTGCTGAAAACATACATAATCAATTAAAGCTCATAACCCTTCATACATTACCATCTCATATTTACCACATTCAAGAATATCTTATTGACTTCTTTAGACCTTGACATCTTTTATGTGCACTCTTCGCACTTCTTTGGGATTGGACAGCCTCTGCACCAATATGCTCACTGGATTTAACTGGGCTAGCACCTGGTATGGACCCTCATAGATGCAATGCAACTTCTCCTGGAATCCTCGGCTTTGGTCGGACTGCACCCGTGATCTGATGTACACCTGCTCTCCGATGCGAAGTGGATTCCTTTGTTGCCCTTCCACCTTGTGTTGGTTGCGATCTCTCATCCTTCGAAGGTTGTCCACGGCCTTCTCAAACTGCTTTAGTCGGTCTTCTTCACTGAGATTTCTCTCCACCAGGTCGTTCAAGCTCCACTTGTTGGTTAACGGATCGTTTTTGGCGTGGTTAAACATTAAATCAAATCCACTAAATCCAGTACTTTCACATGTGTTATTGTTTATGGCTAAATTCAATTCACTGATTTCTTTGTCCCATTTATTTTGTTTATTATGTGCACAAATTTTTAATATGGCTTTCAAATTGCGTAAAAACCTTTCACTTTAGTTACCCTGGGGCTGATAGGGTATAGTGGTTTTATGAATGATTCCTTTTTTAAAGAAAAATTGTCTAATTCGTGAGATTGAAAGTAAGAAGCGTTATCTGACACTATTATTTTAGGCAGTGAGAACAAGCTGAAAATTCGATCATTTAACAATTCTTGAATTTTACTGGATTTAACTTCTTTCATGGGAAATAACCAATTAAATTTTGTGAAATCATCCACAACAATGAGCAAGTACTTGTTTTGTTTACTACTCCTAGTTAGGGGTCCAAATATATCCATATATAACTTTTCCATAGGCTGCTTCGAGTAACTTGATACTACAGGTCCTTTTAAATATTGATTGGTACTTTTACATTTTTTACACAATTCACACTTTTGCACTAACTTTTTTATATCTTCATGTAGATTAGGCCTATAAAAGTACTGGTTTATTTTTCTAAAAGTGTTAGCTATTCCGGGATGTCCACCATAGGTTGACGTGTGATAATACTCAAACACCATGTTTATTAATTCTTTGGGTAAATAAACCCTATCTTTACTTCGGTTGTTATATTTATACATTAACACACCATTTTTCAAAAAATATTTTTCATTGTTAGTTTTGTTTCTTATACTACATATAATTTTCATAATTTCCGGATCCTTATTTTGATATTCAGATAACTGTACACATGACATAGGAAAGTCTGTTATGTTAGTAATAAATAGTCTATTGGAGCTATTTTGTTTGACAATAGCAGGTTCTACAGTGGGTGAAACATCGCTAATCTCTTCCTTATCTACTTCCATTGTTTGCACTACCGACTGATCATAACAATGAACTAAAATGTCTTCACTTGGAACTTCCTCTTCATTCTTGCTAAATATTCTACTTAGATAGTCTGCTAATACGTTATCTTTACCCTTAATTATTTCTACTTTGAATGGTAAACTCAGAATTATTTCACACCATCTTACTAGTTTTCCTAATTTTCTACAATGTGTTAAAATCCAAGCTAAGGCACTATTGTCACACCTTAAAGTGAATGGCTTTACTTCCAAATAACTATAAAATTTCTGTATTGAAGCAGTTACAACTAAGCATTCCTTATGGTATATACTCATTACTTTTTCACTTTGATTTAGTTTCTTAGAATAAAATGCTACTGGATTGAGATCGGCTCCCTCATACTGTAATAAACATGCTCTTACCGCATTGTTACTGGCATCAGTGTGTAGAATAAACTCTTGATCATAATTAGGTATTTTTAATACTGGTGGATTGCTAATTATTGTTTTTATTTTATCAAAACTTTCCTGACACTTGGAATTCTATTCAAATTTAAAATTTTTCTTCCTTAATTCATTTAAAGGAGCTGTGAAGTTCAGCATAATTTGGAATAAATTTAGCAAAATAACTGGACATTCCTATTAATCGACTTACAGCTTTGCTATTGGTAGGGGGTTTGGCACTTAAAATTGAACTGGTGCGCTCAGGATCTATTGTAACTTGATTATGGCTGATTAGATATCCTAAAAACTTTATTTCTTTAAATACAAATTTTACTTTTTCTGGGTTAACAGTGAGGTTCCATTTATTGAGTCTTTCAGTTACTTCTTTAATATGTTGTAAATGTTCATTTAATGTCTTGGAATAAATTATTAAATCATCCACATAATTAATGACACACTTGAATTTCAGTCCCTCCAGTACTCTATTTAAATAACTGGATAACAAAGATGAACCTAAATGAAGACCAAATGGAATGCGATAAAATTCAAAGCTTTCAAATGGTGAACTAAAACTTGTTATTTTCTTACTTTCTTCCGATAATCTAATTTGGTGAAAACTGCTACATAAATCTAAGACTGTAAAATATGTTGCTCCTTTTAGGAAATGATGAATATCATGCAAGTCACCCAGTGGCGTGTTTACTTTCTCTATTTTCTTGTTTACCTCAGAATAATTAATAACTAGCCTATATTTGTCTTCACCCTTAGGTACTAAGAATGCTGGGCTATTGTATGGTGATTGACTAGGTCTAATAATATTTTGTTTGAGTAAATCATCTAATATAATTTTCAAAATTTTCATCTTAGCAGGGTTAACTGGATATGGTCTAATATTTACGGGTGTAGTATCATTCAATTTAATTGTATATTCATAATCTATTCCACTGTCTATTTTATTAGTGTAAACATTTGGATATTTTTCTATTAAATCAACTATTTCTCCCTTGACTTCACTACAACCAATATTTACTTGTTTACTAACATTGTTTACATTAATTCTGATGTTAGCTAAACTGTGAATGAATTCAATTTTTACATTAGGCTTGAAGTTAAAATAACACTGGTTACTTTTCAAGTCTACTACCAACTCACTTTGTTTAATAAATTGACTCCCAATTATCATAGCATAACTTAATTGTTTATTTATTTGGACAAGTATTTTCCAAGTAAATTCATTTATTTTCATTTTTAAATTACACTGCCCCAGTATCTTCATTTCACTTTGACTCGCTGTACGGCACTTAATATCTGACCCATTTAATTGTAATTTAGGACAACATGCTTTCAATTTTTTAAACAAATCTTCACTAATTACATTAATTGAACTTCCAGTATCAATTAATGCTTCCTGTTTCACTTTGTTGTTTACTATAACTTCAAAAGTTGGTAAAATTTTTAGACTGTGTTCCATATTAGCACTGTTATTGTTTACAGTCGAGTGAGTCTTCTTGTCGTCTGCTGTGTTGTTGTGTACAGGTTTGTTTTTGTTTACATTTTGCTGGATTTCTGGGAGGGGATCGACACGAGATCCGAATTTGGCCAACTCCCTCCCATAATCTAGTTTTTTGGCTTCTGTGTTGTAATCTACTTCTGTGTAAAACTCGTTCCGGGTCTATTGTATTTTACTGTGTTATATTGTTTATTGGGTGGTGTGAAAACTTTGTTGTACTGCTGTGTGTGCTTCTGTGTGTTCTTATTCTGATAGCAATCCCTCGCTATGTGTCCATATTTATTACATATAAAACATGTTTTTCGATCTTCTACATTGTTTACATTACGGCTAACGCTATGCTTAGGTGGTAGGTATGCTCTTACCTCTCTACGTTGTACATCGTTGTAACATACATTTTGTACTTGAATACACATGCTACCTAGGTCTGCATAGCTGGTAGGATTTCCCACAAATTCTAATTTAGCTCTAGTTTCAGGATTTAATCCTAATTTAACAATGTCTAATACTTATTCTTCGGTGTATCTAGTATTAAGTACCTCACTATAGATTTTCAATTCATTTATATATACTTCTAATGGTTCCCCAGACCTCTGTGGACGGTTTACCATTGTTTTCTTTAAGTTTTCTCTCAGCCCCATTGGAACGAATTGTTTTAGAATAATAAGGTGAGTTTCACTTACAGTGTCCCTCTCTTCTTTACACTTTAACATTTTACTGTACAAAGGACCGTTTGCATATCCCAAGATATCTCTAAAATCTCACTATCTTTTAACTTAGTTTCATTTTTCAAAGCTAACATGTTTTTAATGAATTTGATCAACAAGCTAGCGTTTAACCCATCTGTTACCTCAAATCTATTTAGATAACGCTCTAGTGGATTAGGTAGGCGAGAATAATTCAACGTAACGTTTCGTTGACAGTTGAAATTATCTGCCATTTCTGGAGATGCGACTCCGTTCAAGGGTGCACTTATCGATTGGCTCATTAAAACTGGTTTCTGCATTCCCCTAACCAAGCTTTGTTCAAACTCGTCTTCTATTTCGCCGTTTCTAGTTATTTCCTGCTCTATGTTGTCCTTCTCCTTTAAATCAATGTTAATTTGTCCTACCATTTCCTTCAAGGAATTTAAATTTTCCTCGAGGGATGACACTTTAACTAAAGCGGCTTCATTACTTACAAACAACCCTTTTAGACCCTTTAATCTCAATTCGTAATGAGCTAACTTAGCTTCAATACGGATTATATCACTTAAAATCTACTTTCCACAGCACCCTCAATTCTTTCTTTCAGATTTTCTAAGTTCACTTTAATGAACTCATCATATTCCTCTCCACCTACTACATGGCCGGACAGGTAACCTATATTAGGCCTAACACCTAACTTGACAAGCACTCTAAGTTTCTTTCTTAAATCACCCACTAGTATGCTGTCTTCTACTTCTATTCCTCTTAAACGTGCTTCATACATAAGTTCTTTCTTCAGGAGAAAGTCTACCTTGAGTGCCATCTTCTCAATGTATTTACTATTAAGTTTTGTTTTAAAATCTGGTCTGAGATAATTTGGAATAAGCACACACTTTTCTATTTTAAACGTCTCTCTGTTGTTCAACTAGCAGAGTTGCGCACTTAATGTAGCCTTATTAAAGCTACTATTTATTTTTGATATGTTGAACAACTTAAATGAGAGATTAAAATGAAACTTCTTCAATTATAGAAATTTTTCTTTATGTATCTTCTTATAAAATTACTTCAACAAATTAAACTGGTATCTTCTACAAATAATAATAAAAACGGAAATAAAAATCTCTTCTTTTATTGACTCAATGGAAAATTAATAAAATTAAAACAACTCTTCCAAAATAAGAAATTAAATATCTTCAGACCAGAACCTTTTTTACAATATGACTTTTTTAATAAATGTCTTTAAACTATTCAATCAATAATTTCCACATTCAAAATTGTAATAGTAAATTCTTTAAATTGAAAATTGCCTTAAAATTCTTTTAATTGAAATTGCCTCCGGGAGATCTGGAACCAAAAGAAATAACCAGCTTTTAGTGACTTGAAACATTTTTCCTTTTACTAACAAAGTTTAAAAGCAAAACCAAGAAAATCAAAACACTCTAAAAATTTGTCACTGGAAGAGTAACTTCAAACCAGAAACAAGTTTAACCGCGCATACTTGGTGGATTTTACCCTATCTACTAAAACCCTACTGAAAAACCTAACTAAAGAAAACTTGTAAAAATTACTTACGTAGCTGTCCTGGAGGTTTAAATCCCAAACGTAACCACAACAAAGCTCGACCGGCATACACCCTCTCACTCACACGCGAACAAGATAAATTCCGTACCGGAAATAGAACACCGAACGGTTAAGTCACCGTGTAGAACAAACGTGGTCACTCCCTGAAAGATATCTTCAAACTGCCGGAACGCTCTCAACCCTTCCACCAACGGACCTACTCCCTCATAACTCAAGAAGCTAAATCAACCAATAAGAACCCTCTAAACCAGGACAACTGAACAGGTAAGACTCACCAAACATGTTGCCTTCAGAAAACATGTCGCATGAAATTGACAGGAAATTAACAAACGTGAATATACTGGTTATTTAGCTAATTTATATGGGAAAAAACTACTTTTTTATTTGATATAGAAGATTCTGAATTTTTCTCAAAACTTGGAGAATTTATATCGAAAACTTTTGGTAAATCAACCAAACTCCTAAACATCTCAGTTCTTACAAAATTTAACATTTTCTAAATACAATCTTCTAATTTAATTATAATGAAACAATTAACAATTGTTACACTCTACGCAGTGGCGTAACATTTCACAACCAGCCCCCCCCCCCCCTATGATTATTCCCGGGCCCCCTCTCCCCCATCACCATCCCCAAACTAACCATTCTCTTATACCATATCTTAATTCATTATCAACGTCAATCATATACACTTTCTCAACCATTTATTTTATATGTCTTTCCCACAATTCATTTGTTGGTGAAATATAAATATATAGTTAATTTTGTATAATCTATTATAATTTCCAACAAACCAACTACATTAATTTAATCCGATACATTCTCATGAATTTGTTATAACTCACAGTGTATAATACCATTTACTTAATCTTTCTAACTTTTATTTGAAAATAATGTTTACACTTAGGTAGACTGAATCTGAATAATCATATCAAACATTTAAAAGTATTTGTTTTCTGATTAGCCTATCTCAACAATATAACTTATTATTTTAAACATATATATATATATATATAAATTATCTCAAAAGAACAAAACAGAAAATGACTGAAACACACATTTTAATACAGAAAAACATTGGTTTTAATTAACTATCTAGAACATATTTGTATCTTAATATAAATGAGGAATTCTTAGAAATAATAAGGCCTACAACTCTACAAAGTTTTCAAATGGCTCATATTTACATAATTTTTGTTGAAAGTTCAAAAAAGTCACCTGTTTTCTTCTCTAAATTTGAATACCTAATGACTGACTTAATTAACAAACAGCAAAATTTCATTATAATGGGCGATTGGAACATTGACTCTCAAAAAACTGACAACCACTCCACTAAACGCCTTGTTGATTTATTGAGGTCATTTGATCTTAAGTTAAAGATCACATGCCCTACGAGAGTGACTGCCTCAACTCAAACTACTATCGACAATGTTATAACAAACATTCCTGATGTTGTGGTGTCAGTGGTCAATACAGCCATATCTGACCACTACGGCCAAGAGGCCCTTATAAGTGGAACACAATCTAAAAGGGAGCCAAAAATTACAAAAATAATAAGAGACACAAGGCCGGAAAATATAATCCTTCTCAATGCCTCTCTTTCAAAGGAAGAGTGGCTGTTCTTAAACTCAAATTTACCAGTGGAGGAAAAGTTCAAAATGTTTCATGACTATTTGACTTTCCACCTGAACAGCTGCTGCCCCATGAAAACAAATAAACTCAATAGCAAATGTAAAGTGAACAAATGGATCACAAAAGGGATCCTAGTGTCAAGGAATAGAATAAAGTTTCTATCAGAGATCTATAAAACAACACTCGATGAAAATTTTAAAACTTTTTTCAAACAATATAAAAATATTTACAGAAAAGTAATTCTAGCAGCCAAAGCGTATGAGGTAACAAAAACACTTCTGTATTCAACAAATGTTTCTAAAACAGCTTGGTCTATCATTACCAACAATAATAATCAGCATAAACAAATAAAGATAAACATTGGAAATGAGTTGGTCAGTGATGCTTCAATCCTGGCAAACGAGTTTAATAACTTTTTTGCTTCGGTGGCTGGCCAAAATATGCACTATTCTTCATTGAATGAATCAAAGCCCTCAAAAAGGCAAAGCCCAACATCTTCGATGGTGCTGGAACTTGCCAATGAGGAAGAAATCAGCAGAATTATTAGAGAGCTCCCAGCCAAAAATTCAAACGATCTAAATTTTATGTCAATGTCACTCCTAAAGAAATGCTACAAGCATATCTTGAGGCCACTGACACTCTTAATAAACTTATCTTTTCAAAATGGAGTCTTTCCCTCGCTCCTTAAAACAGCCAAGGTAACGCCTATATTTAAAAAGAGTGACCCCTGTTCAATCAATAACTATCGGCCGGTCTCGATTTTGCCAATTTTGAGCAAAATATTTGAAAAACTTTTTATAACTAGAATGCTAATTTTTTTAAATAAACACAACCAGCTCTCTGAGTACCAGTTTGGATTCAGAAAGGGTAAATCGACTATAGACGCAGTGGTGAGTCTGGTCGATATGGTTGTGGAGGGATTAGAATGTCGGAAATCCACCCTTGGTGTTTTTCTCGACTTATCAAAAGCTTTTGACTGTGTTGACCATAAGATACTACTCAGCAAATTGGAATCTCATGGCATCAGAGGTGTGCCCTTGGAGTGGCTTGGATCATACCTCAGACAAAGAGCTCAATTAGTACAAATCGCAAATCAATCATCCGAAGTTATCAACCTGTGCTACTGTGTCCCTCAGGGATCAATTCTCAGTCCAGCCCTTTTTTTAGTTTATGTCAACGACATTGCAGCATCTCTGCGCCAGGGAAAAATCGTGCAATATGCAGACGATACAACCCTGTGTTTTAGAGATAAGGCTCCTGAACTCGTGGAACAACAAACTTTTGTAGAATTAAATAAATGCATTCAATATTTCAAAAACATAAACTTGAAAACAAATTCTTCTAAATCAAATTTTATAAATTTTACCTTACGTCCTCAGAACCTAGAATGGTCCCCAGCGTACTGTTGGAAGACACTATGCTGCAAGAGGTGTTCACGTCAAAATTCCTTGGATTACACATAGATCGAGGTTTGACATGGAATGCCCATATTGATGCGGTATGTGCCAAACTAACATCTGGTATCTATGTTCTGAGGACTTTAGCCAAATACTGCCCTATTCAGGTACTGAAGACGGCGTATTATGGTTTAATTTATCCCACATAGTCTATGGCATAGTGCTGTGGGGAGCTGGTGCAAGTAATCAGCACTTGAGAGTGTTCAGATTACAAAAAGGAGCGATTCGGATAATCGAAAAAGTTGATTTCAGAGAATCATGCAAGCCAATCTTCAAAAAATTAAGAATCTTGCCTTTACCTTGCCTCTATATTCTAGAAACAACAACATTTTTTATTTCTAAGTGTGCTTTGATTCGGGGACGTGACATTCACGAATATGGCACCAGTGTCGTATGTAGGCTAGCCTAGTACTAGGCCTATATGTAACCTAACTTGGTAAAACCTTCAAATCATGTTTAAAATTTGCTGTATTATGTTATTTTATGTTAGGCTACGTAGTAATAGGCTCAATTAATTGTAAATATATTAAATATTACATAATAGTATAATTTGAATTACCAGGTATGAGTAGAATCAAATAGGTTACATTAGAACTTTCCAGTAGCTTCATGAAGCTATACAACTTTTATGTTATAATTAATAGTTATGTGTAAATATTACCAAATAGACTACTTAAAACAATAAACTTATTTTATTTATGCTTTAATATTAAACTTTTGACAATTATAGGATAAAAGATATCATACTGTCGTATTTTGACATATTGACGACAGAATGTTCTATAACTTTCTTTTTGTTGTAATATGTTCCATGGCTTCTGGAGCCTTCGGGGTCGAGTTTGTTCTTGAAATTCTAGATTGTAACAAATGTATATAAGGCGGCTGCACCGCTGCTAGTTTTTCAGTTTTTGAGTTTTCAGTCAGTGAGTGATTGTTCAATTCGTTAGTGTGGAACAACTCGGATATTGCGGTAGCGCAAATCATTGTGAGTTGTGAGTTCAGTGTTATTGTGTTTCAAAGTGAAAAAACGCTTGTGTACTTAAATTGCGTGTGTGTTATTTTCGTGTCCCTAGTGATATACTGTATAGTAATCGCTAGTCTATTGACGACAAATTGACGACCGTGACAGGACATTACTACAGGATGAAAATCGACCAAATGACAACGGCGATGTTGCGCGCGGCGCTGGAGGAGCGTGGTTTGCCGACGGGCGGCGGAAAATGTGACCTCGAGTTACGTTTACGCCAGGACGTACAGGATAAAGGACAGAACCCAGAGGAGTTCGACTATCAGGAGCCCCCACCACCAGCAGCGCCGACGGATATGGTGAGTACCATAATCGAGCAAATTTCGGCGCAGCTAGCAGCCCAGTCAGAAAAGCTAGCAGCCCAGTCAACAGAGATAAAGAATGAATTGGCCTCCCTAAACAATAAGATAAGCGAAAATTATATAAAATTGGATACTATAGTTAAAAGTTTAGAATCTGATGTAATTGATATGGTTGAATCATTCTCGAAATTTCAAACTGATGTTGACACTATAGTCGGAGAGAAGTTTCGTGGCGGCTGAGGGATTAGGACGGCCGGCAAGGCCTCTGCCACCCCCAATTAGCCCTCGCCCGGCCGCTCCGGGTTTCCTTACTGAGTCACCTACTGGGCTGAAGGTACACCAAGTACATTTTTTTTAATTCAACATATAGAGTAATTTGAAAATTAATTTCGAATTCTAGATCAATTTACAAGAAAAACAAGTCCAAGAACCGCATACTTACAATAATATTAAGGCTTTATGGTTGTTTGTAAATGAAACAAAAATAAATTATTTAACCCCAGTGCAGTCTATAAAACAAGTTATTGTTTTCATGAGTATGTTTATAAATTATAATAAGTTTAGTTATTTTTTCAGCGATTTACTGTCCTAATGGTAATTATAGAAGTAGATTTCTAGAATCTTAAGAAAGTGACGCACGCTCAACTATTATTTATAGCGAACAGATAAGAATTTCCGGTGACACATTTCTTACCATCCCCCACTTGAGTCTCAAATAACTTGTGACTCATTCTTATGGTTAACCCGTTTTCTGTCAGTTGGAACAGTGTTGACTTGCAGATAAGTTCTAGCGCGAATACATTGTGTTATATTAATTTTGTGTTTGTGACTTAAGTACGGTATGTCTTCAGAGGTGCTCCACACTCAGGTGCGGTCAATCGTTGCTTCCGTGATAAAATATTTTTATGAAGAAAAAAACAACATGGGACCGTTAAAAGATGCCAGGAAAGTTTTAGAACGTGTTTCCGATGCGACAAAAGTTTCAAAAAGGACTGTTGAACGTATCAATGCTCAGGTCCGTGGAATTGGAAAGCGAGGTGACGGTGAGACAACTGACTCCACTAACGACGTGTGTTTAGCAGGACAGGCGGACGAAGGTGAACGTCAGGAACAATCTTCATAAAACAAAAGACGGATTCTTATTAGGACTCCAAGGAAGAATTCAAAAGACAGGAAGAGGCAAAACATACGACCTGCGACGGGACTAGACAGTTTCCATCTAAGTGCGATACGCCGACACGTCCTAGAATACTATGAGAGACGCGAAGTTCCAACAATAAAGAAACTTCTGAAATCACTAAAGGATAGAGGTCTGTACAGTAGAAGTTCGTATTCATTGCGTAGTATTCTGAAAACATTAGGATTTGTGTATAAAAAGTTTAATGGTAGAAAAGTGCTCATGGAAAAACCGTCGGTAGCTCTGTCAAGATGTCAGTTTTTACGTAAGGTTAGAAACATTGACATAAAAAAAGCGATTTTTCTGGACGAAACCTGGCTCAACGAGAACACGATAAGAGCGAAAGGCTGGACTGACGAATCGGTAAAGGGAACATTGAATTCCCCCCTTGGCAAAGGAAAACGATTAATCATTTGCCACGCTGGAAGTGCTAGTGGTTAGATCGACGCACCTCCTCTTATGTTCCAGTCAAAAAAAACCAACGACTATCACAAGGAAATGGACTCTACAATCTTTGAAGGGTGGTTTTTCAGTGTTTTAATTCCGGCCATACCTTGAGGAAGCACGATAATAATGGACAACGCCCCGTATCATTCGCGAGTGAAGGACAAAGCACCGACATCATCTTCTAGAAAACAACAAATGGTCGATTGGTTGAATAAAAATAGAATTTCACACCCTCCTGATGCAAAGAAACCAGAACTGTATGAACTTGTCAAGAGCCACAAACCTAGGTTTAAAAAATTTGAAATTGACAGTAAAGCGTCTCAACTAGGCTTCCAAATACTCCGGCTTCCGCCATACCATTGCCAGTATAACGCTATAGAAATGGTGTGGGCTGCATTGAAGGGTTATGTGAAAGATAGGAATAATACTTTTAAACTTAAAGACATCGAAAAATGATTCATGGAGGCAATCTCGACCATAACCCCCGAAAAGTGGATCAGTTATGTTGATCACGTCAAGAGAGTTTTAGATGCTGATTGGGCAAGTGAAGGACTGAATGATCACAGCGTCCAAGAACTGATAATCAGCTTGTGCCCTGGCGATGGTGAAGACACAGACGAATCCGATGACTCTGAGGAGGAAGATGACATTGGCTGTGATCTTTTGGAATGAAAGGTAAACGCAATTTATCTGTGTTTCATAATATATAACATACATACCAATAACATTCATTAATATTATAAAATCATATTCTTGGGAAGTATAAGTTATTTTTTGTTATACCGTTAAAAAAACGAAAAAATAACGTTTTTAATACATGCACTGCAAACTTAAGTTTTTTTTGTTCTAGGAATGTGGTTCTTTTAGCTGGTGTTGAGCTAGGATATTGTAAATATAGAACTTTTAACTGTCATATAATTATATTATTTTTAATTGAAGTAGAAAAGTTAATATTGTCGTAATCTGTTCATTGTATTATGTTTAATTGAATTTCTAATTATTGCTATTTATTTATAATTTTGTTTTTATTAATGGACTACTTTAAGTTTATTTATTTTTTATTTATAATCATACTTATCAAATCAATAAATTTCTTTATGGACTACGCTTTTTGGCGATATGTAACTTTGTTTCATTTACAAACAGCCATAAAGCCTTAATATTATTGTAAGTATGCGGTTCTTGGACTTGTTTTTCTTGTAAATTGATGCAACTGGAAGCTTTTGAAGAACAAATTATACTTAATGTAACTATACGTAACATGTAAATATAGAACTTTTAACTGTCGTATAATTATATTATTTTTAATTGAAGTAGAAAAGTTAATATTGTCGTAATCTGTTCATTGTATTATGTTTAATTGAATTTCTAATTATTGCTATTTATTTATAATTTTGTTTTTATTAATGGACTACTTTAAGTTTATTTATTTATTATTTATAATCATACTTATCAAATCAATAAATTGCTTTATGGACTACGCTTTTTGGCGATATATAACTTTGTTTCATTTACAAAAAACCATAAAGCCTTATTGTAAGTATGCGGTTCTTGGACTTGTTTTTCTTGTAAATTGATGTAGAATTCGAAATTAATTTTCAAATTACTCTATATGTTGAATTAAAAAAAAATGTACTTGGTGTACCTTCAGCCCAGCAGGTGACTCAGTAAGGAAACCCGGAGCGGCCGGGCGAGGGCTAATTGGGGGTGGCAGAGGCCTTGCCGGCCGTCCTAATCCCTCAGCCGCCACGAAACTTCTCTCCGACTATAATTTGCAGAGGTCACAGGCAATACAAAAGAATTGGAACTCAAAATAAACGATATTACAGGCAATACAAAAGAATTGGAATTCAAAATAAACGATATCGAAGCAAAGTTTAAAAACGAAATTCAGACGATTGAAAACAAAATGGCGATGCCAGAAAAATCAATAACAGATTCCGGTAATCAGGGGTCACATCCCGTGTTTTTACCTGTGGACCCTAAAGTGATAAAGGATAGCTTACCGGAATTCCAAGGAAGGTTGAAAGAATGTCCCATAACTTTCCTCACTACCTGTGAATCTCTACTGAAACGTACTTGCATACCAAAGGAAATCTATTTGCAAGTAATTAGTCAACAGTTGAGAGGTTCAGCAGGGACATGGTGGCAAAACATTAAAGGATTAAGTTTAGACTGGGACTCTTTCAAACAGGAATTTTTACAACGATTTAACTCAGAGGCTGTAAAGGCCTCTATCACAAAGAAATGTTTGACAGAGGTTCAACCTAGTGGCATGAGAGCCGGGACATTTGTTATTCAAAAATTACAGCTATTCAGGAGAATTAATAATGGAGGAAATATAAATGAGAGTATTCCTTACATCATGGAACTTCTACATGATAAGGTTAGGTCACTGGTTAAGGTGGCCCAGCCAAAATCGTTTGATGAACTAAGGAACATTGTGGCGAAGCTGGATGAAGAGACTAGCTGCCACTCATCCAAAACCAAAGTTCCGGCCTCAAATGAACCTATGAATTGTTACAAATGTGGGATTACTGGGCATGTTAGGGCTCGCTGCCCAGAAGACTAGATCGGGACCGTTCTAATCGGGGCGGGGATGGTTCCGGAAGAATGATTATGTCCCAAGGCGACCAGTCATGGCTTAAACGGTCTTGTATTGGTCAGATTCGAGGGGAGGGTGGGGCTGATCATCCCCGCCCGGCAATCACACTTAAGATTGGCAATAACCATTATAATGCAGCTCTTGACACTCAAGCGTCTCACTCATTCGTTAGTATGAATGTGGCTAGATTTTTAAGATCAGTTCGCCCAGACAAGGTGACTTTTGTCAAGGGGGCAGTGCATGACGTGAACTACAAGATTGAAGGATTTACCTTTCTAGAAGCCAAATGTTCAGAAGAATTAATTTTTATTCCGGTAAAACTGGTAAAACCAAAAATTATATTAGGACATGATTTTCTGGAGAAATACGCCGTGGTTATAGATTATACAGCAAAGGAAATATTTTTCGGCCATAAAAACAGAGTAAGATTGGGCTGGGTAGAGAATAAAAACTTCGAAATTAAACCAATTTTGGAGAACAATGTTTTGACAGATCTGAAAACAGGACCATTAAATAACTAGACCAAAGGAAAGAACTAGTGAAATTACTCAGCACATTTCCGGAGGTAATTACGGATAAAGTCGGATTCACAACCACTGTTAGACATAAGATAGTTTGCAAGGATAATACACCAGTTAAGCAAAGACCTTATCCACTTAATCCCGACAAAAGGAAGTTTGTAATAGAAAAAGTAAAGGAAATGGAAAGTCAAGGATTGATTGAACCCTCGTCATCAGGATGGGCTTCCCCAATAGTCCTACCCAAAAAGAAGAATGGAGAATACCGACTTTGTGTAGATCTGCGGCAAGTAAACAATAAGACCATCTCCGATGCCTACCCAATGCCTGATCTTCGAAATCTTATCAAGCAAGTCAACGGAGCAAAGATATTCAGCAGTTTGGACTTGAATTCGGGTTACTGGCAAGTGGAAGTCGAGGAATCTTCACGGCCCATGACAGCCTCTTCAACGCCTAGAGGGCTGTACTAATTTCGGGTTATGCCGTTTGGTTTGAAAAGTGCTCCCGCTACATTTATGCGTTTGATGGACAAAGTTTTATCCGGATATACTGGGGAATTCTGTCACGTATATTTAGATGACATACTAGTATACAACAAGACATTCCCTGAACATTTGGAACATTTGACTAGAATCCTAGAAAGGTTAAAATTACATGGACTTACCTGCCAAATGAAGAAATGTCAGTTTGCCTCTAGCTCGGTGGAATATCTTGGTCATGTGTTGACAGACAAGGGCTTGGAGAGGAAAACTGAGAAGAATAAGGCTATTGAGGAGTACGCAAGACCTCGTACTAAACGTCAAGTGCGACAGTTTTTGGGCTCTGCGGCTGGTATAGCAGTTTTGTACCACACTTCGAGTCCAAGGCTTCGCCGTTAACGGATCTCCTCAATAATGACAAACCATTTAAATGGACAGAAAAGGAAGAGTTGGCCTTCAATGATATAAAGAAGGCTATCTGCGAATCTCCAGGATTAGCTTATCTGGATTCAACACGGGAAATATGCTTGCAGACAGATGCGAGCGATGTAGGACTTGGAGCTGTCCTATTTCACGAGAGGGCAGATGGAGGCAAGGACATCGTTGAGTATGCGAGCAGGAAACTTTCCCCTACCGAGAAAAATTATTGTACAGCTGAAAAGGAGGCTTTAGCTGTAAATTGGGCGGTGGGAAAATTCCGAGGCTACCTGGAGGGAAGAAAATTTAAATTGTTCACAGACAACTCATCGCTTCAGTGGTTGAACAAGGTTTCTGGAACGAAGTCAAAACTGATGCGATGGGCTTTGATTCTGGCTGATTTTGACTTTGAAATACATCACGTAGCAGGAAAACTGAATCAAGCTGCTGACAGTTTGTCCAGGAATCCTACGGACGGATGTAAGTAAAACAAAGAACTCCTGGAGAGAGAAATTCCTGTACTGGTAAGAAAAATACAAAGAGGACCTGTTCTTCTGGCAATCCAACAAGGGAATGGTGACATCGACTTGGAATTGATAAGAAAGTGGCAGACTGAAGACATGTCCTGTAGCAGAATGAAGTCCTGGATAATAAACGGAGTACTGAATCAAGGACTGTTCCAGTCCAGTTCAAGGCATGTTACAAACACTTCAGTTTGGAAGATGATGTACTTATGTACACGTCTCATCTTCCTGGATCTTCTCCGGTGATCGTCATTCCGAGGTCTCAATCAGTTCGGATATTAGAGAAATACCACGACAGTTCTGAAGCCGGTATCCTGGACAAGAAGAAACATACACATCAATTCGGCGACGTTTCTTCTGGTTGCACATGCATCGGGACATCAAGAACTACGTCCAATCCTGTACCATCTGCGCTTGTACCAAGGCTAACAACCAGAAGGCGAATACAAGCATGAGAGGACGTCGACCAAACCAACCCTGGGGACCAAACCAAGAGCCCATCAGAATGAGTTCTTGCTCTTGATCTGATGGGCCCGTACCCCAGAACATCACGGGGCAAAACTGGTATCTTGGTGGTGACAGACCTTTTCACCAGGTGGGTGGAAGCATTCGCCATTCCGGAAGCAACATCGCGACGGATCCTGCAGATTCTGCGTACAGAAGTCTTCAGCCGTTATGGTTACCCACGATGTCTCCTGACGGATAATGGCAGCCAATTTACATCAAGACAGTGGCTGCAAACTCTAGCTGAATGGGACATTGAGCACTGGACTACGCCTATCTACCATCCACAGGCAAACCCCACGGAAAGGAGGAATCAGGAACTCAAGAAGATGTTCAGGATTCATTTGTTTGACAAAGAACATACCAAATTGGACCAACACCTGCATGAGTCTCTTCTGGCCATCAGACAGCGGGTAAACCGCGTCACAGGCTTCTCCCCGGCGGAACTCTTTCTTGTACGGCCTATAAAAAGAACCGGTGATTGGAATATCATCCACGGACGAGAAGAGGAACCGGTGGATCCTGCTGCCTGGAACGATGAAAATCAAATCAAGATTCAACGCATGAATCGTCAGGCAGAAATTCGTTCAAGGAGAGAGGTGGAGAATAATGATGAGCCTGAAGAAACTGATTTCAGGCCAGGTACACTAGTGCTTCGCCGAAATCATTCCCAGAGCAACAAACTTCAGAAGTTCCATGCGGGAACGGCTCGGGCCATTTGAGGTGGAAAGGGCCCATACACGTACAATACCATTGTACGTGTATGGGAGGGCGGGTGGGTCAATACCACTGTACGTGTATGGGTGGGTGGGTGGGTCAATACCACTGTACGTGTATGGGTGGGCGGGTGGGTCTATACCACTGTACGTGTATGGGTGGGCGGGTTTTTATGTGTATGGGTGCACAATAGCACTGTACGTGTATGGGTTGGCGGGTGGGTCAATAGCACTGTACGTGTATGGGTTGGCGGGTGGGTCAATAGCACTGTACGTGTATGGGTTGGCGGGTGGGTCAATAGCACTGTACGTGTATGGGTTGGCGGGTGGGTCAATACCACTGTACGTGTATGGGTTGGCGGGTGGGTCAATAGCACTGTACGTGTATGGGTTGGCGGGTGGGTCAATACCACTGTACGCGTATGGGTGGGCGGGTGGGTCAATAGCACTGTACGTGTATGGGTTGGCGGGTGGGTCAATAGCACTGTACGTGTATGGGTTGGCGGGTGGGCCCACGCATCAATACCACTGTGCGTGTATGGGTGGGCGGGTGGGCCATTACCAATGTAAGTGTATGGGTGGGCGGGTAGGTCATTACGACTGTATGCGTATGGGTGGGTGGGTGAACCTAGTGATACATGCATATACTATCTAAAATAAATAAACAGAATAATCAATGTACAAAATGTTATAAATATTGCTTTATATATATTGGAATATCAATTATCAATATTTATATATATTCGAAGTGATTGATATTTGTGAATATCAAATGTAATTTTGTATTATTTATATACCCAGGAGAGAGTAAAATGTGACTCCTGCAATTCAGTCACACACCAATACCACTGTTCGTGTATGGGTGGGCAGGTGAGTCAATATCACTGTTGGTGTATGGGTAGGTGGGTGGGTCAATACCACTGTACGTGTATGGGTGGGCGGGTGGGTCATTACCACGGGCGGGTGGATCATTACCACTGTACGTGTATGGGTGGGCGGGTGGGTCAATACCACTTTACGTGTATGGGTGGGTGGGTGGGTCAATACCACTGTACGTGTATGGGTGGGCGGGTGGGTCATTACTACAGTACGTGTATGGGTGGGTGGGTGGGTCATTACTAGAGTACGTGTATGGGTGGGCGGGTGGGTAATTACTACAGTACGTGTATGGGTGGGTGGGTGGGTCATTACTACAGTACGTGTATGGGTGGGTGGGTGGGTCATTACTACAGTACGTGTATGGGTGGGCGGGTGGGTCATTACTACAGTACGTGTATGGGTGGGTGGGTGGGTCATTACTACAGTACGTGTATGGGTGGGTGGGTGGGTCATTACTACAGTACGTGTATGGATGGGTGGGTGGGTCATTACTACAGTACGTGTATGGGTGGGTGGGTGGGTCATTACTACAGTACGTGTATGGGTGGGCGGGTGGGTGGGCATTGCAGCTGGGTTACCTGTAAACTAACGCTGTGGTATGAAAGATGACGTACGTTTGGACTAGTTTAATTATTTTTTGTTAAAAGGACCCTTCATATTCATCAGGAGAGACAAATTCATCGATTTTACTGTGCGATGACAACTTACACCTCCTGAAATCCGATTCGCCGATCAATGTCCACGCTTCGGAGCTGAAGATACTACCTCGGACTCTTCGAGAGAACACCCAAGTCGAAGAAGAGGATCAACCACGGATACCTCCTTCACAGGCTGGTGATGAAGCTGCTGAATCCAACGAAGATCAACGAACACCGATACTTCTGGACGATCAGCATGATGAAGATTTTAAACTTAGGAATAGATATAATTTAAGACCTAGAAAAGTAAGAAATGTATAAAACAGATATTGAAGGTTTTAGGGGGGACAATTGTCGTATGTAGGCTAGCCTAGTACTAGGCCTATATGTAACCTAACTTGGTAAAACCTTCAAATCATGTTTAAAATTTGCTGTATTATGTTATTTTATGTTAGGCTACGTAGTAATAGGCTCAATTAATTGTAAATATATTAAATATTACATAATAGTATAATTTGAATTACCAGGTATGAGTAGAATCAAATAGGTTACATTAGAACTTTCCAGTAGCTTCATGAAGCTATACAACTTTTATGTTATAATTAAAAGTTATGTGTAAATATTACCAAATAGACTACTTAAAACAATAAACTTATTTTATTTATGCTTTAATATTAAACTTTTGACAATTATAGGATAAAAGATGTCATACTGTCGTATTTTGACATATTGACGACAGAATGTTCTATAACTTTCTTTTTGTTGTAATATGTTCCATGGCTTCTGGAGCCTTCGGGGTCGAGTTTGTTCTTGAAATTCTAGATTGTAACAAATGTATATAAGGCGGCTGCACCGCTGCTAGTTTTTCAGTTTTTGAGTTTTCAGTCAGTGAGTGATTGTTCAATTCGTTAGTGTGGAACAACTCGGATATTGCGGTAGCGCAAATCATTGTGAGTTGTGAGTTCAGTGTTATTGTGTTTCAAAGTGAAAAAACGCTTGTGTACTTAAATTGCGTGTGTGTTATTTTCGTGTCCCTAGTGATATACTTGTATAGTAATCGCTAGTGTATTGACGACAAGAGGCAGGGACAACTATAGGACTGGGAAGCAAAGAACAGTTACTTACGAGCATTTGCCTACGTACTTACGAGCAAAAGGCTTCCTAGCCTACCATGCTTTTTATAGTGTGGGTGAGTTTTTGGCGAATAACTTGGATATACAGTGGGTAGGCTGACACCGGAACTGGAGGTGGGAAAATTGGATGTATAAATGTGCAGAAATGTTGTATGTTTGTGAGATTGTTTTGTAGTGTGGGTGAAACAAATTTTTTAACTAGACATAAAATATCTTTTAAAATAAAATTGACTTTTGCAATACATTTTAAATGTCACTGCAATAAAAACTGATTTGATTTGATTTGAACCTGAATTAATTCATTTTGTATGGTCGGGCTAAAGTACTTTTGATTTGTATTATCACTCAAAAGTTCATGCAACACGAGATCATATTCTGCCAAAACTGCTACATTGCCAGAAAATTGCCACTGTTATTTTTTCCAATCTGTTCTCGATGGCCTCTAAAAGCAAAGTTATATGACGCAAGAGTAAGTGTTACATTAACTATTCTATGCAACACTTTGTACCATTTGGTTGTCTCCTTTTCTATTTCTTTTTCAAAACTTGCATCGATTGTTTTTTGTTTTACCCAAACATTAAGGGTGACACAAGCTATTCTGCTATTCTGCTATTTTCGTGCTCTTTGATCTTTTTACCAATTCCTTCCCAATACCTGACACCATTAACCCAGTTATTATGGTAGTGAGGTGAGGATCTGTCATCGAAAAGCCAGCATGGATGGCAGTACACGAAGTCTCCATTTAAAAAGTAACATAGCCAATCTCTCTGAATACACATGCCGATCTTAGTACTTGTTTCATAATAGAAAAATGCCTGTTTTTCTGTTTCGGGTCTTTTGCAAAAGGACCCATGGGTTTGCATGGGCCATGACGCACAATAAGCTTCTTGGTAAAGTCAAAACGTTTTCTGTGAAATGGGCCCGGTCTGTAGGGAAAATATTATTTAAATTAAAACTAGAAACTGTCTCCATGTTACATTCTGTTTGTTCAGGTACTTTAACCTGGCTTGATGGACTTTCCTTAATTTCAATGTCTCGGATTGTACTATTAAAACTGGATCAAGGCAATACTTCGGAACTAGATGGATCTTCATTAGCAGAACGATCATTATTTTCATTGGGCTTTAGATCTAAGGTCAGTCTAGATGTTGAAGGTGGTAAGTCGGAATTAAAGAATCCATCATCGGTAGAACGATCAATATTTTCATCGGGCTTCAGAGTATATGAAGTCAGTTTGGATGTCAAAGATCATAAGAAAATGTTTATTGTGGTCATTTTAGACTGTTTCTCACTTTCTCCCATCTAATACTCTAAGTGTAGGGCTTCATGACTACAACTGCTTCTTTACACACGCACACTGAAAACAATGAAAGATCACTTTACAAACGACCGTTAAAATTAGAAAATTGACACTGACACTGTGTTAGTAGACGCACATCATTCAAATGTCAGGCACCGTGCTGCCATCTGCCACTGCACTAAACTAGAGTCATTGTGTTTAGCGGGAAGGCATCCATCGGTGCGGTGGGGAGAAGGGTAGGTGTAGAAGGAAGAGGGTTATCATGCAGCTATCAGCTGTTCACTGTGGATTTGTGTAGTACTTTCACATTTTTACATATAATTTATACCATGTTGTTCAGCATAAGACGGTGCTTAATACTGTGTAGGTTAATTAAATGAAAAAAAATATATTTTAAATATCTTTAGATGCTAATTAAAAGTGACTACGCTTTTAAACAATTCGTGTTTAACGATAATTTGTACCGTTTTCAGGTAATTATATGTAGACATTGATTTACATTCTTTCAACATTCCAACATGACTAAATAATTGGAGTCTGTGCTTAAAGATTTTCAATTGTTCGTTTTGATGTTAAGTTAGTTCTAAATAAACCAAATAATTTTCAAAGCAAAATATGATACTGTAATAATTCCCTGTTTGACAAAAATTTAGTGAAATTAGCGTAACTGCGTAAATACTCAAATTATTATTTTCGGAGAGTAAAGATTTGATGCAGATTACAAACTGGTTTCATTCTAAACAATATAGGTACAAATTTATAAGATAATGTTACCTTTATAATATTATTTTCAACTGAATTTATATTGTCACACAGTGCTTTAGATTCTATGCTTTCTTCTAAGGGCTATTCTATACGGACATTTTCAACGCGGCAGTTTGAAAGCTTTGAAAGCGCTAAAGCCCATGTTATACGGACAGAAAAAACGCGACAGATTTTTCGCCGCGTAGATGCCAAGCCTACCGAGCAATGGACGTCATTGTTTGCAAGTTATACGAACGTTTTATCTGTCGCGTCGGACACTGTAAACCCGGCGTCAGCGTCGACAACGCGACCGGACAGGTAAACTGGCAGAAAAAACGCGACAGAAATGACGCGAGTACTGTTAAGCCTGTTGTATGAACCCCGCTTGCGGGATGCGAGAAGCGTGATGCGGGATTACGTCATTGCGCCCAAGTCTACGCAACATGTTCAAATGCGCGCGGTTTCTCAGACCACGCGGATCCGCGCGCGCGATGTTCCCGCCGAAAATAGAGAGCGTGCCACGCTAGCGCATCCCGCGGCAGTCTACCCAGCCTTGACTTTGGAGCGCGATTCGCTCGCGTGGTTGTGTATTTGGTGTAGCTTCAAGTGTTGATACTGTTGATATATCATGGAATCTAAGGTTTTTACACCTGAAATGGATGAAGAGTTGGTGAATTTAGTGCGGGAACATATTGTGTTGTACGATCCAAGTTGCAAGAACTATAAAAATGTGGCAATAAGGGAAAATGTGTGGAAACTTATTGCAGCAAATCTTGACAGAAAATGTAAGTATAGCTTCTACACAAAAACTTTTAGTAGATATTCCAACTTTCAGTGTAACACACATAGGCCTAACTCAATATATTTTACTATTTTTGTATATAATTACACATCTACTAAGAGTAATTGTAAAGGGGAATGAATACCCTATACTTGGAATGTATTGACCCAAACAAGTATATATAATTTAATTTGTTAGTGGTTTTTCATTGCTTTGAAATTTTAAAATTCTGTATTTTTTTAAAGTTACAAAGTGATACGCTAACCACCTACAAATATATGTTAAAAATCTTTCAAAAACCCTTTGAGCTTCAATTTTGAAAATATTTATCACCTGTAGATTAGCAGGTTTTGAAATTATTTTAGCACCATATAAGCTGTATTTATCTTAGACATTTACTAACATTTTTGTACAAAAAGGAATTTTTAATGTACTCATTGTAGGTTTTTTTTAATAAAATTGAAAGTTTCAATAATTATTAAAAATCCACAACTCCAGATCTTTCTCCAGAGGCCATGAACCTGTAATACATCAACAACACTTAATAACCATGTAATAGGTAGTTACACATTAAAATATAAAATAACAAACATCATTAAATTACTGAAGAACTACAACCATTTGTTTTGTGGGTTTATATAGCTGAAGAATGTAAAACGAGATGGAAGACAATGAGAGATTCTTACAAAAAGAATCTGAATAAAATTAAGGAAAATTCAACCGCTGGATCTCCAGCGTTCCCAAAATCAAAATATCCAAATAAAAACCTGCAGTTTTTGGATCGCATATTCAAAGGGAGGCAGTAAGTAGACAACTTCTATTTTTATTGAATGACGAGTATTTGCGTGAGTGCGTCCTTGTGTATGTGTGTGTGTGTGTGGGGGGGGGGCGCTTGTGAGTGTTTGTGTCACGTATTGTATCACCATAATTGTATCACGGATACTGTTTAAATTATTTGATATCTATTATAATATATATATATATATACGTGCAGTAAGAAACTAATCATATAAATAAATACGATCATAGAATTGTTTTTCTTTATGTTTTAATATTTAAACATTTACCATGGTTGCAACTTTATTTATTATTCTTGAATAACCCTGCATGATATATTTCTAAGTCTTGATACCAGTTTAATGACATTGCATATAATTGTTATGCTTCATTTAAAACATATACATATGCATGTATATTTTTCAAGCTTTTCTGGAGTTAAGGCCAAAAATAAGAGAACAGCATTATCCCTAACTAAAGGTAAAGTATATGAAAGTAAAGTAGGAACTGATTATACATTAAACAGTTTCCCTAGGGAGTTTGCCATTATTCAAAATTCAATGTACTTTTTTTATCTTTCATATCTCCACATAATGGCGTTTATTTTCAGGATTGTAACAAACTTCCAGACTGATCCGGTACCTAACTCTGAAAGCTCTACTGTCAATGACTTGCAGCCGACTGAAATAGACATTACGGATGAGAGAGACAACACTTTCATTGAAAACCAGGATGAGGAGGATGTTGAAGATACACGTGAAAATGAACACGATACTTTAACTAGTGAACCAACAACAAAGAAGAAAAAGATGACAGCAAAAGAAAAAATTATACAGGAAATTAAAGTTGGCCGTGAAGAGCGCAATTCAATTTTGAAGGAAATAATCTTGTCTTCTGGTTCGAAAACCCATGTGCCTGAACATCCGATGGACTTATTTTTTAGAAGCATATGCGAAACAGTCAAAGAACTGCCTAAAAACCTTCAGATAGAGGCCCGCCTAAAAGTCTGCCAATTGATTTCTGATTTAGAACTAAAGGCTATGCAGCAGGTTCATCCCCAGATTAATGAGCCCAGCACTTCTCATAGTGGACTTCTACAAATCAACACAACATACGTGACGCCACAAATGCGTGTGCATAAAATGTCCAGTAATGGAAGTACCACCACCTACAACAGCGATCCAGAAGTTGAAAACTTCACCCAAGATGTAGGGCAAACCTTCATTAAATTATAAGTTACAAAATATTTTCAGTAAAGACTTTTTCTTGATTATTAACCATTTGATCTGTATTTTATATAACTTCTTTTGGAAATACATCAAATATTGTAATATTCATGGTATTTGTAACTCATTTTAATTCCTTTATTTCATTATTTAAGTAGGTAAAAACAATATATTTTCAGCAAACTCTCTTGCTTAGTTATCTGTCTGACTGTCAGTGAGTATTATTTACGAAATAACTATTATCTCTGTTATAGTTTAAGATATTAAAATGAAACTTGTTAAGTTTGAAGAATTCATTACCATTATTAGTTAAAATTGCAAAGATGTATAACATATATATATATATAATAATGGCTGACATTGTAGTATTATTATTATTATTATTTTGTTAATAACACTTAAATTAGTTTATTAATAAACAAGACAAGACACATAAAAAATATCCCATTGTTGTACAAACACTTTGGTATACCAGTAAAAATTTATTAACATAAGATTTCAAACAATAAAATTGGCCACTATTTTAAAGTTACAAATTACACATTTTTATAATTTTTGTCTTCGATGATAATTGAGCTCTTCAAGACTATACCGATGTTCATTTTGATATTTTTAAATAACAGACTTAATAATTATTTTGTAGAACACACACACGCGCACGCACGCACGCACACACAGTCAGACAGAAAACTAAACAAGATAGACTATACAATAAAATTTAAAAGTTGTTGGTTTTGCACTGCTAAATAAAATTTTAAAATTAGTAGAAATGGTTGCAATACCCCCTATTAAACAATTAATGTATTAACCATTTTTACAATAACCAAATAAAATTCAAATAATGACGGTAACACAAAATTATCTGTAAAGATTAATTTACAGGACTATTCTATATTAAACATAGGCTAGATAGTTATTTGATATGTGGTAGAATATTATACAGTGAAACACATACACACGGTAATAAATATAAATTAGCTTACCTCAATGTTAGGCACAGTTTCTGAGCTGGAGATATAAGGTTCTTTGACTTTGTTTGAAGGTGGAGCTGCAATGTCATGTTTGATTAATCCAAATTTTAGATATATATAAAATAAATTTAAAATTCAGAGTATGTGAGTAGTGGAAAGTGCGGGAGCTGGCTCAATCACCGGAAGTGAGATAAGATAAGATTGTGATAAGATAAGGGTGTGACGTCATTTGTGTGCGTCAGCATGACGTCATGTGATGACGTCAGCACGACGTCACAGCCTTATAGTGTAAGCTTCTTATCTTACCCCACTTTCGGTGATGACGTCAGATCCAGCAATTTAGTATTACGTCACAGATTTCAAGGTCACGATGGGTGTTTTTTAAAAAACTTCTTGCACAGAACAATTTTCTATTTCCAGAAGTTGTTCTGTGCAAGAAGTTTTTTCTTTCTTTTTTTCTTTTCTTTTTTCCAACTTTATTTACAAATATTTTACAAATACATATTTTTACAAAAGTAAATCTTAAAACTAAACCGCAGTGTTGGCTGCTCTCCTTCAGTTTACCTCTGGATCTTCTGTGAGGTCTATAACCTCCGGCAATATGTAGCGATCTTTGCCATGTAGCCTGTCAAGCAATCTCCTGGAGGTGTGCTCTTCACAGGGTTCCCAATGTAAGCTTTCAAAAAGCCTAATAAATTTCTCGTCATAAAGTGCAATTTCATGACATCTGCAACATTCATCCAACTCAAGTTCCTCCACTTTGTCAGCTATTTGCCCCATTTCCGATAGTTTCTCTTCGTCAATAGATATCGACTTTGGTCTTGAGCATCTTAGTTCAAACATGACTACTTTCAAATTGGTGTTCATCTTTTCTTAGCTATGTTAACCTCTTTACTCGAGATGTTGAAGCAT
>JAQJVL010000623.1:329614-353679 GCA_035578905.1 Stictocephala bisonia
CCCAAGCCACTACTCGTTCGGAAAGTGTCGCGTGTACGACCCGCTCGTCATGGCGTTCTACTTGGACCCGACACGACGGTACGTGAATCCCGACACGCAGATACTGGAACGACAAGCGTACACGGTGCGCGATACGTTGATCGAACCGTACGGTGATGCGGCACTGTTGGCCAGCATACCGACCGACTACTGCGACCAGTACGGTGAAACGTACAGATCGGACGGACGCGAACACGGAATCGATATGTACAAGTGCGGTGAGCACGCCGTCGTCTGGAGCACCAGCTGGCTTCTCGGCGAGACTCTGCCGAGACTCGCTCTGCTCTCGTACGACAAACTGTTCGCCGACAAAGGCGGCGTTCTGGATCACGAAGAGACGCGCCACCCACCGTCTCACGCGTTCTTAACCTCGCGCGCCGCTTGGTCGAACAACGTGGTGGCCGGTAAACACCGGTTGCCGTTTCCCCTCCGGCTCAGTGATCTGGGCATACGGCGCGGCACGGTCACGGAATGGCTCGTGTGGACGGACGAGTTCGCCCACTTGACGGACGGCAGGAACGACGCGTACGGTGGCCGGCTGATGGAACGAGATCGGCCGGTAACGCACGCCGTCAACGGGCTGCGAGACAGAACGGCCGCAGCCGCCATGGCCGCTATCTTTCGTAGCAACACGGCCGGTGGACGATTCGAGTTCTCCGGTCCGACTCTTACGGCCGCCGGCCTTGCCGGTGGACTATCGTACGAGACGGCCAGCGTCGGTAGTGACCGGAACAAACGACAACACGACGGGACTACTGCCGAACCCGACGTCCAGCAGTATCACGTCGATATGTTGAAGTCGCTGGAGATCGGCGCGTCGGAGTTCCACAGGGTACTGAGCGAGGATATAGACAGAGACGGAGACGGTGGATTGAGTACGTTAGTCGGTTTGGGCGCTGGTCTCACGTACGGCGTCGCGTACGGGTATCTGTCGCACAAGCTGGACTGGCCGACCGTAAGTAGCGTGCTGAAAGGGTCGTTCAACGCACTACGTCGTGCGCCCGCGTACGCCAGAACCGCGTCCGTAAAAACGGTCGGATATTGGGCTGCAGAGTCGGCGACCGCGTACGCCCTGGAATCGGTAGCGACGGAAGGTCTGGTCAGCCGCGTCAAGACTCTGGCCATGGCGCAGGCACTGGGACCGTTAGCACTCGTCGTAGACGTGATCGCGTTGATCGGAATGGCCGTCGATATAACGTTCGTGCTATTGAACGCGTTCGGCGTCTCCACGCCGATCAGCCGCCGTGAGCACTTCGTCTCCGATCGCCGTCTCTACCGTTTGGCGCAGGCGGAGATAGAGTTCAACCGCCGCATGTACGGTGTCGGCAACATAGAGTTGACGCCGTACCAGTTTGTAATGAACACGCCGTACCTGCAGCCCAGCGAAGACGTGGAAGCGCACGTGACGCTGATGCCGATCGTGTACGCGGCGCGTCAGTTGAACAGCGACGGCGGTCTACTGAGACCACCGACTACCGCCGACGACGAGTTCCGTATAGACGATAAAGGCACGGTACACTATGCGGCGAACGACGAACGGTCGGCCGCTATACACGACGAAGAGCGCGTATCGTCGGCCGCCGATCGGATTCTACAACCCAGAACGCACGCCGTCACGTCGAAACACCACACCGGCAGTCGGTCGTCGGCGCCCACGGACAACAACACGACGTACTACTATTTCATCGTGTCGTTCATCGCCGTCTTTCTAGTCGGCTATTTCTATCCGAACAGGTACTGGACGATTGCGGTCGCCTTGTTGGTGTCTGTACTGTCCGTCCTGTTTCCGAGATCAGATGGCGCGACGTGACGAGCCTTCGCGGTGGTTGTGTTTCACCGACCGGATCACCGGCCGCTCGTACAAGTCGAGACTGGCGGCCGAAAGAAGTGAAACGGACCTGGAAGAACGAAAGACGTCCGACTGTGACGACCACGCGGTGAACACGCTTTCGGTTACAGCCCGATACTTGGACGAGGCACGAGTGGCAGAAAGGGCTTTACTGAAACACCACTGTATCGATCACCGAGACGAACACAGCGCACAAAGGGACTGTTCCAAAGGCCGATGTCGGCAAGCGTCCCTAAGCGGTGGTGACATGACGCCGGACGTGCTAATCGTCAATTTCGACGACGGTATGTTACCTCTGCTGCTAGCCACGTCTCCTCGTTTAGCGGACGTGGAGTGCACTACGCGTCAGGATTATCTGGACGACCTGCGGCGACGTGAAGCGGACTCCGTGACACTAGAGACGCTACGTCTCGCACTCGAGTCGAAGCGCGGGCGCCCCCTACTGTTCGTTTACGCGTACGGACGAGAGGCGAATCTGCGCACGGTCCGAGATCTTACCAGAAGCGGATGCTCGTTCACCGAGACACCGGTGTTCGGCAACATCGACGAGTTGGCACATCATTTACAATCGAAGTATATAGTATAACAAATATATTTGAATAAGATGATGATGTTTCTTTTACTGCTCCTACTCAGTGTTTCCATTACATGTGCGATCGGCTATTTTAGTTTGATCGATTTAACGCGCGCCTCAGAATCGGACAGACACTTTACGGCTCGATCACCTAAAGTGGATTTGGTAGACAAAGTTCCGGACTGTTCCGAATCTAAAGGACTAGTCAGTACTCTGGCCGTGGTGGGGGACGGTTCGCGAGCGCGTTGGGAATGTAACAATTACACCGGTTACACAGATCCGTACGGACGCGGAGTAGGTGGAAATTGCAAAGGCGTCGTTTCCTACGACGGACGTGTCGAATGCGAATGCATGCCCACTGTAGATCCTGTTACAAAGAAGGTACGCCCTACGACACGAATCGACGTACAGAACGTCCAACTGTGTGTGTCCGACGCGGATTTGTTCGAAGCCGATTGAAAGCACCGTATCGCCAAGTCCGTTTATTTCTATTTTCTTGTCCGACACTTCTTTTGGTCGACGCTGTAACATCAGCAAAAGCATTTCACGGTCAGCGATCTTTCCACCGGGTCCTACCAAACCTATTTTAGTTTTCACAAAATGTCTGACTTCGTGACGTCACGCCAGCCGATCGTGTTATGTCGTCGGGTGTAGGGTCGCCGCGTTGACAAATGCAAAAGTGTTTCACTGTTAGCGATCTTTGCGCGAGGTTCGTCGAAAACTATTTTCGTTTTCCAAACCTCTGTAGGTTGGTGAAGTAACAAGTGTAAAAACGATTCACTGTCGGCGGACTTTTCGTCGGGTCCGTCCAAACCTATTTCGGTTTTCATACAATTTCTGACACGATGACGTCACGCCGGCCGTGTTCCGTCGTCGGGTGTAGGGTCGACGCGTTGACAAATGCAAAGGTGTTTCACTGTTAGCGATCTTTGCGCGAGGTTCGTCCAAAACTATTTTCGTTTTCCAAACCTCTGTAGGTTGGTGAAGTAACAAGTGTAAAAACGATTCACTGTCGGCGGACTTTTCGTCGGGTCCGTCCAAACCTATTTCGGTTTTCATACAATTTCTGACACGATGACGTCACGCCGGCCGTGTTCCGTCGTCGAGTGTAGGGTCGACGTGGTGACGAGTGCAAACTATTTTCCACCAGTCGCGATGTTTGCAACAGGTCCGTTCAAAACCTTTTTCATTTTCGTTTCTTTTCAGCAACCATATAACTTCATTCTCGTTTTTCTACTTTTTATATCTGTATTTTTAATTTTTTCCCATAAGCTTCGCGTCAGCCCCTCCTCTAGAGCTTCTTATTGATGCTCATTATATGGACAAGAAGCTTATGAGTCGCGCGCGAACGGTACCCTAGCTATATAGTAGATTTCTCCCGCAATCCCCACCGCCTCGATTCCTATTGGTCGAAACGGACGGTGGGGGTTAATTTCTGAGAATTCGGTGGGAGTTCGTAGGGAATCCGCGGTAATAGTGCGGGAGAGGGCAGGGAATGCGGGGAGAAACGGGAAATCACCGCTCAGTCGTCGAATAGAGTCGAAGCGGTGCGGCCACAAACTCGGTTTTAGGTTATGTCCGCCGACGTTCGGTAGCGATGATGACAAACAAAGTGTGTTATCGACGAGAGACCGGCCGACGTTTTCAGAGCGAACAGCGCGTCGGCTCTGCAGACTTTGGCGAGAAACTCTCTGTTCCAATCGGGTTCCCGATCGTAGCGCCTCCTTTTACTCACGTCCCTTTGACACGATCGGGTGCCCGCATCAAACCGACCCATCAAAAAAATAAACCTATATTCCTGGATCGGGAACTCGGCTTATGCGGCGCGGGTGCGAGTTGCACCTATATAAAGCGAGTCGACCGGGTGCTACAATCAAGAACCATCGCAAGAAGGGCAACGAAGATGTCGTCTGACGCTGTCACCGCTACCGCTACATTTCTCGAGTACTTGGAGTCCGGAGTGGAGCTACAAACACCGTTTCTGTTGTGTCGCATCAGAGACATTCTGATCGAGCGATTAGGCGACGAGACTGCAGCAGCGTGCAAGGAACCGGCACCGGCCGCGTTATTGCAAGAGCCAGGTGAGGAGAACTGGGATGTCAATCAACCGCAGCCGTCTACTAATGAAAACGGCAACATCCTTCGGCAGTTTCGAGATGCGGTTTCCGTGCTGGAGGTGAAGGATGCACCGATATACGTGGACGTCCAGTTTCTAGCCTCCAACACCGGTGACTACGTAATAAAGGAGTTCTCCGCCGAGTGTGCTCAGGGACCGACCGCGTGGATCACCGTCAAATCTCCGGTCGATTCCGTTCCCAACGTCAGAGAAAACGGCGTCATAAAGGACCGCATTAACGGTTTGTCCTGGGACGTCGGGGCTATTGGAGTTGACGACCTGTCTGCGATGACTGCCAGGCTCTTCTGCGGTGGACGGCGTGTGTACGTCAAAGGGGATTCCAAAATTACTGCTTTGGTGGAGAACTTGGGCCATCCTCGACGCCACGACATCAAGGAGCTGTCGGACCTTCCGAAGCTGCAACACTTGCGACGCGACGTTCGGCTGGTGGAGGAGTGTCCATACCATAAATACCTAAGTAGTTCTCTGGCCTGTGCAAAGAAACACACTAGGGCCATGGTACAACATAAGGAATCACAGTGGGACAATCAATAAAACATACGATTCTCATGCAAAGTGTTTATTTCATCCAAACCTATTTTAGTTTTCATACGGTCTATGACGGAACTCAGGCAGCTGGTGTTCTGTAGCCGGGTGTAGAAAAGAAGTGGCGACAAGTGCAAAAGTGTTTCGCCGGTAGCCGCCTTTGCACTGGGTCCGTTCACAATTGTTTCCGTTTGCCAAACCTCTGTCGTTCGACGAGGTAGCAAGTGCAGAAAGGTTTCACTGTTAGCGTTCCTTTCATCGGGTCCGTCCAACCCTTCTTTCAGTTTTTATACAATCTCTGACACAGTGGTGTAGCGTCGACGCGTTGACAAGTGCAAAATGCGAAATCCTTTTTACTCGCCAAGATGTTTGCAACATGCCCACTAAATCTATTTTCGTTTTTCAAACCTCTGTCGGTTGGCGAAGTAACAAGACGTGCAAAACGATTCACTGTCGGCGATCTTTTCACCGGGTCCGTCCAAACCTGTTTTAGTTTTCATACAATTTTTGACACGATGACGTCACTCAAGTGACTCGTATTCTGTCGTCGGGTGTAGGATCGACGCGGTGACGAGTGCAAAACCTTTTCCACCGATCGCGATGTTTGCCACAGGTCCGTTCAAACCCGTTTTCGCTTTCAAAACCTCTGTCGGTTGACGAAGTAACAAGTGTAAAAACGATTCACTGTCGGCGATCCTTTCACCGGGTCAGTCCAAACCTATTTTAGTTTTCATACAATCTTTGACACGATGACGTCACGCCGGCCGTGTTCTGTCGTCGAGCGTAGGGTCGACGCGGTGACGAGTGCAAAGTCCTTTCCACCGGTCACGATGTTTGCAACAGGTCCGTCCAAAACCTTTTTCGTTTTCGTTTCTTTTCAGCAACCATATAACTGCATTCTCATTTTTCTACTCTTTATATTTCTATTTTTAATTTTTTTCCCATAAGCTTCGCGTCAGCCCCTCCTCTGGAGCTTCTTATTGATGCTCATTATATGGACAAGAAGCTTATGAGTCGCGCGCGAACGGTACCCTAGCTATATAGTCGATTCCTCCCGCAATCCCCTCCAACCCGCTCCCTATTGGTCGAAACGGATGGTGGGGGCTGTATTCCGAGAATTGTGCGGGAATACGGTGGGAAAGCACGGTAATTACGTGGGAGAACGTGGGTAATGTAGGGAAAAGCGGGAAATCTGGAATCAGTCGTAGAATAGAGTCGGAGCGTTGCGGCCACAAACCCGGTTTCAGGTTATGTCCGCCGACGTTCGGACAGACAAAGCGTGTATCGACGAGAGACCGGCCGATACTTTCCATGCGAACAGCGCGCTGGCTGTGCAGACTTCGGCGAGAAACTCTCTGTTCCAATCGGGTTCCCGATCGTAGCGCCTCCTTTTACTCGCGTCCCTTTGACACGATCGGGTACCCGCATCGAGCCGACCCATCAAAAAAATAATAAACCTATATTCCGGGATCGGGAACTCGGCTTATGCGGTGCGGGTGCGCGTTGCACCTATATAAAGCGAGTCGACCGGGTGCTACAATCAGATCCATCGCAAGAAGGGCAACGAAGATGTCGTCCGACACCACGGCGATAAATGCTACCGCTACATTTCTCGAGTACTTGGAGGCCGGTGTGGAGCTGCACACACCGTTCCTGTTGCGTCGCATCAGAGACCTGCTGATCGAGCGATTACCTCTTGAAGGCGAGCCGAACCAAGTACCCACAGCGTCCAAGGAACCGGCGAATGAACCGCATTTGTCTGAGGAGGAAGACGACTGGGAAGAGGAGGACACGGTCACTCTACCGCCGCAGCCGTCGACTAGCGAAATCGAAGAGACCGTACGGAAGTTCCGAGAGGCGGTTAGCGTGCTCGAGGCGAAGGAAGCACCGCTCTATGTCGACGTCCAGTTTCTAGCCACCGACAACGGATCCTATGTAATCAAGGAATTCTCTGCCGAATGTGCCATCTCTGCCGAATGTGCCGATGGGCCGACGGCTTGGATCACCGTCAAATCTCCCGTCCATGCGATTCCAAACGTCCGGGAGAACGAATACACATTCAGCTACATGAACGGTTTATCTTGGAACGTCGGGGTCGTCGGCATCGAAGAACTGTCTTCGATGACTGCCGGACTCTTCCGCCGTGGACGGCGTGTATACGTAAAAGGCGTTTCCAAACTAACGGCCTTAGTGACGAATCTGAAACACCTTCGTCGCCAGGACATAACGGAGCTGGCAGAGCTCCCGAAGCTGCAACGCCTGCGACATGGAATGCAACTCAAAGAGGAGTGTCCTTACCACAAGTATCTGAGCAGTTCCTTCGCTTGCGCCAAGAAACACACGAGGGCCATGGTACTAAAGGTAATGCACGACCAGCTACTTAAGAGAATTGCGCTCCTCAACGAGGAAGATAGAACATACGACCAGCTACGTAGGAGACTTGCCGCCCTCTGCGACGACGATAAGAACGGTTCGAACGTGTGAAAATACGACTGCGTAACCATGGTACATCATAAGGAATTATGTATAGCAAAGACAAATAAAACCTATCCCGCGGTACGAACGCAGCGACTGAACCCGACGGAATTTTGACGGAAGAAGAAAGCGACTGCGACGATCCGTACGAAGACCACGAGGACGTATACGTAGCCCCTGCACTAAAACAACGACATCGAGCAAGAACGCCCGAAGGATTCGTTCCCGTAAACGGCGCCACTAAAGTGATCGATCGCTGTTGTATCTGTTTGGAAAGGATCCGTTCCCGCGACATTGTTGCACTCATGTTCCCGTGCTGTCACAATTCCGACGTACACACGAGCTGCGCCTGGGACTGGGTGTGCTGTCATCCGTCTACGAATACGGGTTCCGGTACCTTTTACATCACCTGTCCGGTCTGCAGGTCGACAAAAACCACGCGCCTGTCTCGTTACAGCGACACGTACAGTGGCCCGATATGCCGACGACCTGCGCTCAGGTGATACGTCTCCACGCAAAGCACACAGTAAGTCAACGCATCATACTACAGTTGGCATGAACGATGTCGTCGACGACTTGTTCGTCGGAGAGGCGAAACTATTTTTCACGCATCCGCGTCGCCAGTGGAAACTACCGTTACGCGTGGAGACGGCACCGTCCGGTAATGCGGACATGAGCAGTCAACCGGTCGTACCGGTGTCGTTTGACATTCACGTCGTCAACACAGACTTGATAATGCTGTGCGACTCGCGTATGGATGTTGCACGCGTCGCGAAAGACCTCTGCGCATCGGATATCGGTATCGATACCAATATTCCACCGTACGAGGCGGACAACACGGGGCGTTGGACCAACGCGCAGGAGACGTCGGATGGCAGGCACTGGTCCGACGGTGAACACTGCTGGAAACGCATGCTCGACGCTAACACCGGACACGGTGAACAGTGGCCGAACTACGCTCTCTCCCGTCTTATTGCACAACTCCCGCCGCCGGCGGTGGAAGCGGTGAACGACGGGCGTGCTATTGTCATCGGTCGGACGAAGAATATCTCGAGCCTCGTGACAGCCGGCAGAGTGAAACGCTCTTCGGGTAGAAACGAACCCGCGAGGTCGTTGAGTGTTCACCGTCTTCGCAGATGTTTCGGTAACCAGGTGTACGAGCTGCGCATCACGTGTTCCGAGGACGGCAGTCACGAGGATGGATCGATAAACAGTACGGACGAGACCGTAGCTCTTCTGTTTGTCGGCAAATTCTGGCCAAAAGACGTTCAGGCCGACAAACGGACTAGACGACCCGTACTGACTGTGGCTCGTATGAGGACGGATACAGCGGGTGGTCGCGTTTTCTGCATCTGTCTCGGCGATTACCTGAAACGGATGTTAGACGGACGTAGTGTGGAAGAGATCGCCAAGACGAAACGGCACTACGAAGGTTACTTCGACGAAGGCCGGTGCGAATCGTTTTTGCGAATGGATAAGTATTCGACGTGATGGAGAGGTCGAAATCACCGTCGATCGCGAGTGCACGCCGTCGTGTACGTTCGGAATCAACGGTCGATAATTCCGACACGCGAAGTAGCACATCCGAGGGCCGCAAAAGATCTCGAGGTGTACTCGACAAAGTGTGGTATTGTTTGAAATGTCGAAGGTTCACGGACACGCTTGATATCAAACGAAAGGTGTTTACCACCAAAACCGGTGCTCAACGACGGTACCACCAGGGGTGGTGCGCTGCGTGTGACTCGAAAAAGTCGAACATGACCCCGTGGTGAAGAAGAGAATAAAAATAAAAACGACGTTTTTTTAATATTTAACTTCACCGTTGAAATCTACTCGCCACGCAGTACGTTCTGTCCACGACACGGCCCAATGTCGTGTCGTGATATCGCACGGTGGCGACGGCCGAACCACCGCCTATACTGTAACCCGGCATGCTCGGAAAAAGGTCGCCGTCGTCGTAGTGCATGTCGTGGCAACCGCGAGCGTGCGCCGTTTCCAGATCGACGCGGAGTCCGACTTCAGAAGCCGTGTGCGAACCCGGTAAGAACGGCACGAAACATTCGTTCTGTTTGGGTGATGACAACACTAGTTCGGCGATCGGAAGCGCGCGACTCCTTTCCGCGACGTTGCCGATCCGTGTGACGGGCGTTTCGTCGTTCATGACTCGTACGAGGCACGAGAGTCCGTCGTTATTCGGGTCTCTAATGAACTGTAGATCCAGTATTATGGCGTTGTACACACGGGTCCGATCTCCGCTGGACGCTGCCATGTGTGCGGCCGAGTGCTCCCAGCACAGAAACGTCGGCATAGACGCGTTGTCCTGCGTCACAGTCTTCGCCGTCCTCCGACACATTCGGCAGACGGCCGGAAAGCGATTCGTTTCATTTTGCGGTGGACGCCTGTCGAGATAGAACCGGGTGCAGACCTGCTGACGCGACGGGTACGACGCCTCGCGACCGCTGTTCACTTCGTCGTGCGTGCACACCAGTTGCCGGTTTATCGACGTCTCGGTGAGCATGTCTCCGGTAGTGACCACTATCAGTGAAACGGCAGGTCCGTCGAAGCTTCGTCTGTCCGTAGTGACGTTTTGCAGTGCGAAAGACGCCAGATCGTAACCCGGCGTCGTACACGATCGTCCGATAGCTTTCGATCGCCACACCATCGCGCGTTCGAAGTCGTCCGTCATGTTTTGCATCCCGTCGGATCGGCCCCGCCGTGTCGACACGTCGTACCAGTACCGCCGTTTGCCGTTGCAATTTCTCAACACCATCGTGTACACGTCCGCCTGTTTGTAACACAGCCCGGCGAACACGACGTTCGGCTCCTCGTTGGAGTGGCAGAGGGCGTACATCAGGTTTTCGAAACCGTCGCGCGTCCATCGCACGTTCCACCTCTCTCGTTCCGCTATCGGTGTGGTCAGCGCGGATTTCCGTAAACTCTGACCACGTGGCCTACGGACACGTCGCCCTACACGAGGTTTATCGACCGTAACGGTTCGTGGCTCGTCATGTTTCCCACCACTCTCGAATCTAGCGGCACTCCGTGGTTTGACGTCGTTCCCGACTGCAGTATGTCCGCGTTGGACGAACGTAGTGCTACCGCTTTTATATTCGCGACACATTCGATTTGCCGAGTGGTCGCATTCAGGTCCGTCAGAACCGACGAAGTCTGTATCCTCACAGTGGATTTCCAGTACGTCGGTTTCGGTACAACCGTCACTGTCCGCACCGGCGGCGCTGTCCGAATCGTGACCGACGCCGGCGGTTGACGACCGTGGTTCTTCGATGACGACAAAGCCCGTATGCTCGGTGTCGTTCTCTTCGTCGATCATTCGGTTCCAATCCATCGTACAGCGACAGTACACACTTATCCCTATAGCGACGGACAGACATGGATTTCTACAACAACACTGGACGCGTGTTGCAGTGGTTCAACGCGGAACTGTCGGAACATATGGAACTGTACGCGGAACCGAGCGCCGGTCTCTACGTTCTGGTGGAGAAATACCACTGTGATATCATCACCACGTCTCGCGTGTATACGAACACGAGTGACGGAAGGGAGAGCGTACTGCCGCCGAACGCCTGGAATAATCCGATCGTCGGTTGGAAAGTGAACCGTTCCTCGACCACGCACGTCATGAACGGTCGCAACATGTACACGTTCTCTACCTTCGATGGCCTCCTCACCTACGTGAAGATCGTACACGCCACTAGAGATACTATACCGTTTTTCAGGTACAAAAAGGAACTTGCGACGGAACATCTCACGAAACTCGTGGACGCGGACAGCGAACCGCCTGCACCGAAGAGGATCATACGGGAGAAAATATACATTTCTACGTAAGACTTTACAATATATTTCTCACTCGAATTCTGTTTACACAGTTTTTTTATTTTTCCTTTTCCCCTACTAGGCTACACCGAACCGTCTGGGAAACCGTTCTTCTTCAAGTAACGCTTCATACGACGTTTCTTGCCCGTCTCCTTGTACTTTTCGGCCGCGTCTTTCATGTACTCGATGTAGGCGGTGAACAGCTCTTGCAACGCCGACATCATGAACGGGTGTTCGCTGAATCCCTTGAACACTCGCGTTCTGTCCAGGTAACAGAACATCTCCTTCAACGTGTCCGGATTTATTTTCACCGTCTGCTTGGCCATGGACGTGATGACGTCTCGTACGAAATAGTGAAGACGGCTCTCCTTCGATCCGGTACACGGGTCGGTGAACGCGTAAATCAACAGTTGAGTCAACGACACGCTGGACACTAGTATGTCGAAAGGGTCCTGTCGCAAGTAGCCGCAACACTTGTTTTTACCGTTGTTGTTCGTCTCACGACACGCGATCGTCCGCTCATCCGAGTCTCTGTTCAGACACTGTCGCTTTTTTGCGGAACACTTGGGCAGGTGCAGTTCGACGGTGGCGGCCGCAGCTCCCGGCAACGATTCGATGACCGCCAACACGCGAGGGTGGTTCGCCAATTGGACTAGTTTTTCGAGTGCGTTTTTACTGTACACCGCACAACCACGCAAAGGGTTCAGATGCTGCATCTGTTTGCGGATCGTTCGGTAGTGACGTTGGATCTCGGTCTTTTCCAAGGTGCCCATCAGCAGGGCCAGCCGCGTAGGTGTCTTGTCCAACAGTCCGGGCGAGCACGTGTTCTTGAGATTGTTAATGAACACCTCTTCGCGGCCCGATTTGTCGTACATGAGGTACGCGAGAATTTGCAGAAGGTACGTCTGGTTATGCACCACCGTGGGCACTTCCATTATCAACGACATGAGTGTTTTGCATTCCTCCGAGCAGCTGCCGTCGCAGTCACAGGCGAACGGATCGGCCGGATTGTGTCGCATGTGTTTACGTACGAACGATATCAGTTGTTCGTACGTCTCGCATTCTTCGCCTTCGGTCTTCGCGTACAGGAACCGTAACATCTGTCCACAAGCGATCATGGCCATACAACTGTTGCTGTAGTACAACGGTGTTTCCAGCATGGCACGCATCATGTTGCTCAATTCACCGCCGATATGCAACGCTTTGTTCGGAACGTCCTCCCACATTTCGACCAGTGAATCGTGGTCCCGTCTCATGTTCGCCACGTCGTCGTCCGTGTGTTTGCCGAGGATCATTCGTTTGAAACAGTCGACGATGCGTTTGAACAGTACGTAATCGCGTCTCGAGATGGTCAACATCACGGTCTCTTTCGACAGTTGCAACAGGTCACCGTGGTAGATCAGGTGGGCGTGCGTTTTCACATTCAACGGTTCGCAGTCCGCCGTCAGTGACGTGTCGCCTGCAGCGTCGACCGCACCGTCTGTTCGGCCCGTAGCACCACCACTATTCGCACTGCCGTCGCCGACGAACGTCGCATGTAGAATATTCCGCACTTCCGTGTCGTAATCCGGTTTAGTTTTGCCCACGTCTCTCAGCGAACTGATCGATTCGTTGAGTCGTAGGAACGTGTCGACGTGCATAACGCGTGCCCTGTAATCGGCTTCGCTCTCCTCTTCTTCGGTCCCCTCTTCTTCTACTGCACAATGGTCGTTGTCGGAGTTCAGCGGATCGTGTGTGTCGCTCGACAACGATCGATCCACTGAATCGACCTCTACCGTGTCTGTCGGCACTGCGTCTCTCCGACACTCCTCCATCCCACGCGTGTAAACGATACCGGGATCTCGTGACAAGCGAGTACTTACCATTCAGTTCGACTTGTTCAGCGTCCAGTCTGTACTCGGTTTTGCTACTGATCGGACGCTAAAGCCTTCTGGTCTCCACTACGTACGTCTACCGCTGTCTACCACCGCTCGGCACAGTCGACATGTGGAGATCGTTCAAGTGCACCAAAGCCACAGGACGAAGTGGGTACATGGGATTCCAGACCAACTATAACAACGTGATCGAGTACCTGCTGGCGGAACCCGACGGTCGGTACGAAAAATACACCACACTCGTTTGGATCAACGGCCTCGAGTTCGAGAAACGGTTCGAGATGATTCGAAAAGAAGTCGAAGAATCTAAAACAAATGGCGAGTGCTCCCACCGTACGTCAGAGGAAGAAGTCAACCGGATCCAACTGGTTGAACCACGTGCACTGCTCAATCTGTTAAACTACGTGGAAACCAACGAAACGCGCTTCTCCTACGTGCCCAGACCGTTCCACAGATCCAACATCTTATGTCTGATGTCATTAGTGCGTCTGAACGAAAGGTCCTTGGTCGGCTGCATAATCTGCGGGACGCTCAGCATTTGCAAAATCCCTGAAGAACCCGCGTGCTTCTCTACACTGTACATGGCAGACCTAGAGCACGAGTACACACAACCTCCGCCCGAAACGGATATCCCTATGTACGACAGTGATTCGGATCCTGACGACCAAGAACGGATAGTCACATTATCCATCAGAGGTCTCCGCTATTTACACCACAGCCTTTGTCCAGTCGTTTGGTTGCAAAAGGAAGAGAACGCCATGTGGCATTACAAAGACGCCCATTTCACGGTGCGTGGCGTATCCAGATTTCAACACATGATTCGATTTATCACCACGTATCCGAGGCCACGAGAAAACACCGTTTGGTTGTCATTCGCCAACAAACTGAGTCATTGCGAGTCTGCCGGCGCGTCACAACATACGATCGAGGATTTGCTTCGTATCATCGCCAACGAACGCCTGAAGATCGTGTGCGTGGATCGACAGTTTCTCGTTTCGGGGAAGCGTTTGGCGGATCCAGATAATCCTGCTTCGTGTAAAACAAACACCGACGGAGAAGAGAGCGGTAGTCGCACCATCCAACAAGGCGACGCCACCTCGTCGTCGTCACCACCTGTTGGAGTTTACCACGAGCCGGTACACTTGAACTCGTACATGTACGATATTTTGGACCTGTCAGACGACAACACCGTGTTCTACGAACCGTACTGTTATCAGCTGGCAGAATATACGTCGCCCCGCACACCGCTGCCCGGTGGATCTCACACGGTGATTCCGCTCCTCGGTCAGGAACCGATATCCGCGCGTATCAACGCATCGCGACCGCACGATATAACGCGTATACAGTTTGGGCCGCAGACCCGATTCTGTAATACCTGTAAAGAGACGGACGTGGTCGGTGCTTTCGAAGATCGTACGGTGTCAGAGCTCGACTTCTATCGTCTCTTGTTCCTGCAAGGATACTTGATACAACGCGATGATATTTACTGTGGAAATAGGTTTCACGGAAACACGAGCGGACGGTTGATAGACCGTGCGCACGTGTGTATGTACTGCTGTGCCGTGTTTTCCGGAAACCTGTTGAACTACGAACACGCCAACGTTTACTACGCACCTCATCAAGCGGATCGATTGTTGAAGTACGCTTTGTACGGTTGCAAGGACGAAATCACGCAACGGTCTTTGTACGGCCGACAGTTGAAGTCCGTTCCTCTATTCGCAGCCACCTTCTTCAAGGATCTCGGTTCGGAAGTGTTGACGAAACGGTTGAAGAGGATACACGACCAAGACTGTCGACTGAAACAAGCGTTGATTTGGCTGAGCTCGTCCCTGGACTCTGGACACAGAGACGACTGTTTGTTTCGCATCAAAAGACGGACATACGACGACAGGAAATGCCCGATCTGCCTGAACGACAGTGAAGACATCGTTAAATGCAAGATGACCTGCGGCCACCGGTTCTGTCGTGACTGTTACAACGAAGTGGCACTGACCGATTGTTGTATGTGTAAAAGGGGTTACCGATCGGGACCTATGAGCGTGTCAGACGGCGTACTCTGCGGATATGCCGAGAACAAATACGTATACGATGAAGAGAATCTATGTAATGAAAAATAAAACAACTGTTTCAAAACAAATAAATATATATTGTCTTGATATATGTGCACTTTTACCTCACAAAACCTCTCTCTCTCTCTCTCTCTTACAAAACATTACGGTAATAATATATATATAGAGAGAGGGATTTCTGGCGAACTTATCTTCCCCCTACGACGAATACAATCGATGTAACGTTAAATAAAATAACTGGTTCAAAACAAATTTATTATTTATTTATCTCCTTTTTTACCTCACATCTCCTGTCGATATACCAATATAGGTAGAAATGTTTCAAAACAAACAACAATATATTGTCTTGATTTATTTGCATTTTCACCTCACAAAACACCTCTCTCTCTTTCTTACAAAACATTACAGTAATAATATAGGGAGAGATTTCTGGCGTACGTATCCTCCCCGTTGGCGATTCTCTCTTTGACGATTCTGTACCAAGTACTGCTAGACTCGTTGCCACCGCTCGTGGTGTTGAACGCACGTATCACGATCACCGGATATCGCCACCGGTCCCTCTTCTCGTCTGCCGCCGTCAGTGTCGAGGATATTTCTTCTCGCAAGGTGCTGTACACGTAGCGCGCTACGAAATACAACTTCATTATTGCCAGATCGGCCAGGCGATTCTGACTCGCGATCTTCGTATCGTGGCACGTACCGTGTCTGGGCGGTAGGCACAGAAACACCGTGTCCGGCTTTCGCGAGCTACTAGCCTGTGCCGCGTTTGACGTTCCGACCGTCAGTGTTAGGAAATACACGTAATGCGACCCGAGTTCCGTCTTGGGCTTTTTGCTGTTTCCGACGGACGCGTTGGACTCCTCCAGCTTCTTCAGGAACCTGGCCGTAGGAACGCGGCCACGACCGCCGACTCCTCCAAACGCATCGTAGTCTTCGTCGTCCGAATTCACGTAATACCCACTACGGCCGTGTACCGGACGAACACCATCGTCCGAAACGTCTTCACCGAACAGCGTTCGCAACGACTGTTTGTTCAACTCCTGCCTGCCCACGTTGCATGACTCGCTGAGCGTGACGAACGTCTCCTGCTCTTCGACGCTACAACCGAGTCTGGTCAGAAACCGTTTCGTTTCATTCGCGATCCTCTCGTTTTCTAACTCCTTTTTGCGCGCAGCGATACTGCCGTTGGAACGGTCCTTCGCGACGTTGTTGGTGTTGTTCTTCAACACTTTCTTTGCCTCTCTGTACGTGAATTTCAGTTCGGCTGTATTGGCTTTACGCTTGCCTGGCGCACGTTTGTTCGTGGCTGTACCGTACATGGCGATGCGTGTACAGCCGACTGACCCTCTGTCCGAGCGGGTACTCTGGTAGCGTGCCGAATGGCTAATGGTAATCGGCTACTGCGAACACAGCCGGCGGCTACAGCCGTCGTGAGTCGGTAGAAAATGTTTTGGCGTCCGGATACAGACGGAATTCCTACGCCGTGAACTTGATTCTGATCGTGGAATGAAACATCGGTGGGGACGCCACGAAGAAACGAATGTCCCATTTACTAAATAGAAAGGTACTAAGTCACGCAGAATCGCTTACATCAAACGTCGTCCGATATATCGGCCGTTGATACACTGAAAAGGGTCAGACTGTTTCGGTAACGTCCACATCGTAATGTCGTTATTCACCACGTACGACAGAACGCATCTGAAAAGACTCGTCGACCAACACAAGGTGATACACAGGCGCAACGCGTTGTTGACGCGCGCTCCGCACATCGGTACGCACACCACACTCCGCGTACAGGCGTGCACGGACGAGTACGACTATTACGATCCGGTCCACTTGCCGCCGACCGACGACGAACAACGGGCCGCGAGACGCGATCTAGAGGATTTGGTCATAGTGACCGATTGGAAGTTCACGCGTACCGGCTGTGACGCCGTCGTCTCGTGCAATCCGTTCTACCCGAAGAGCAAACGGTGTCGAGGCATGCGAACGATCGCTAAAGAGGACGTCTCGACCCCGTCCGCGACCGAAGGGTCTTCGTTCGAACACGCGTTCTCTTTTCATACGTCCACCGGCCAATCGTTCGACGCTTGTCAACCGATCTGCTACGATCCGGCCGTCGACCGTCACAACATGGTCGGCGTCACGAGCCGCTACTCGTTCGGAAAGTGTCGCGTGTACGACCCGCTCGTCATGGCGTTCTACTTGGACCCGACACGACGGTACGTGAATCCCGACACGCAGATACTGGAACGACAAGCGTACACGGTGCGCGATACGTTGATCGAACCGTACGGTGATGCGGCACTGTTGGCCAGCATACCGACCGACTACTGCGACCAGTACGGTGAAACGTACAGATCGGACGGACGCGAACACGGAATCGATATGTACAAGTGCGGTGAGCACGCCGTCGTCTGGAGCACCAGCTGGCTTCTCGGCGAGACTCTGCCGAGACTCGCTCTGCTCTCGTACGACAAACTGTTCGCCGACAAAGGCGGCGTTCTGGATCACGAAGAGACGCGCCACCCACCGTCTCACGCGTTCTTAACCTCGCGCGCCGCTTGGTCGAACAACGTGGTGGCCGGTAAACACCGGTTGCCGTTTCCCCTCCGGCTCAGTGATCTGGGCATACGGCGCGGCACGGTCACGGAATGGCTCGTGTGGACGGACGAGTTCGCCCACTTGACGGACGGCAGGAACGACGCGTACGGTGGCCGGCTGATGGAACGAGATCGGCCGGTAACGCACGCCGTCAATGGGCTGCGAGACAGAACGGCCGCAGCCGCCATGGCCGCTATCTTTCGTAGCAACACGGCCGGTGGACGATTCGAGTTCTCCGGTCCGACTCTTACGGCCACCGGCCTTGCCGGTGGACTATCGTACGAGACGGCCAGCGTCGGTAGTGACCGGAACAAACGACAACACGACGGGACTACTGCCAAACCCGACGTCCAGCAGTATCACGTCGATATGTTGAAGTCGCTGGAGATCGGCGCGTCAGAGTTCCACAGGGTACTGAGCGAGGATATAGACAGAGACGGAGACGGTGGATTGAGTACGTTAGTCGGTTTGGGCGCTGGTCTCACGTACGGCGTCGCGTACGGGTATCTGTCGCACAAGCTGGACTGGCCGACCGTAAGTAGCGTGCTGAAAGGGTCGTTCAACGCACTACGTCGTGCGCCCGCGTACGCCAGAACCGCGTCCGTAAAAACGGTCGGATATTGGGCTGCAGAGTCGGCGACCGCGTACGCCCTGGAATCGGTAGCGACGGAAGGTCTGGTCAGCCGCGTCAAGACTCTGGCCATGGCGCAGGCACTGGGACCGTTAGCACTCGTCGTAGACGTGATCGCGTTGATCGGAATGGCCGTCGATATAACGTTCGTGCTATTGAACGCGTTCGGCGTCTCCACGCCGATCAGCCGCCGTGAGCACTTCGTCTCCGATCGCCGTCTCTACCGTTTGGCGCAGGCGGAGATAGAGTTCAACCGCCGCATGTACGGTGTCGGCAACATAGAGTTGACGCCGTACCAGTTTGTAATGAACACGCCGTACCTGCAGCCCAGCGAAGACGTGGAAGCGCACGTGACGCTGATGCCGATCGTGTACGCGGCGCGTCAGTTGAACAGCGACGGCGGTCTACTGAGACCACCGACTACCGCCGACGACGAGTTCCGTATAGACGATAAAGGCACGGTACACTATGCGGCGAACGACGAACGGTCGGCCGCTATACACGACGAAGAGCGCGTATCGTCGGCCGCCGATCGGATTCTACAACCCAGAACGCACGCCGTCACGTCGAAACACCACACCGGCAGTCGGTCGTCGGCGCCCACGGACAACAACACGACGTACTACTATTTCATCGTGTCGTTCATCGCCGTCTTTCTAGTCGGCTATTTCTATCCGAACAGGTACTGGACGATTGCGGTCGCCTTGTTGGTGTCTGTACTGTCCGTCCTGTTTCCGAGATCAGATGGCGCGACGTGACGAGCCTTCGCGGTGGTTGTGTTTCACCGACCGGATCACCGGCCGCTCGTACAAGTCGAGACTGGCGGCCGAAAGAAGTGAAACGGACCTGGAAGAACGAAAGACGTCCGACTGTGACGACCACGCGGTGAACACGCTTTCGGTTACAGCCCGATACTTGGACGAGGCACGAGTGGCAGAAAGGGCTTTACTGAAACACCACTGTATCGATCACCGAGACGAACACAGCGCACAAAGGGACTGTTCCAAAGGCCGATGTCGGCAAGCGTCCCTAAGCGGTGGTGACATGACGCCGGACGTGCTAATCGTCAATTTCGACGACGGTATGTTACCTCTGCTGCTAGCCACGTCTCCTCGTTTAGCGGACGTGGAGTGCACTACGCGTCAGGATTATCTGGACGACCTGCGGCGACGTGAAGCGGACTCCGTGACACTAGAGACGCTACGTCTCGCACTCGAGTCGAAGCGCGGGCGCCCCCTACTGTTCGTTTACGCGTACGGACGAGAGGCGAATCTGCGCACGGTCCGAGATCTTACCAGAAGCGGATGCTCGTTCACCGAGACACCGGTGTTCGGCAACATCGACGAGTTGGCACATCATTTACAATCGAAGTATATAGTATAACAAATATATTTGAATAAGATGATGATGTTTCTTTTACTGCTCCTACTCAGTGTTTCCATTACATGTGCGATCGGCTATTTTAGTTTGATCGATTTAACGCGCGCCTCAGAATCGGACAGACACTTTACGGCTCGATCACCTAAAGTGGATTTGGTAGACAAAGTTCCGGACTGTTCCGAATCTAAAGGACTAGTCAGTACTCTGGCCGTGGTGGGGGACGGTTCGCGAGCGCGTTGGGAATGTAACAATTACACCGGTTACACAGATCCGTACGGACGCGGAGTAGGTGGAAATTGCAAAGGCGTCGTTTCCTACGACGGACGTGTCGAATGCGAATGCATGCCCACTGTAGATCCTGTTACAAAGAAGGTACGCCCTACGACACGAATCGACGTACAGAACGTCCAACTGTGTGTGTCCGACGCGGATTTGTTCGAAGCCGATTGAAAGCACCGTATCGCCAAGTCCGTTTATTTCTATTTTCTTGTCCGACACTTCTTTTGGTCGACGCTGTAACATCAGCAAAAGCATTTCACGGTCAGCGATCTTTCCACCGGGTCCTACCAAACCTATTTTAGTTTTCACAAAATGTCTGACTTCGTGACGTCACGCCAGCCGATCGTGTTATGTCGTCGGGTGTAGGGTCGCCGCGTTGACAAATGCAAAAGTGTTTCACTGTTAGCGATCTTTGCGCGAGGTTCGTCGAAAACTATTTTCGTTTTCCAAACCTCTGTAGGTTGGTGAAGTAACAAGTGTAAAAACGATTCACTGTCGGCGGACTTTTCGTCGGGTCCGTCCAAACCTATTTCGGTTTTCATACAATTTCTGACACGATGACGTCACGCCGGCCGTGTTCCGTCGTCGGGTGTAGGGTCGACGCGTTGACAAATGCAAAGGTGTTTCACTGTTAGCGATCTTTGCGCGAGGTTCGTCCAAAACTATTTTCGTTTTCCAAACCTCTGTAGGTTGGTGAAGTAACAAGTGTAAAAACGATTCACTGTCGGCGGACTTTTCGTCGGGTCCGTCCAAACCTATTTCGGTTTTCATACAATTTCTGACACGATGACGTCACGCCGGCCGTGTTCCGTCGTCGAGTGTAGGGTCGACGCGGTGACGAGTGCAAACTATTTTCCACCAGTCGCGATGTTTGCAACAGGTCCGTTCAAAACCTTTTTCATTTTCGTTTCTTTTCAGCAACCATATAACTTCATTCTCGTTTTTCTACTTTTTATATCTCTATTTTTAATCTTTTCCCATAAGCTTCGCGTCAGCCCCTCCTCTGGAGCTTCTTATTGATGCTCATTATATGGACAAGAAGCTTATGAGTCGCGCGCGAACGGTACCCTAGCTATATAGTAGATTTCTCCCGCAATCCCCACCGCCTCGATTCCTATTGGTCGAAACGGACGGTGGGGGTTATTTTCTGAGAATTCGGTGGGAGTTCGTAGGGAATCCGCGGTAATAGTGCGGGAGAGGGCAGGGAATGCGGGGAGAAACGGGAAATCACCGCTCAGTCGTCGAATAGAGTCGAAGCGGTGCGGCCACAAACCCGATTTCAGGTTATGTCCGCCGACGTTCGGTAGCGATGATGACAAACAAAGTGTGTTATCGACGAGAGACCGGCCGACGTTTTCAGAGCGAACAGCGCGTCGGCTCTGCAGACTTTGGCGAGAAACTCTCTGTTCCAATCGGGTTCCCGATCGTAGCGCCTCCTTTTACTCACGTCCCTTTGACACGATCGGGTGCCCGCATCGAGCCGACCCATCAAAAAAATAAACCTATATTCCTGGATCGGGAACTCGGCTTATGCGGCGCGGGTGCGAGTTGCACCTATATAAAGCGAGTCGACCGGGTGCTACAATCAAGATCCATCGCAAGAAGGGCAACGAAGATGTCGTCTGACGCTGTCACCGCTACCGCTACATTTCTCGAGTACTTGGAGTCCGGAGTGGAGCTACAAACACCGTTTCTGTTGTGTCGCATCAGAGACATTCTGATCGAGCGATTAGGCGACGAGACTGCAGCAGCGTCCAAGGAACCGGCACCGGCCGCGTTATTGCAAGAGCCAGGTGAGGAGAACTGGGATGTCAATCAACCGCAGCCGTCTACTAATGAAAACGGCAACATCCTTCGGCAGTTTCGAGATGCGGTTTCCGTGCTGGAGGTGAAGGATGCACCGATATACGTGGACGTCCAGTTTCTAGCCTCCAACACCGGTGACTACGTAATAAAGGAGTTCTCCGCCGAGTGTGCTCAGGGACCGACCGCGTGGATCACCGTCAAATCTCCGGTCGATTCCGTTCCCAACGTCAGAGAAAACGGCGTCATAAAGGACCGCATTAACGGTTTGTCCTGGGACGTCGGGGCTATTGGAGTTGACGACCTGTCTGCGATGACTGCCAGGCTCTTCTGCGGTGGACGGCGTGTGTACGTCAAAGGGGATTCCAAAATTACTGCTTTGGTGGAGAACTTGGGCCATCCTCGACGCCACGACATCAAGGAGCTGTCGGACCTTCCGAAGCTGCAACACTTGCGACGCGACGTTCGGCTGGTGGAGGAGTGTCCATACCATAAATACCTAAGTAGTTCTCTGGCCTGTGCAAAGAAACACACTAGGGCCATGGTACAACATAAGGAATCACAGTGGGACAATCAATAAAACATACGATTCTCATGCAAAGTGTTTATTTCATCCAAACCTATTTTAGTTTTCATACGGTCTATGACGGAACTCAGGCAGCTGGTGTTCTGTAGCCGGGTGTAGAAAAGAAGTGGCGACAAGTGCAAAAGTGTTTCGCCGGTAGCCGCCTTTGCACTGGGTCCGTTCACAATTGTTTCCGTTTGCCAAACCTCTGTCGTTCGACGAGGTAGCAAGTGCAGAAAGGTTTCACTGTTAGCGTTCCTTTCATCGGGTCCGTCCAACCCTTCTTTCAGTTTCCATACAATCTCTGACACAGTGGTGTAGCGTCGACGCGTTGACAAGTGCAAAATGCGAAATCCTTTTTACTCGCCAAGATGTTTGCAACATGCCCGCTAAATCTATTTTCGTTTTTCAAACCTCTGTCGGTTGGCGACGTAACAAGACGTGCAAAACGATTCACTGTCGGCGATCTTTTCACCGGGTCCGTCCAAACCTGTTTTAGTTTTCATACAATTTTTGACACGATGACGTCACTCAAGTGACTCGTATTCTGTCGTCGGGTGTAGGGTCGACGCGGTGACGAGTGCAAAACCTTTTCCACCGATCGCGATGTTTGCCACAGGTCCGTTCAAACCCGTTTTCGCTTTCAAAACCTCTGTCGGTTGGCGAAGTAACAAGTGTAAAAACGATTCACTGTCGGCGATCCTTTCACCGGGTCAGTCCAAACCTATTTTAGTTTTCATACAATCTTTGACACGATGACGTCACGCCGGCCGTGTTCTGTCGTCGAGCGTAGGGTCGACGCGTTGACGAGTGCAAAGTCTTTTCCACCGGTCACGATGTTTGCAACAGGTCCGTCCAAAACCTTTTTCGTTTTCGTTTCTTTTCAGCAACCATATAACTGCATTCTCATTTTTCTACTCTTTATATTTCTATTTTTAATTCCTCTCCCATAAGCTTCGCGTCAGCCCCTCCTCTGGAGCTTCTTATTGATGCTCATTATATGGACAAGAAGCTTATGAGTCGCGCGCGAACGGTACCCTAGCTATATAGTCGATTCCTCCCGCAATCCCCTCCAACCCGCTCCCTATTGGTCGAAACGGATGGTGGGGGCTGTATTCCGAGAATTGTGCGGGAATACGGTGGGAAAGCACGGTAATTACGTGGGAGAACGTGGGTAATGTAGGGAAAAGCGGGAAATCTGGAATCAGTCGTAGAATAGAGTCGGAGCGTTGCGGCCACAAACCCGGTTTCAGGTTATGTCCGCCGACGTTCGGACAGACAAAGCGTGTATCGACGAGAGACCGGCCGATACTTTCCATGCGAACAGCGCGCTGGCTGTGCAGACTTCGGCGAGAAACTCTCTGTTCCAATCGGGTTCCCGATCGTAGCGCCTCCTTTTACTCGCGTCCCTTTGACACGATCGGGTA
>JAQJVL010000623.1:354179-389479 GCA_035578905.1 Stictocephala bisonia
GAAATGTACCACGCTCCGTGGATGAGAGAGCTCAAATTTAATTCTTAACTTTTCATCCCTAACTAGAATCGGGGACACGATCTGACAGGTTTTAACGGCTCTCACGATCGGGTTTCCGTATCGCGTCAATGGAAGAAGAGGAAGGGACGCGCCCATATATAAGACACACGGGCACGTTATGCTTAGTCATTTATTCAACACACGTCGAGCAGAGTCGTCGCTGCGTCTTCCGCTGTCTCTGTCCACAGACCATGTCCTCCAGTCCAGACAATAGTGGGTGATTTCAGAAGAAGTCGTTACAATAATACTGTTATTCGTAATTGCAGATGCCGAGACGATCCAAACACGCTACTACACAACATGTGCAATATAACACCGACCACGAATTTGGTAGAGTCGCAGCATGGCCACAACGGATGAGTCAAACCACACCCGGGTGGACGATCCCTAACAGAGGAGCGACAGTAAATCGGGATTTCGACGACGGCGCAGAAGAGGGAACGGCATGAGGCAACTGAGGAGGCGGCTGGAAATATTGGAGGAGCGTTTTAACATGTCCGCCACGACATCTGCATCAGGCACTGTCACGTCTGACGTAGACAAACGTGAGGAGGAACAAACTATGCCAACAAGACCTAGCCACACTGTCAGCCGACACCCAAGCCCGTCACTTCTGAAACGACAGAGCCGCCCGCCTGGAGAACAGACGACACGTATCTGTATTGAAACGAACCCAGAGTGATCCTGTCACCGCACCTCACACGACCGTTCCTGGCTCCAAATCTGCGGTTGAAGCTGAGGGTTATAACTTACTCGATGCAATGCGATCAACAGACATCGCTTCTGCATCTGTATCCTTTGGATATGCGGTACGAAGGGATTACTCCTCAAGATGTTTAGCGACAGTGGTTCAGTGGAGATCAGAGCAGTTTACTACGATGCGACCAACAGCTTTCAAATCCTCTCAAACTACTATGCCACGCGAGGAGTCTACTATACAGCCCTATACACGGCATAATGAGGTCCACGTGGTCGACACTGAAGGCCTGATCAGATGCTTCGATACGGCAATGGAATTTTAGTTTGTGTAAAGTAAATTAGGAAATAAACGCTACTGTCGTACTGTATTTTTCGTTTATCCTTACCATATTTCTCGACACACTTGAAAGGTAAAACCTGAAACCAAGATTCAGCCTTACAAAAGGGCTGGTTCGAACGATGTCGTGGACCTTCACGTTCCACTTCGCGAGTGCTGTCTGACAACGGTGCTGCGTGAGCTCGCAGACGTCCAGCAATGCAAAACGGTTCATCAACATGTTCTTGAACCACGTATGCCCAACATTCTCGTGGTTCGTCACTAAGCGGATGTTTACGTGTTGAACCTAGGTAAACAGGCTGTGGATAAATTTTATCAATCTAAAATGCTATAAATACGATGCCGAAACCTGGTTCGTCACTATGTTCACGAACCAAGTGCCGAACCAAAGGCGTGTTGTTCGTCGAGGGTGAAAGAACCAAGACAGGATAGATGTTCAAGAGTTTATTATATTTTTTGTTCACAGGAGACTGTGTCGAGAAACTCCACACTTTGGCAAGCAGGCACCAGGGTGTTGCTGGAATCGAGTACATCATCTGGCAGCGTGTATGGCAATAATTTTGCGAGTGACAGGAAATTGTTGCGACCGAATACTGTGTAGATAGGCTTTTGGTGGCGTCCCAGTGGCTCTCCTCTGAAAATTACATCATAAACATAACATCTGTGGTTTTGGTACTTCCTGATGTTTCTGCAACCGAAACAGTTTCACTGGGACGATTTCATATCAAACCGAACTTCCAACCATCACAATGGCACAAGACTGTACGGCCGACGTGCTAACATGACGACGATGTAAGTACGGCAGCGTGTAGCCGTAAACTATTTCTCGAAAGCGTGTCCTCTTACCGAAGTGCTCAATTTGATCGCAGCATCCGCGGATGTGAGACACGCGGATACTCGAAGCTTTCGTTCACCCGATGTTTCCGTCGTACTCCAGCATCGGATCTTTGGACGAGAAGAACGAGTCTGACTTGTCATCGTCGTCCCAACCGCCACTTTGTTTGAACGGTGATGTTTGATGAAGTCATGTTGTGAGTGGATGTCGAAACAGAGACGTAGATCTGATAAGTAGGCTAGTAGGACGGAGAAATACCGTCACATTCGTGGTCGACGGCGCCATCATCCCCCTCTCATAACTCTTTGCAAATCGCGTGATACATACGTTTCAATTTCAATTCGCTTGAATCGTCGTAGCATAAGGTGAACAACCACCTGAACCACAATACCACAGAAAGGATCTTTACGACGAACACGTATTAGGTCCACGCAACGTATTTACAACGGCCTAGACACACTGAACGTCGTTCGACACCCTCATCCGATTTGTCGTTGACGAGCACGAGGCCAGAAGCTACTGCGATCGTATCACCGAACGTTAAACTACCGACGTGTCGGCGAGCGTCGAGACAGTTCAAACGAAGAAGAACCCGTCGAGCGCGATTCCGATCAAATACTCCAGGTTGATCGCACCTGAAAAAGCGTTTCGTAAAAGATGGGTAGCACAGAGTGAGAAACCATCATCGTCTGATGTTACCGCTAGTGTATCCATGTGTTTTCAAGCAGAATGTTATGAATTTATTTAGCTCGACACTTATGTTTTCCACCGTTGGTGTCTACTGTTTCGGTGGCGACTTGAGATCGCGACAGTAGAAGTTTTCCCCTGATCCTAACGGCCTCCATCGGACTGTTGTCCGCTCTTGCCTTGTTGCAAACACCGACTTAACCGTCCTTGTATAGCAAGAGAATCTGTTTTGATCGAACCAGGCACATACTACATCACGCATTCGCGGCTCTAACGTTAACGAGACAGTAGTGGTGATTCCGCATCACGATTTGATGGCCTCTAACGACGTTCGTACGGTCGTTTCCAGTTGTTTACAAGGTAGACTGTCGGTAACTACCGTCTGGATCGCCGGCGAACAACATAGCGCCCGTCCGTTTGTGTCAGTACAACGTATTCCTATTGATATGTTCGGTAACGGTCCTCAGTCATGACATAACTATCACATCGATTCGAAGCCGAGGCGCACTGCGGTGAAAACAGGTTCGTTCAGCAGTGCTTCTCGATTTACCAGTACACATACCTAAGACGACATGGCCAACTGCTTTAGAACAGGTTCAACAACTGGGGTGTGATTCCGTCGCGATTTAACACGAGACGTTCCATGATAGGGGGGGGGGCGTGGCAGAAATCCACGTATATAACCTGCCGCAACGAAACGAAGACACGGTTGCTGTTACACCTTTCGTCAGGTGTCCGATCTGATTTGTAAAACGACGACATCACGTTAGTGGACGGTGTGTTAAGACGTTTGAGAACGACTCGCATCAATCATAAACGATTGTGTTTAAGGTTTTCGACGTGTCGTTTCAAACACGTCCCTCTTGATGACGTGCCGTAGTCTCCGGGTGATATGTTGCACGAGAGCCGTGATAGTAGGATAAAGCTGACGTAAATCGAACTCGAGCACGTCATGCTGTAAAGACCGCGAACGACTGCGAAAGTGGTTTGGTGCGTTTTCGTGCGAGAAGATCGTTACAAGAGGACACGGAGTTGCAGGTGCCTGTGTACAGTGGACATATTCGTCAGCGCGTCCCATAATACCATGTTAGCTACTCTGGACGAGACGAGTACTGAGTTCGTTCGTAGCCGGAACGCGAAGACGTGATAGGTTGTTCGCGCGGACCTTCGTGTGTATGGTACTTACGGTGTATTTCAAGCTCCGAAAACGTCCTAAGATGCCGAGTCGTATTCTGTTGGCCATTTCGAAGGTGACGTCCCAGTATCTGTTCGAACAGAATTCCGAAACGGCCGTGCGCAGTAGTCCTGACTACGTTTCCAACAGTCGTTAGGCGTTCTGACGCGACGCGAATCATTCCTTGTAGAGTTCTGGCGTCGATGCGTACGTATCCGTTGCACGAGAACGTCGAGTCGTCCCCATAGTTTTTTTCGTAGGTCCGTGCGAACGCAGACCTCGTTAGGATCCAGCCCGTTGCACAGACTGAACCAAAGTCTAAGCTGATGGCGTGCGAAACAATCGCGCGCGCCCGAAGTCATCGACGACTGGACCGATCGTTTGATTTCCGTTTTCCATTGTCGGCCGTTGGTACGTTGGACGCGAAACACCAAGGCTCGTAGAAGTTGCGTGCCACCATTTCACTGTCTGCGAATCGCTGACCGCTATTCTGATGTACGGCGTTTGATGTTGTCTTTTCCAGATGACGTTTTTCTCAGATCTCGCAACATGTTAAGTCGGCGCCTCACGACCTTCGGAACACGCCGGGAAACGGCGATCATTTGCGTGCTGTCCGTTGCACCGCAGCTGATGCTGGTGGTCGTTTGCACGCGTCGGCGAACGCTGTCAGGAAATCGTGGACTTCTCGGTCCAACAGTAGTAGACGTGCAGCACGTGGGCTGATTGTCATGCGATCTAGAACGCGACACGTGGTTTGCACAGAATAGCGTTCACACCGAAACATCACACCACGGCAACTCCTCTAGATTTTGGTCCAATACGAGTATTCTATTGAGTCCGTTGGACTGTATATAGCGAAGTACGGCCGACGTCGTGAACACTAAGCGGGCCACACCTCGTCCGATGTTTTTATATTTTTTTCCAACATCACGGACACGGCGACGCATTAGCCTTCTTTTGCCGTTTTCCGCATCGAATCCGAGCTTTCGACTGCTGTTCCGTAATACCGACGTCACCTGCTAGATCTATCGACGTGTCCTCGCTTCCTTTTGCCTGCCGATCTTTTAGAGCACGCTAGGTGCCCGCGCGACCCACCACGGCGGACGAGTACAACACGGACGTGCCCGCCGTGATATCTTGTCGGGCTCCCCTCCATTCGTCGATGGCTGACTTACGGTAACCTACCGGAGGAGCGTCCTATAACGCAGAAGTTTATTTCGAACATCTCCGTCGACTGGCGTCGGCGGCGAACGACGCTCGCTTGGCCGGCCCGACAGTCGAACGCGCTGCTAATTCGGTATCGTACCGTCGGTTTTCGTTCTCCTCGCTCATAGGCGAACAGCGGTTCCAGGTAGTCGACGATCGGCAACGGCACTCATGTTCGCCGGAGACGCGAAGTTTATGGCGTACTACGTCTGGTGTTCGCCGCGTCGAAGGCCAAAAAGTTTGGAGTGCTCCGAGCGGGTCGGCACGTGGAGAACGAGAGTCGTACTAAAGCGCCCACGCCCGACGTTCCACAGTGGGTAGAGCTTGTCGAACGAACGCTGTAGATCGCCGGCGGTCTCGAGCGCAAGAACGTGACCTGGCAGAACGTCGTAAGCACAGTCCCGCTGAAACAAATAGGGGATTCAACGAACTTGACGTTATCGCAGAACCCATCGTCCGTTTTGAAGGTAGTGTCGGCAGACGCCAACAGTACGTTGTAGAACGTAGCGGACTCACCACTGCGACTGCTATCGTCCGGTGGAGAGTGGAGAGTTCGCGCGATCGAACGACGATGGACCCTCGAGTAGCACTCCGTGAGAAAGCGGGCTGTTCGTAATTGATGACTAGAAACAGGTGAAGGCACGTAATCCGTTATGTCTGATAAGTCAGTTTGTCTCTTGTCGAATATGGTGCGCAACAATCTGTTTCCTTTGGCGAAACGCGTTATTCAGCAAACGATTCCGGATACCGTGGTGTGCCATCTGACTCGTTCTACACCTACGCGGTTAGTTACTTGTAACAGGTGGCGACAGTGATGATTCGGTGAAAACCGGATCGAATTAACAACCACGGCATTGGGGCACGTATCGTTTATCGCGATTCGCGTCGCAACCTACCTCGTGTCTATTATTGCCGACGTAGCAAGTCATTAATCCGTTTAATAGTCACCACGGTGTGGGGGGGGGGGGGGGGGGGGGTGGAGACAGATCACAGCGACCAGACCGTTTTCAGGAATCGGGTACGAATCATGACGTCGTGGCCTAATGTACGAATATTACTTCCTGGACGTGATCCGCACAGAAGTTTGGTGACCAGGTGCGAGTTCGGAATTTGTGGAAAACAATATCGTTTAACGGCGCATACGTGCGCGGTCGACGAGTTAAGAGAACGGTCGGTCTCCGGCGACCGCACACGGGCGAGTGGAACGGAGACAGCGTTCGTCCCGTGCGAGGAGAGAGTACGGGAACAATAGGTCTGAGTGAACTTCACGAGTACAAGCTTTACAACGAGTCCGTAAGACCCGGTCCTTCCGGCACAACTACTCGTTTTTGCATGTACTTCTACGACAGTGGGTGCGAGCGATTGCGTGTGCCGTCGTCAACCGGCCACCGACCACGTGTGCAACGCCATTCGATAAAGATCGTTCGCGTTTGGAACGGAAGAATATTGCATCGACCTGGCGAGATGTCCGAAGTCGAAGTGTCCGACTATACGACGCCGACTACATACACAGAGTGTATTCTAGGCGCGTTCTTGTGACCGGCACGTTTTTTACTAATCAGTGTTCCCGCGAGTCGAACAACAACAAGGTGTGTCACAGCAACAGCAAGGAGCAAATACAGGAGGCACAGACGGTGGCCTCCTTCTACGACAAGACGTGCAACCGACCGGTGTGAAACTGTTTTCACGGACAGATTCGAACCGTTTGCGAATCAACGATAGAGACGGCAACGATTGACGGACATCACGAGACAGGAACTTATGCTAGCAGTTGTACGAGGAAAGTTGTATGCAGAACAAGAGTCGATACGAAACACCGCTCGACATGCGGCTTATCAGAGGGTTCATTTCGTCTGTCAAAGAAAAGGGTCTGGCCGGGCATCGAACGACTGTCAAAAACAAGATATAACACAACTACAGGAATCGGTCTGAACACGTTCTGGATAAATTGCGTCGAATAGCGATGCGTAAATCCCGATGTGGAACCCGTCACTTAAGGCGGGCAAGATCATTCTGGAATCTCGCAACGCTGAGCTACCTAAATCCAAGTCGAAACGAAAAAGCTGAACGAGCAGAAGTTGAAAAGTGTACCGGAGAGATGTCCCCGGCTATCTGGTGGAAACCCAACGAACGACGCAACACTAGGAATCAAACGCGCCGAAATCCGATACACGGAGATCGGCCACCGTGCACGTCTCACAGACTCCATCAACAGCCGGCCGTAAGCGCCAGCAAACGCCGGCCGCTGTCGGCCAACAGGCGAGGGGAATCGAAAAAAGGATGAAACGGGAACGGTGGTCGTGGCCGGCGAGCGTTGTGGTCGGTTTTACGGAAGTCGGCCCGGCCGAGAGTTTCGGTGGCCGAGGCGCGGGGTCCTAGACACAACGATTCCTCGGTACAAGGACGTGAAGACGTCGGGTCATCTAGAGAAGTTTGGGAGCAAGGCGGAGGAACGGACCGTCGCACGTTCAACCAAGTGTCCGTGTCGTATCTGCCGCTGACAAGGTGTTGTCAAATTACCGTACAAAACTACAGTGGAACACGTGCTACGGTCACGGAATCGTCGAGACTGTACCGCTGACGCTTTTTCGGATTCGTGTGTATGAAGTACGTGGTCGAACATTTCGACCGCCGGCTAAGAATATGTTGTTCACCGATCGAGTCGTGGATAGTCCGTACGGACACGTGCACCAGGATCGTCGACGCGTGGAGCGGGGGATCGACGCATTGACTCACGACGCGACATCGATCCGTTGGTGGTGTTCGACGACGGTTCCTGTACAGAGCGAAACGGCAAGTGACGGACGAACGCCGAATGGAGTATGTAAGTGTATCAACCACGCGGTCACGTCGTGGAGAATTCAGCGTTCCCCCCCGCCGGCTGTGGAATTCCTAGTGTATCTGGAAAAACCGTGTGCCACCCGGACGCGTGGATAAAAAAAAACGATCGCCGCTATCTATGCGTGTACTAACAACGAGGGAGTGCCGCTGTTACCGGTACGAACGCGGTGAAATGATGTTCAGACACGTCCTGGAAACCACGTATGAACGAAAACGGGACGCGGGTAAGACCGCTATTACGTTTGGGCGACATCGATGTTTGTTTTTCAGCAGACACGAACTCGATATGCGCTGTGCCCTCGTCTCCGGCAGCGTCGTTGTAACGATCGGAACGAACGTTATTTTAGACCGCGACCAACCGTTGATCGATCCGTTGGTTCATGACGCGTTGTCGTGACGAAGGTGTTCGACGACGCTGAAACCCACTGCTCGTTGTTGGCGAAACACCTGGACAGTACACGGAATACACGGCGACCGCCAAACGCAGTGTTTCGGTGAACGCTAGGAAATCGGCCTGCCTCCAACGTGTAACTACCGAAACGAGCCGCCGAACTGATACGCGTTCAGCATATATTCGTCGATACCCGACGGGTACGACAGGACGACGGCCAAACAGTGGAGAGAGAACACGGATACCCGAGTGGGTCACCCTCAGAGACTTCGCGAGAACCCGCGCCGAACTCGACAATTGTCCTCAGCCGAAGACGACTGCGATTTCACGGACCCGCTCGTTTAGCCAACTTCTACATGTTACGTACGGTGTTCGCCGACGTGGCCGGCTACAAACGTCGAAGATGCGAACGTGGTTTGGACGCATCGGTCGATCGAATCTAGCGTTTCAGTTTACAGCTTTTCACTGACATTCGTGGACAGAACAAAATCCGACTGACATAATCGAGCCGCCGGCGAAGCACGCGGCCCCAGCGTGTGTGTTGTTGGAACGTCCGAAGGTAATCCCACCACGCGTCATGTTCATGGTGTGTACGATACGGAAGAATTGCGACGTCTGCGATCGCGTGACCGAACGGAAGACTCGCGAGGTGATCCTGGAGCGAAATGTGCGCGCATCGTCGGACGTACGAATGGTGCTGTAAACGACGGTAAATCGGCCACGGATCCGAAATTCGTCTCGCGGACGATCATATTCGACGCGCAACGCGATTCACACTGGCCTTTCCCAACCGTTCAGAAAGCTGTCGTGGTGCGAAGTGAATACGGCAACTACCACGTGTACAACATGAGAAACGACGCGATGCTGTTGCGTCACGTTGCGCGTGCTGAAGGTGACGGAGCTTTGTCAGCCACCTGACATGTCGAAACGCCGTGAGGGTTGGCGAACACGACGACTACGTGTTCGTGAGTGTAAACCCGAGGTGAAGCCTTACGACGCGCTGATCACATGCGAACGAACGCGAATAACTACGGTTCGAGGTGAATCCCGGCGAGCGTTCGTGACGATTGACACACGCGTGCCGGCACACGTAGCTCGGACAAGTACACGGAGTGAAAGTGGTGAACAGTTTCGGCCCAGAAAGGTTGGCACTTATCAAAGACCTAAACCGTATTTCGGTCGGTGCCCCCACGACGAAGTGCAAACGTTCCTGTTCAAATAACTGTGATGAATCAACTGTACGTAATCGTAGTCACGACAACCTATCGGCAGTACTTTGCAGATGAAAGAAAACATGTTCCGCCTATAGCGAACAGCGGTGGCCGGTGAACGCCACCAGCGTGGAATATTCGCAGTGTTTTTTCACAGAAACAGAACCGGTGACAAAGTCTTGTCTGGTCCAGATTCGACGAAATAGATGCGTTCGGTGATTAAACGCTGGGACTGACGACGTTTTCAGAACCTACAAAAGCTCTTGGACACCGTGTACAAAGTCCGTGACGGTCTGCTCAATCCTCCACAGCACGTCAGATACTGAGCTTTACAGGTGGCGTCGGCGTAGCGTACAGTTTTTTCCGCGACAACACTGTGCCGTTCGCGTCGCGAGACGAAGTCAGAATGTTTGTTGGACATCTACGACGCCGTACAGGCCGAACGCCGAAACCGATCGTGCGGTCCGGCAGTAAAAACAGTAGCAAAGCGCTGTTTGGACGTTCTGACGCGATGATCAGCGATTTTGACAAATACGTCACTTATCGAATTAGGTGTGCTGTCCCGTCACCCGTCGGAGGAAGGAGGAGGAAGAAGCTGTAAAGCCGATGGTACAAAAGCGGCCGACGTGTTTCGGCGACGGCAAAAACACGCACGTGCTCCGTATACAAGGGCCAGTGGATCAAAGCGTTCAACGATGGTTTGGAGCGACTCGGCGTCATCGTGAACACCCTGTGATGTTCCTGGACTTCGTATTGTGCACGTACGACTCGGCGAAATGTGATACGAACCGTGAAAGCTGTAGCGGAGAGCCTAGTTAAATCGTAGACCTCTTCGACCTTACGATCTACTCGACGGGTGTCAAGTCGATAGACAGAAGCCGACAGGTCTGTGATGATTGTTGTTGTTTTTTTGTTCGGCCGTTGGCCTGAAATGCATAAATGCATGTAACTGGATGTGATTTGGTCTTTGATTTCCTTCTCATCGTCCCTATCAAACTCGAGGAGGCGCGCTGATCAGAGCCGAAATAAGTGAACTGAGTATCGAACGGTTTCGGCGCATCGCTCACTTTATCCAATCATTTTAGATGCGGACTCACTCACCTATTCTATGCGCTTGGCGATATCGTACAAGAGGTAAGCGTAGATCACACGAGAAACGCGAAGAGCACTGCGGTGCAGACCCAAGCGGTGGTGGCCATTTGACGGTCGGTGGGTGCCCAAACCGTGAACTTACCTTTGCCGCTGATGGCGCACGAAGGAATACGGATTCGCCCGACGGACCGACCGCGTGGTTGTGTGTGTTCGTGCCCGGCCTAAAGGTACGTACTGAAGATGTCCTGACGTGTGACGCCGGACGTGCCGCCGTGGCGAGTCTCGACAGAAAAGCGATCGAAACCCGTGCGTAGATTTGTAGCGAAGAGGAGCAAGAGATCGAACACCTGATGAGCTGCTGACGATCGACGTGTCTTGTGACACACCCTCAAGATCGGATGTGCGGTATTGTCAGGAAGTCAAAGTTCTGAACGGCTTGTACACGCGAGACGTTACGGCCACGTTTCAGGATAACCTACGAAACGAATGTGACAGCGTCGTTCTGACCGGTGACGGTGCTGCACCGCGTGGGACGTTTGCAGACATCTTTCGCGTGACGACTGGACACGAGGGTGCGTTAATGCCGCCGAAAGACCTGTTTTCAGTACTTGCAAAGTGCGATCGGTGATTACGGTGGCGGTACGCTATTGCGCACCGTATGGAGGTCTGGTGTGTAGGTACATGCTCGAGGAAATATGCACAACGGCCACGCCGTGACGACGTTACAGCAGACGCTTTGTACCGTAAAGTGGAAACTGCTGTACGCTTTGGGCGTTCCGCACTACGGTACGGTGCGTGCATATAATACACTACCTGGATAGATCCACACGGCGGTGATTCACAGAACGTGTAGAAGCATCCAGTCTTTATTCGACATGATTCCTTTCAGTGATCTTAACGCGCAGATCGACGGAATCGAAAATCACGTGCGACCGACGTGTTCTTCCATCGTAGCGTCGAAACGGTACCGTAGCGAGTTGTTTTTGAAACGTACCGATCGAGAGTTATCGGTGAACATTGATTGATGTGGAGACTTCCCGGAGCCCGACTCACCGTTCTGACGGACGATACGCTACACAAGGCGGCTTTCGCCAAATCGTCGCCTGCCTTGATCAAGAAGATGACTTCCAGATTTCCCGGCGATGGAGGAAATACAAGAGCGTCGTACGAGCGGCAGCGTGCATTTTCGCTTCTTAAAATTCGGCTCAGAGATCGACCGACTGCGTGTACCTGTTCGTAAACGCCGTCGGTTTCATGAGTCCGTCACTTATCGACAAACGAATTCATGTGTCCGCAAGTGCGGTGCCGTGGCGACGGGTTGGTTTCAGTGTAATAGAGGATACACGACGATTCGACGTGCACCCGCCGCGATGGTCCATACCGGGTGTTACACGACCATCACGGAAGAGGAGACGACGGTCGGTACCGTAATATACGGCCTCGACGAAAGGCCAAGTAACAGTCGTTCACGTAGGAAGTTAAAACGCCATCGACGTGTTTCCGCGTCGTTGAGTCGACGTAATTGGCACGGCGAAATGTTCGCAGCACCACGGTCGGAAAGCAGAACGGTATAAAGTAACCTTTGGGAGGCGGCGATTTCACGACGATTCCTCGTCAGAGGGGTGGTTTCTAGGTCGTGGCTCACATACGGGGTGGAAGATGCAGCGACACTTGAAACGTCGGCCGATGCGTGTTGAGCGTAACGCGCCACAGACGCGGTGATCTGTCGAATCGTCTGTCGCTAGAGCTATGGCAATAGTCATATCGTACCGTAACGCCGTCGCTTCCTGCAGCGACAGCAGACACGATGGCACCGGTGCCGATTCTTCAGACGACGGTTTAACACGCGTCACCGTAAAGCTCGCCGCGGACTGGAGAGGTGTAAACTATCATAATAGGTGGTCACCACAGGATTCAAGGATTTCGTACACTGAACCGGGCCTAACGTGGATACGACTCGTATATCGTCAATAGATGGAATGAGGCAATTTCGTCATCGTCTACGTAGAACAAAAAGCGATGAAGTGGTCGTTGCCGCGGTACGACTGCAATGCGAACGCCCCCAGGAATTTGGCGGACGGTTGACCACAACGGACCAAGCCCCGGACACAGATTATGACGGAGATGTCCTCCAGTCCCCCCCCCCCGGGAACACGGCGGACAACATCGGAAGAATGACAACGGTGGATCAGGTCACGTGTGAGGAGGAAGACGCGTGTTATATCGACGGGGTTGTCAGATCCCTCTATGAACGCTGGGTTTACCCATGCGCCTGGTCGGTGACTGTGCACGAAGGCAGTACGGCATAAGCGTGGGATCTTCGTCCGTTCTGTTACGGAGTGATCGCCGAAGTGGTTCTTTCAGGTCGTGTAGAACAACAGCAGTGTACCCGTCTGGACGTGTTCAGTGGGATCGACGACAACACTCGCGACGGTGTAAACGACAGAAGATTAACAATAACGACTTTTCAGCGAACACGCTACAAGAGAAGACCACTTTACGGCGTGTCGGTGGAATCGAACCCGGCGTCAGCGCAGTCCTACGACGGTGACAGCGTGGATTGTTCAACCGACGACAGGATTCGACCGGTCGTCGTCACTTTGGACAGGCGTTCGACTCGACGAGTGCGCTACTAGAGGTGTTTAGACAGTTGTACAACGTGATCGGCCACGGTATTATACGACGATTCGCACTCTTTACTCTGCATTACGACGCGAGTACTACTCGTTGCAAATGCAAGTGCAGTACAAGAGCCGCAGTTTGCAGCCAGACGATTATACAAAGATTCGATTGTCCAAGTCCTTCCGAGACGTTATACAGATGGTCGGCAGCACGTGGATGAAGAATCGTACTTGAAAGCACGCTTGCCGTTCAATTACGCGATTTTAGACGGGCCTATCGACAGAATTCCATTAGACATACACTAGAACGAGCCGAAAGGACCTTGTTGGCGGTACCAGTATCGACTGCTTCTAGAAGAAACGATTGCGAAAAGATGCAGTTGACAAACAACTGAAAAGGCCGATGCGGTGATAGCGGCCTAGACAACGGTATTCGTTCGGTGAAGGCGAATGGATGTGCTTACGGCATCAATAGACGTCGAATGTGAAACGTTTGACATGTGGGACGATACAAGATACTGTTTTGGTACATTTTCGCAACGACGCCGGATATCGGATTAGGCGCCCTATAGTAACTCGTCGCAACGGTGAATGATCATTATGTTAACAAGTCAAAATGCATCGTATCACCATCGCGCGACGTGTGTATTCGAAAGGACCTGAGCGCCTACAAAGTGCTACTGCTTTCTGTCGTTGTGTCTGATCGGCAACCGATTTTACGTACCAACGAATGGTCAACGAGAGTGCGGAAGAATATCTGTACACTCGTGAGGAAATCGAATCGCATGATCCGGTCAAACGAGCACCACTGCAAGAACACAGAGCGTTAAATGTCTTTCGACCGTTTTCGAAGAGGTCCGATGCCAACCGCTAACCTCTGACATAGTAGAAGTATATGCATCGCGAATTAGAAGAGGAAAACGTTCGAGTGACGCTGCGGATTAGATCGAAATCGCACGATTCGTTCGTTTACGTGGTCGCACGTTTGCTGTCGGCGGCGTGCAAAGGAGCGCTGGCTGAAAATACAGACACGGTCGAACAAGCATTTACCGCTCTGTACAACAACCCGAATACGCGACCAGTGGACGACGACTGCCCAGACTCCGATGGTTCTTTACTGCGGTGTAAGGACGGACAAGGTCGAACGTTGGCCGACTGTTTTGGGGTGTTCGCACTTCGCGCACTGTGGTATCTGTCGTACTGCACGTTCTACAGACACATGGACCGTAAGAGCCGCCGGCGATTCCGGATCGGCTGTTGTGCGCGGAAGGGCTTTCCACTGCTCGTTCCAGGACTTCCGTTGAGACGGTGTTTTACGTACGACGAAAAGCGTCTGTACGACGGCGTTCAGTTCGAGCTTTCCAACGTGGCTGACCTAAGGAAAACGATCAAGAATCTGGCGACGAGACGGTTGGTGAGTATCATGGAGACACAAGTGATGGACGTATTGAAAGAATAAACGATCTTCAATTATTCAGAACTTTATTTTCTACCTGTTTGTTCACCTGTAGGCTTTTTCGCGAAGTCTTTGTGATGATACTCGGGCGACTTTCTGTAATCGATATGTCTTTCAGCATCGTCCAGTATACTGCGCAAAGTGACGGCGTACTCACGAAGTGTACTGTCGAGGTGATCGGTTTCCACACCTTTCACCCACTCGTCGAATTCGTCGGTAAAGCGAATCGTGAAACTCGCTAATTTCGCGTACAGTCCGGTGAAGGTTTGTAACAGATCATTACGCAACGACTGTTCTTTTTTGATCGCATTTTGCGCGATGTAGGATCCGACGACGTTATAGCCGAATCGGTTCTTACTGCCACTCGGCGAAGTAGCCGAAAGAGAGAGTTGAAGTTCGCGTACGGTAGTACGTTTGACATAACTTCCGTCTTGTGGCAAAAGCTCTCGACTGCTTATTGGCGCTGCGTATAAGCGGTCGGGTCTACGCGTTTCGTGCGATAAAGCTCTGCGAGCTTCTCGGCCTCTACGCGTATCTCGTCCAGTCGCTGGCCCTGTCGGTAGGGGTCCGTGGTTTCGACGGTCCGTTGAAAGATGACTGACACGGATCTGATCTTCTCGCACATGCCGACCAGTACTGCTTCCAGAGACCGTTCGATATTCTCCTTCGTCGCTTCAATCGTTTGTACGATGCGGTTTATTCGGTCCTTGAAAGCCTCGGATCGTTCGGCGACGGCTCGTGACGGTGAGGGGGTGTAGTACTGATAGGCGTTTGCGGCCGTACATCTCAAATAGACGCTTTGTACAATCATATACGTGTACATTTCGCGTGCTTTTCCCAAAAGATAGGTCAGATACCGGTGAACCGTATTCACGAGTTCACTGTCGGTCACCTTACCGGAACGGGCGATTTCCATCCGTTCGACGTTCAGTACCGACGATTTCAAGCTACGTAAACGGTCTATAACGAGTCGTGTACTTTCCGGAATATCACTCGTAGCACCTTCCGCCGGCCGCGCTTTCTCCCCACCGGTCAACAGCGTTACCGAAGAGATGTCGCTTGCCGTCACTACTCGTATATTTTCGTTTAGACGTCGAGACATCGCACTGGCTACAATTTCGCTGAAGCTCGCCTGAAGTCCTGCGTCGAAACGTTCCAATTCGGATTCGAGTTTATCGCGCAACATAGTCTCGACAGCCAGCGTTCTCCTATCGACCTCCTGCTTTATACGGTCCTCCAGTTCACGTTGTTTCGTCGCTATTTCGTTTGCCACACGCTGTTCTACAGCGTTCTGGAAACGTCTGTCGTACTCCTCACGGTCTTCCGCCGGTGACGGGGAAACTGTTACGTTTTCGTCACTGGCGGACATGGACGAATACCGACGATCCGATCGTCGATCGTCCGCCGCCGTGACTTTGTTTTTGATATCATCTAACGCGGCTATGACTCGGCCACGTTCTGTCACGCTGTCGTCGACTATCCGCCGTAACAAAGTCACGATCGCTTCGCTGTTTTCGTCGCGTGACGAAGATTCGGCGAACGTACGGGCGAGCGTGTCGAGCTCCCTACGATTACGTTCGATACGGTCTCTATTCATGTCGTTCAACGTTGCAATCTGCTCTTCAATCACACGTATCTGACTTTCGTAGCGTGCAATCTGTTCTCGCATCGTATCTATCCTGCGGTCAACGGTCGTATTACGAGACACAGCGTCGTTAGCGGCCGCACGGCTAGCGGCTAGCTGACGCTTCGCGGTGGTTAGTTCGTTTCCCAACCGACCGCTTTGTTCTCGACAGAGCTTGTAGCGATCCTCGAACAACTGATTCACCGTTCTGATGTTGGCGGCGAACTCGTCGCGTACGTTCACCGTCAAGTCTCGATCGCTGGTCACGACCGGTCTGTCGAGTAAATCGATCAGACGTCCGCCCAAGTAGTCGGATCCGTCCGCGGTCTCGCGGCTCGTTTTCGGACAGCCGCTGTTCTCCGAGACGTCCGATCCCGTCTCGGAGTCCACCGGCAGAACGGACAGATCGGAACACGCGACACCGCCTATTTCGACACACACTTCGGCCGGTAGGCCGATGCGAAGTGACTTTAAAAGTCTGTGTGCGTAATTGTACTGTACTATGAGGTCGGGTGTCAGAATCGCACCGAATTCAGGGTTCCGTCGGTGTCGCCGCCGCCTAAGATTGGCCATATATTTTAGTTGGGCGTTCCTAGTTTTCACCAACTGTTCGTACGTTCGACGTACGGCCTCTTGTGCCTCGATCGCACCGCGTTTTTCGTCGTAGTCACTCATACCGTGTTACTTACGAGACTCGTCAACGGTTCGACGCCTCCTTCCACCTGTCTGCTTTACGACGGTTCGTAGGGCCGGTGCAGTTGCCGGTCGACAATCGTCCGAGGTTGCCGCCGAAACGTTTGTGGTCCCTAATCCGTTTTTCACAGTGTCGTACGCCTCTCGAAACCAACTGGTCGTCTACAGTGTCGGTATGAACGTACAAGACTCGGTATACGATATCGGCCAAATCTCGGTCCGGACGAGGCGAGTATCCGAAGTTGACGTCCTTGTCGGCCTCGTCGAACAGACGGTTTAGCGTTTTAATGTGATCGCGCAGCAGGGGAGGTGGCAACGTCATCGCGGACCGTTCCCGGTAGAGACGCTTGAAAGCGGTACCGAAGTCGATTACGAATGTGGCCAACTTGTTGTACAGTCTGCGGAAATCAATCAACAACCCGTTACGTTTACTCGTCTCCAGACTGAGGGCCGCGTTCATGATCGAATGTTCGATAAATCCTTCCTCGACGCGGTCCATGTCCGCCGTGCCGTTCGCCGCGTGAGCTTCGCGGAGTCTGGAGATGTCGGCATCGTATTCGCGCACGTCCTTTCGGATCGACTCCAAATCGTTACGTTCCGCTTCGTTCAACCCTTTCATCTGGTACGTCGTGTAGTGTGTTATTAAACGGCTTTCGTCATCTCGCAACTCCTTCAACGTCGGCGGATCGTAGAACGGTCTGTTGTTCTCGACACGGCTCGTCAGTCGGGTCAGTCGGAAGTATTTCTCCAGAGATTTCGACGACGCGGACAGTAGATCGATCGCTTTGTCAAAGTACGTTTTGATCTTGTTAGAGTCCGCGTTCGAGGGAATCGCCGTGCGAACATCTATAACGTCTTTCGTGCGAGCCAGAAATTTGTCTAAGAGCTCGCGCGGCAAGAACTCCAAACGCGCGAAATCTTCGGCTGCGGCCGTATTGATATCGTCGAGACCGGTCGACTGATCGCACAGGCAGTCGTACATATCGCGTGCGATCCTCAAGAGATCGTCTATGTTCTTGTACGTACTGTACACGGGCTCGTCGACAGGACTCAACGGTTGGTACAACGGCCCGTGGCTCTCCAAGACGCGGGGCGTAGGAACAGTGTCGGTTACACGGGCGAGGGAAAGTACATCGTCTAAAACGCCTTTGATTTCCATCAAACCCCGATCGTGTGGCTTCGCTGTAACGACGGTTACAGCACCGCCGCCTATGAGCTGCGAAACTTCGGCTTCAACGGTCTCGTCAAAACGGCGTTGTAGTTCCGCCCGCCTGGTTTCGTATTCGGTTTCCAATTCACTGCGTACACGCCGGTCCGATTCGAGAGAACGTTCGTTCACGTGACCGTTCACATACTCCTCGATCTCTTGAGCACGATCCGCCAAAGACTTCTTAATACGGTCGGTGGCCGCGATCTGTACTAACCTGTCGAATTCGTCCGGTGGCGGATCCGCGGGTGGCCGCCGCGTTACAGACGGTGTGGCGTTCGCGATTGATTCTACGAATCGCTTGCTCTGTTGCGCGTGAACGTGATCTATGATGCGCACGGTGGCGCGTAACTCTTTACGTTCCTTCTCTTGGCTTTCGATCAGCCGTCGTAAAAGACGGATTAGTACTTCGTTGTTCGCGTTAGATCCGTCCGACCGAGCTAATGCCTGTAACAGTTTCTCGACCTCCTGTCGGCCTCGTGATATAGCGTTCTCGTTCGTTTCACGCAACGAGTCTACGCGTTTTCGTGCCACGTTCAGTTGCGACTCGTAGCGCGTGATCTGATCACGTAAGTCCTGTACGGTCCGGTCGACCGGCGACGTCGAAGGCGCTGTGACGGTGATTTCTGACGCCACCATTTTACTGGCCACGAGTTGTTGGCGTACCGTAGCCAGTTCGTCACTCAGACGGTCGCTTTGCTCCTGGCACAATCTGTAACGCTCTTCGAACAACAGACTCAGCGTCCTCACGTTGGCCGCGAACTCGTCGCGCACATTTACGGTCATATCGTGGTGGTCGGAGTAGACGGGTCTATCGAGTAAATCGACGATACGACTGGTCAAGTAGTCGGATTCGTGTGCGGCGGCCGTTTTCGTCGATTCGGTCCACTCTCCGCGATTCACTCGCGGCGCAACCGGTCTTATTGCGGACATATTCGAACAGGTAACACCACCGTCTTCGGCGCAGATGTCGGCCGGCATTCCGCTGCGAAACGAACCGACGAGACGGTGCACGTAATTGAACTGGAGAACGAGATCGGGCGTTACGACAAACCCGTATTCCCTGTCCTTCAGACCCATGTCAGCTATCTGTTTCATCTGCGCGTTCCTGGCCGCCAGGAGGCGATCGTACGTCTGACGTATAGTGTCGTCCATCCGTACGTTCTTACCATTTACGGTTCTGAAAGGGTCAAGAAGAATAGTCGACTTCAGGTTTGAAAAGTGTGGAGTTTTTTATTTTTGTTTTCTACAACAGTCTATGTGATGTGACGAGCGTCCGACCAACGTTTTCAGCGGATGCAGGATAACAGATTTACTTTACCATCTTTCTCATCCCTCTTGTTTTTGGCGCTATCTTTACTGCCGATATTCGATAGGTCCTCTTGCTTGCCGTAGACGTCTTCGTCGTGACGGATTGACGGACGGACGGGCCTGTACTGGTACACGTCTCTGTGTCGACCGACGTCTAGCATTTGAGTCATCGCTTTTATCTTCTTGTTCTGTTGGTCGATGCTACATATCAGCTTTTCCAATTTCAGACCGATGGCGTTCAAATCGGTGTTTTGGTCAGGTCTCGATTCGACGGACGTTACATCGATCCGGCTAACGTAACGGTCGCGAGAACCTTCTGTCTCCGATCTCTCTTGCTGGCGTCCCACTGTCGTGCGACGATGTCCCGTGTTAATGAATTTCAACATGTCGTCTGACTCGTTGTTGCCTGCACTGGACAGTGGTACAGGTGCGGCGAACGGACGCTGTAGTTGTTGGCGTTCGTCAGACAATAGGAGGTCGTGTTGAATGTGCCACGACTCGGGCGGTGGTGGCAGAAACGATGCCGAAGGTGACGGTGGTGGAGACTGTTGCGTCCGCATCTCCGTATCGTCGTCGGCCGGTGACCGACGGAGTATGTTCTGTGGAGGTGAAGACGTGTTTCGCGAGTGGTCAAAGGCGTCATACAACGTTTTAGCCGGATCGGACTGTCCGGATTGATCGTTCCGCGGTTTCGTTTCAAAAATATTGACGCGACTGGCCACGGTACCGGCTCCGATACAGACGGACGCGTCGACTTGGTTCGACGTGTTCGTTCTCCTTCTATCGTCCCAACTTATCACCAACCGCGCCGAGTTGTTCCCGCGAGGATCGTCGGATCCGCCGTTAGCTGGCGGTTTGTTCGGATTCGTAGCACTGGCTGCACCGTTCGTAGTGCCGCCTTCTTGATCGCGGCCCATCGATACGTTCACGTCCCGCTTCCTTTCGTACACCATCTTCTCACCGACGGTTTCCACACGGTCGTTACACCGTTCGTGGTTCGTTGGCTTCGGAGTCATCTCGGTCGATGCTGGCGGACGACCTCCGACACGTCCGTTGAACAGAGGAACTGGCGGTGGCAACGTGTCGTAGTCACCGTAGCTGGGTTGCGATGTATCAGCCACGTGTTCGGCTTTGCCGATTGTGGTTTCATCGAGTTGTTCGGTCAACTCGTTGATCGTCACGTCCAACATGTTCTCAATGGATCCCAGGACGGAAACGGAGTCTTTCCGGCTCGTTTCCGTGTACACACTCTCTTCGTGTTTCCCCTCGGGCGGCCACTGTGCCGAATCATTCGTATCTCGGCCAGACTTCGGTTTCGGTGGAGCGAACGGTTTCGGTGGAGCGAACGTTTTCAGCCGAATCGCAGCACCCGGTTCGTCATGATGCGACGCGGAGTGGTTGTCTGTGCGCAGTGAAACGGACGCGTTAGATGAAAGCTCCGCGTATCTTTGTGACGGTGTTGAAGCGGACCTGCGGACGATGCCTCTGAACGACGGTCGGGAGCGCCAGTCCTTGACGTCTTCATTGCGAATCATGTTCGTCGCGATCGGTTTACTGATTATCATTGCTGTCCGACGAGCGATCGACGTCGTACTTGTAATGCAAGGATTACGCATTACCACCGCCGGCCACGCGAAACATTCGATACGACAACGTGTGGCCACAAATAGCTCTACAGACGCGTCGTCTATTACGTGTCGGTCGACAGGGCTCGCACGCGATAGTCTTTTTTATTTTACACACTCGTCGATTCAAATCAGCATCTCCTTGGACTTGACGCGTTTCATTTTGGCGTTAGTATCGGCCGTGTTGATGCGCAACACGCTCGACCTGGGTTTGTCGAAAAAGTTCCTCGGCATGACGCTGTAAATCACGTTGGGATCCTTCTGCACCCACTGAGCTACGATCTCCTTGTCTCGGATCTGAGCGGCGTACACGCCGCGATTGTCGATAACGACGACTACCGCGCTCTTGGGTGGCTTGTACTTTTTCGTAATGTTCGGCGCGTCGGTCAGCTGCATCTTGTTGTTCACAACGCCTACGTACAGTATGTCCCTCACGTCCAAGCGTGCGTCTTTGCCCACGGCACGCTGTAACGCGATACTCGCCACGTCCGACACGCTGTTCATCACCGTTTCGTTGGCCGACCACTCTTCCGAATCCACGCGGTCTCGTCGGTCCAACATCACTACACGCATCCTGTCGCAATCACTTTGGTCGCCCTTCTCTTTGGCGGCGATCGCGAACAGCGCGTACGAACACGGTGATCCGTTTATCACGTAGTAGAACTCGGAGAACATGTTTCCGACCATGCCGCAAATGGTCTTTTTCACACCGTAGAATAACGGTGTTCCGGACAAGATGGTGCGCTCGCTGTAGACGGTCGGCATCAGTTGCAGAGCCAGCGTATTGTTGTAGGTGCGGGCGATCAACACCTGATGGCCCGTGTCTATCTTGAGTGGAGTGGCGTTCAACGATTTGGTTTTACACACTTCCTCTTGGACGTGAAACGGCGCGTTCGGATCCACCGACGGCGGTGTGAAGTAGCAGACGTTTTTCAACGAATTCACCGGCGGTAGATCGTGTAACGACAACACTTCACCGCACAGACACTTGAACTTGTCCTCGATCTGTCCGTTGTGCACCACGCCTTCTCTGTACGTGAACATGTCGTATTCCACGTTCGATTCGCGTTTCCTGAAAGTGACCACGTAGCGGTCGAAATACTCGCGTCCGTCCTTGGCCACCACGTAGTGGCGTTGTTTGACCCATTTGAAATTGTCGAACATCAGATACTCGCACTGGCATTGGTTTTCACCGTCGGCCGTAAAAGCCAGCGATCCCGATCTGGACGACGTGGGCGTGACTAGCGGTTGACCGGACGCATACGCTTGGTACTGTTGTTGAGGAGCATCGTTGTAGTACGCGTTACGGGATCCGACGGACGAGTCTAGGTCTTCGAAATACATAGAGACGCCCGTGTCAACGACACGCGGCGCGACACCTTCCTGGACGTGCGAATCCGGATGACCACCGGTCGCGTAGTGACGATCGTTCTCGTGGTCTATACAATTGCCGACACCGCCCAGACAGCTCCTGCCGAAATTACTCATGTTCGATCGTAGACAAGCACGCTTCGGTGTAAGGTTTTTCCCGACAGCTCGGAACAAACGGAAAACCTCACACACTTACCAATTGTAAGTGATGGCGAGATACGAACACGATCCGAGTCGGCGAGGAGAAGGGTCCAGCCGGTCGGTGGATTGGTTCCGCCGGCAGTGGAAACGGTACGATACGATGGTAGATAGTTTCACCAGACGAGGTGACGACGTTACGGCGAAAAAGGCTCTGTGTCTGGCATTTGTCAGATCCGTGCTGGACGATACCGCCACAGAGCGATTGTTGTCGGACACGTTATTTGAAGTCACGAGCCGAATGGTCGGCGACTGTGAAAACGCGTTAGGCGAAGAGAAAGTTGTAAACGCGAGAGCCCCGTTACTGTTTCTCCTTTGGTCGTTGCCGTTGTACAGGTGGAAAGAGAAGACGTACGATGCGCTGTGTGAGTACTGTTGTCGCAACAACGACAGTAGACGGCCGGCGATAAGCTTTAGACACTTACTCGGCGCGTCGTTGAGAACCGTCGCTAGGTATGTAGTAGATCCATTGGCCGATATGATCGAACCCTGGCTCTGACGACGGTCAACGTTTCTCTCTCTCTCTCTCTGCCGATCGAGCCCATCGGACTTTTGCACCGAATGCGATAGTAACCCGTTTCGTCTTCGCGATCGGAGAGCAAGACTCGTCGTTGATAGCCGCGTCGAAGTAAACGGATACGCAAAGACGTTTCGCAGTTGGCTTGCATTTCACCGGGTCCGTCCAACCCTATTTCAGTTTTCATACAATCTCTGGCATAGTGACGTCACGGCGGCCGGCCGTGTTCCGTCGTCGGGTGTCGGGTCGACGCGGTGACGAGTGCAAAAGCGTTTCACTGGCAGCGATCATCTTCGCACCGGGTCCGTTCCAAACTATGTTCGATTTCAAAACCTCGGTCGGTCGACACGGTGGCAAATGTAGAAAAACGTTTCGCATTTGGCTTGCATTTCACCGAGTCCGTCCAAACCTATTTCGGTTTTCATACAATCTCTGACATAGTGACGTCACGGCGGCCGGCCGTGTTCCGTCGTCGGGTGTCGGGTCGACGCGGTGACGAGTGCAAAAGCGTTTCACTTGCAGCGATCATCTTCGCACCGGATCCGTTCCAGACTATGTTCGCTTTCAAAACCTCTGTCGGTCAGCACGGTGACAGATGAACACCAAAACGTTTCGCTGTTGGCTTGCATTTCACCGAGTCCGTCCAAACCTATTTTAGTTTTCATTTCTTTTCAGATACCATGACGTTACACGCAATTTACTACATTCCATGTTTCTATTTTTAATTTTTTTTCCCATAAGCTTCGCGTCAGCCCCTCCTCTGGAGCTTCTTATTGATGCTCATTATATGGACAAGAAGCTTATGAGTCGCGCGCGAACGGTACCCTAGCTATATAGTATATTTCTCCCGCAATCCCCTCCACGTCGATTGCTATTGGTCGAAAACAGCGGTGGGGGAGCCTTTCCGAGAATTCGGTGGGAATCAGCCGGGAGAACGTGATAATTGTGAGGGAAAAGGTAGGGAATGTAGGGAGGAAAGGGAGAAATGCGGTCAGTCGTGTGATAGAATCGAGGCGGTACGGCCACAAGCCCGATTCGAGGTTATGTTCTGCCGTTTCCGCCGATGATGCTTGGAAGATGTTAGTACCCCTGTAAGCCTTGGTGGTTCGAACACATTCGGTCGTACATATGATAGACGATACGGTGAGGAGGTGAGAAATAAGAGGCCCGATACAGTGTTAACGTTTATTTGCGGAGCTAGACCAGCGTGAGCAGTATACAACAAACGGTCGTAATAGTAATAAGTACGAGAAAAGTAGCAGTTAGTGTGTATACCTCTGCTTAACGTTTCGGTGCTCTCTCTTCGGTCCAACTCTTGCATCGACAGTGGCAGAACGAGAACGCTTCGCATTTCGCACATGCCCTCCCGTCCACCTGGCATTCCGGCGCTTCGAAGCACTTGTACTTCTCGCAACAGAATTGTCGTAGAATCGTTGTGCGCCCGTCGACCGGTGAAAGGTCAGAAGGTCTGTCTTCGCTCTTCCGCAGACGCTGCGTCTCATTTGCGAGCGGACATTCACGCTTGGTCATAATCTCCCAATCGTCTGCAAATCCCATATCGCGTGTTGAAACTTACGTTGACGAATGTGTGCGGAATCAATACACATACATGTGTGCGTGTGTGGAGCACCTTTTATCCACCACCACCACCACCACAGGAGTCGTTTACAATGTTTACACGTCGACGGTGTGTCACATTCACCGATCCTCCGGTGACAAAAACCATCGAGTTGCCGCCCGAAGATAGGACGTCGACTTGGATACGGGAGGCGAGCGACAGACACAGATTCAAGGGACGCGTGGAGTGTATCGGCGTGGACGTGTTGAATACGTTTCTGCAGAATCACCTGAAGCGTGTCCAACGCGGACACCACCAGACGGAGAAAACAAAAGTGAACCTCGACGAGGCATGTCAGTAGAATACGACTTCTCTCGCACGAACCTGTCTCTTCATTACTTGCTTTCTCTGTCGGACAACGATTGCATCGGGGTGTTCACCGCGGTCGGTCTTCCGATTCACGGATATTATAAGCGGATCCCTGAACGTGCGATATACATACCACCCCCCAAACGGTACAACGTCGGTCTCTCTCTGCCTCGTAGCCATGGAAGACAGACCGCTCGAGGATGTACGATTACTTCGCCACTGTGAATCCTGCCACAGCGAGAAGTCCTGTGTACGTACAGTGAGAGATAGAGACGGGGACTACTACAGGCTCTGCTGCAGATGCATATCGAAGAATCAGTTCTTTTGGAAGTACCGGAACGTACATGTCCCGTGTGAACACGATACTCCTCACTCATAGCGGTCAATCGACCTTTCACAGTCCGCCCTGGAGAGAGAACCCGAGAGTGATACGACATTCTCTACTGTAACGATCTACTCGTCTGGTATCACTACGTGGACAGGAGTGGGACACGGTGTTGAAGTCAGAAAACGAACGTATGTCTGAACGAACCTCACCCACGGATCGCTACCAGTGAAACACTTTTGCAGGGACACATTGTTGATTTTTGAAATAATCAATTTACCTTTATTTCATTTGTGTCTCTATGTTCATACCCCTTCACCATTTATTACAGTGGACCAGACGGTGTGAGAACTTAGAAACAGGTGTCAGCGTTCGTGTAGCGAGCCGATCGTAGCAGACGCTACACAATTCGATGAAGACCATAACCTCGAAATACGCTTGTGGCCGTACCGTTTCGATTCTATCACACGACTGATCGCACTTTTCCCGTTTGTCCCTACATTCCCCGCCTTCTCCCGCGTAATTACCGTGCTTTCCCTGCGTATTCCCACGGAATTCTCAGAACATAGCCCCCACCATCCGTTTCGACCAATAGTGATCGACTTGGAGGGGATTGCGGGAGAAATATACTATATAGCTAGGGTACCGTTCGCGCGCGACTCATAAGCTTCTTGTCCATATAATGAGCATCAATAAGAAGCTCCAGAGGAGGGGCTGACGCGAAGCTTATGGGGGAAAATTAAAAATAGAAATAGAAAGAGTAGAAAAACGAGAATGAAGTTATATGGTTGCTGAAAAGAAATGAAAACTAAAACGGATTCAAGCACTTGTCACAGCGTCGACCCAACACTCGTCGACGGAACACGGCCGGCCGGCATGACGTCACCGTGTTGGACTTTGTGTGAAAACTAAAATAGGTTTGGACGGACTCGGTGAAACGATCGTCGACTGCGAATCGTTTTTGCACTTGTTACTTCGCCAACCGACAGAGGTTTGGAAAACGAAAACTGTTTCGAACGGACCTGTTGCAAACATCGCTACCAGTGGAAACGATTTCGCACTCGTCACCGCGTCGACCCAACGCCCGACGACGGAACACGGCCGGCCGGCATGACGTCACCGTGTCGGACATTGTGTGAAAACTAAAATAGGTTTGGACGGACTCGGTGAAACGATCGTCGACTGCGAATCGTTTTTGCACATGTTACTTCGCCAACCGACAGAGGTTTGGAAAACGAACATAATTCCGAACGGACCTGATGCGAAAACCGTGATGGGTGGAAAGGATTTTGCACCCGTGAACGCGCGTCGACACTACAACAGAGGACAGAATACGGCCGGTCGGTGTGACCTCACTGGGTCAGCGATCGTATGAAAGCTAAAATAGGTTTGGACGGACCCGATGAAACGGTAGCTACCGGTGAAACGTTTTTCCACCATTTGTTATTTAGCCAAACGACACAGGTTTGGAAAACGAAAATAGTTTCGAACGGTCCTGTTTCACATATCGCGACCAGTGGCAAGGATTGTCACCGCGTCGACCCAGCACCCAACGAGAAACGTTTCCGCACTTGTTACCACGTCCAACGACAGGTGTTTGGAAAACATGGGAATGGTTTTAGACGGTACCGACACTACACCCGGCTACAGAAAACGAGCTGTCCGAGTGCCGTCACAAATCGTGTGAAAGCTAAAATAGGTTTGGACGAAACAAACACATTGTATCAGCATTATATGTTTTATTTGTCTTTGCTATACATAATTCCTTATGATGTACCATGGTTACGCAGTCGTATTTTCACACGTTCGAACCGTTCTTATCGTCGTCGCAGAGGGCGGCAAGTCTCCTACGTAGCTGGTCGTATGTTCTATCTTCCTCGTTGAGGAGCGCAATTCTCTTAAGTAGCTGGTCGTGCATTACCTTTAGTACCATGGCCCTCGTGTGTTTCTTGGCGCAAGCGAAGGAACTGCTCAGATACTTGTGGTAAGGACACTCCTCTTTGAGTTGCATTCCATGTCGCAGGCGTTTCAGCTTCGGAATGTCTGACAGGTCCGTGATGTTCTGGTGACGAACGTTTTCCAGATTCTTCACTAAGGCCGTTCTTTTGGAAATGCCTTTTACGTATACACGCCGTCCACCCTCGAAGAGTCTGGCAGTCATCGAAGACAGTTCTTCGATGCCAACCACCCCGACGTCCCAACGTATACCGTTTATGTGTGTCCACGTGTATTCGTTCTCCCGGACGTTTGGAATCGCATGGACGGGAGATTTGACGGTGATCCAAGCCGTCGGCCCATCGGCACATTCGGCAGAGATGGCACATTCGGCAGAGAATTCCTTGATTACATAGGATCCGTTGTCGGTGGCTAGAAACTGGACGTCGACATAGAGCGGTGCTTCCTTCGCCTCGAGCACGCTAACCGCCTCTCGGAACTTCCGTACGGTCTCTTCGATTTCGCTAGTCGACGGCTGCGGCGGTAGAGTGACCGTCTCCTCCTCTTCCCAGTCGTCTTCCTCCTCAGACAAATGCGGTTCATTCGCCGGTTCCTTGGACGCTGTGGGTACTTGGTTCGGCTCGCCTTCAAGAGGTAATCGCTCGATCAGCAGGTCTCTGATGCGACGCAACAGGAACGGTGTGTGCAGCTCCACACCGGCCTCCAAGTACTCGAGAAATGTAGCGGTAGCATTTATCGCCGTGGTGTCGGACGACATCTTCGTTGCCCTTCTTGCGATGGATCTGATTGTAGCACCCGGTCGACTCGCTATATATAGGTGCAACTCACACCCGCACCGCATAAGCCGAGTTCCCGATCCATGGAATGTAGGTTTATTTCTTTTTTTGATGGGTCGGTTTGATGCGGGCACCCGATCGTAGTCCAAAGGTGGACGCGAGGTAGAAAGGGAGTCCTAGGTCTCACGGTCGGGAACCCGACTGCGATAGACAGTTTCGCGCCAAAGTCTGTAGAGCCAGTGCGCTGTTCGCTTAAAAAGCGTCGGCCGGTCTCTCGTCGATACACGCTTTCTCTGTCCGAACGTCGGCGGACATAACCTAAAACCGGGTTTGTGGCCACACCGCTTCGACCCTATCCTACGACTGAGTGGAGGTTTCCCGTTTCTCCCCGCATTCCCTGCCCTCGCGAAATCGCCGCACTAATACCGCGGATTCCCTACGGAACTCCCGACCGAATTCGTCCAGAAATAACCCCCACCGTCCGTTTCGACCAATAGAATCGAGGCGGTGGGGAATTGCGGGAGAAATCTAACTTATAGCTAGGGGTACCGTTCAGCGCGCGACTCATAAGCTTCTTGTCCATATAATGAGCAATCAATAAGAAGCTCTAGAGGAGGGGCTGACGCGAAGCTTATGGGGAAAAAATAAAAAATAGAAGTAGAAAGAGTTAATAAAATTAGAATGAAGGTTATATGGTTGCTGAAAAGAAACGAAAACGAAAAGGTTTTGAACGGACCCTGTGGCAAACATCGCGACCAGTGGAAAAGATTCTGCACTCGTCACCGCGTCGTCCCTACACTCGACGACGGAACACGGCCGGCGTTACGTCATCGTGTCGGAAATTGTATGAAAACTAAAATAGGTTTGGACGGACCCGGTGAAAAGATCGCCGACTGTAAAACGGTTTTGCACTTGTTACTCCGCCAACCGGACAGAGGTTTTGAAAACGAAACAGGTTTTTAGAACGGACCTGTGGCAAACATATACGCGATCGGTGGAAAAGGTTTGCACTCGTCACCGCGTCGACCCTACACCCGACGACAGAATACGGTCACTTGAATGACGTCCATCGTGACAAAAATTGTAATGAAAAACTAAAAACCAGTTTTTGGACGGACCCGGTGAAAAAGATCGCCGACAGTAATAGTTTTGCACGTCTTGTACGGGTTCGCCAACCGACAGAGGTTTTGAAAAACGAAAATAGATTTAGGCGGTCAGTGTTGCAACAACAATGGCGAGTAAAAAAGGGATTATGCATTTTGCACTTGTGTCAACGCGTCGACAGCTACACCACTGTGTCAGAGATTGTATAAAAAACTGAAAGAAGGGTTGGACGACCGTATGAAAAGGAACGCTAACAGTGAAAACCTTTCTGCACTTGCCTAACCACTCTGTCGAACGACAGAGGTTTGGCAAACGAAACAATTGTGAACGACCCAGGCAAAGGCGGCTACCGGCGAAACGCTTTTGCACTTGTCGCCACTTCTTTCTACACCCGGCAAGAACAACAGCAGCCTGAGTTCCGTCATAGACCGTATGAAACTAAAATAGGTTGGATGAAATTAACACTTTGCATGAATAATCGAATGTTATATTGATTGTCCACTGTGATTCCTTATGTTGTACCATGGCCCTATGTGTTTCTTTGCACAGAGCCCAAGAGAACTACTTAGTACTTATGGTATGGACACTCCTCCACCAGCCCGAACGTCGCGTCGCAAGTGTTGTCAAAGCTTCGAGGAACTCGACAGCTCCTTGATTCGTGGCGTCAGGATGGCCATGTTCTCCACCAATCAGTAATTGAATCCCTTTGACTGTACACACGCCGTCCACCGCAGAAGAGCTGGCAGTCAGCGCAGACAGGTCGTCAACTCCAATAGCCCCGACGACCCAGGACAAACCGTTAATGCGTCCTTTATGACAGCCGTTTTCTCTGACGTTGGGAACGTGAACGACCGGAGATTTGACGGTGAATCCACGCGGTCGTCCCGAGCATCACTCGGCGGAGAACCTCCTTTAGTACGTAGTCACCGGTGTTGGAGGCCTAGAAACTGGACGTCCACGTATATCGTGCATCTCACCTCCAGCCGGAAAACCGCATCTCGAAAACTGCCGAAGGATGTTGCCGTTTTTCAATTAGTAGACGGCTGCGGTTGATTTGACATCCCAGATCTCCTCACCTGGCCTTTGCAATAGACGCGGGCCGGTGCCGGGGGTTCCTTGGACGCCTGCTTGCAGTCTCGTCGCCTAATCGCTCGAAATCAGAATGTCTCTGATGCGACACAACAGAAACGGTGTTGGTAGCTCCACTCCGGACACCAAGTACTCCCGAGAAATGTAGCGGTAGCGTGACAGCGTCAGACGACATCTTCGTTGGCCCTTTCTTGCGATGATCTTGATTGTAGCACCCGGCGACTCGCTTTATATAGGGTTGGCAACTCGCACCCAGCGCCGCATAAGCCGAGTTCCGATCCAGAATATAGGATTTTATTTTTTTTGATGGGTTCGCTCGATGCGGGCAACCCGATCTTGTCAAATGGGACGTGAGTAAAAGGAGGCGCTACGATCCGGGAACCCGATTGGAACAGAGAGAGTGTTCTCCAGGCCAAAAGTCTGCAGACCGACCCGCGCTGTATCGCTCTGAAAACGTCGGCCGGTCTCTCGTCGATAAGACACACTTTGTTATGTCATCATCGCTACGAACGTCGGCGGAACATAACCTGAAATCGGGTTTGTGGCCGCAACCGCTTCGACTCGTATTCTACGACTGAGCGTGATTTCCCGTTTCTCGTTCTCCCCCATCCCTCCTCTCCCGCACTATACCGCGGATCTCCTACGAACTTCCCACCGAATTCTCGAGAAAGTAACCCCCACGCGACCGTTTTCGGACCAATAGGATCGAGGCGGTGGGGATTGCGGGAGAAATCTACTATATAGCTAGGGTACCGTTCGCGCGCGACTCATGAAGCTTCTTTTCCATAGAATGAGCATCAATAAGAAGCTCTAGAGGGAGGGCTGACGCGAAGCTTATGGTGAAAAAAAATTAAAAATACAGATATAAAAATAAAAAAACGAGATGAAGTATATGGTTGCTGAAAAGAAACGAAAATGAAAAAGGTTTTTATTGACAGACCTGTTGCAAACCATCGCGACTGTGGAAATAGTTATTGCAACTCGTCACCGCGTCGACCCTACACACGACGACAGAACACGGCCGGCGTTACGTCATCGTGTCTGAAATTGTGTGAAAACTAAAATAGGTTTGGACGGACCCGACGAAACGACCGCCGACAGTGAATCGTTTTTACACCCGTTACTTCACCAACCGACGGAGTTTAGAAAACGAAAATAGTTTTTGAACGAACCTCGCGCAAAGATCGCTAACAGTGAACACTTTTTTGCATTTGTCAACGGCGTCGACCCTAACACTCCGACGACAGAAACACTGCCGCGCGTTTAACGTCATCGAGTCTGAAATTGGTGTGAAAACTTAAAATAGGTTTATGACGGACCCGACAAACGACCGCCGACAGTGAATCGTTTTACACCCCGTACTTCACCAACCGAGCGGAGGTTTAGAAAACGAAAATAGTTTTGAACGAACTCGCGCAAAGATCGCTAACAGTGAAACACTTTAGCATTGTCAACGCGTCCGACCCCTACACACCACGACAAACACATCGCTGCGTGACGTCCACGTAAGTCAGAACATTTTGTGAAACTAAAATAGGTTCGGTAGGACTCGGTGGAAAGATCGCTGACCGTGAAATGCTTTTGCTGATGTTACAGCGTCGACCCAAAAGAGGTGTCGGACAAGAAAATAAGAAATAAACGACTTGTCGATAACGTGCTTTTCAATCGGCATTCGAACAAATCCGCGTCGACACACACATTGGACCGTTCTGTACGTCGATTCGGGTCGTAGGGCGTACCTTCTTTGTAACAGGATCTACAGTGGGCATGCATTCGCATTTCGACAAGTCCCGTCGTAGGAAACGACGCCTTTGCAATTTCCACCTACTTCGCGTCCATACGGATCTGTGTAAACCGGTGTAAATGTTACATTCCCAACGCCTCGCGAACCGTCCCCCACCACGAACGCAGAGTACTGACTAGTGCCTTTAAGATTCAGAACAGTCCGGAACTTTTTGTCCTACAATCCACTTTAGGTGATCGAGCCGTAAAGTGTCTGTCCCGACTTCTGAGGCGCGCGTTAAATCGATCAAACTAAAATACCGATCGCACATGTAATAGGAAACACTGAGTAGGAGCAGTAAAAGAAACATCATCATCTTATTCAAATTATATTTGTTATACTATACTTGTTAATAGTATACACAATATAGTATAACAAATATATTTTTATAAGATATGATTCTTTAACTGCTCCTACTCAGTGTTCCATTACAATTGCGATCCGGCTGATTTTAGTTTGATCGATTTAACGCGCGCCTCAGAATCGACAGACACTTTACGGCTCGATCACCTAAAGTGGATTTGGTAGACAAAGTTTCCGGACTGTTCTGAATCAAAGGACTAGTCCAGTACTCCTGGCCGTGGTGGGGGACGTTTCCGCGAGCGCGATTTGGGAATGTAACAATTACACCGGTTACACAAGATCCGTATGGACCCCTAAGTAGGTGGAAATATGCAAGTGGGAGCGTCGTTCCTACGACGGACTTGTCCGAATGCGAATGCATGCCCCACTGTAGATCCTGTTACAAAGAAGGTACGCCCTACGACACGAATCGAACGTACAGAACGTCCACTGAGTGTGTCCCCGACGCGTATTTTGTTCGAAGCCGATTGAAAGCACCGTATCGCCAGCGGGGGGGGGGGGTGGTGGGGGGTGGGGGGGGGGGGTGGGGGGGGGGGGGGGGGGGGGGGGGGGGGGGGGGGGGGGGGGGGGGGGGGGGGGGGGGGGGGGTGGGGGGGGTGGGGGGGGGGGGGGGTGGGGGGGGGGGGGGGGGGGGGTGGGGGGGGAGGCCGTTTATTTCTATTTTCTTGTCCGACACCTCTTTGGTCGACGCTGTAACATCAGCAAAAAGCATTTCACGGTCAGCGATCTTTTCCACGAGTCCAACCGAACCTATTTTAGTTTTCACAAAAGTCTGACTTCGTGACGTAATTATGATTTGCTTGTTTTTGCTCAGCATAGGAAGAGGTTTTTTCTGTGTGGTCTTTTTTAGGCAGATGTTCATTGAAACAAGCGTTGAATAAACGCATTTTATGCCTATATAAAAACTCGGGCAGCTGTCACAATTAAGTTTATATATTCCTGTTGCTATAGTTTTATCTGAAGAGCGGGGTTTCCGTGCTTTTAAAAAAGAAGAAAGATTATTTTTTGTTCTAAATGAAAGTTTCAATTCATTTTTGGCCACTTCACTCTTTAATGCGCTACTTAGATTATTTCCAAAATCTGTGGATATTTTCGTTGTGTTTTTGTTTTTATCCAAAGAGGTGGTTTTATTTTTATGTTTAAGGATAAGTTTGTCAATAATGTCACTCTTGTACCCATTAGAGACAGCTATATATTTAATGGTGTTTAATTCATTATTGTAATCATCTTCATTCATTGGACAGAGCGCACCTATTGACAAAACTGCGGTAAGCGGCTAATTTCTGGCTATGAGGATGGTGCGAAGTGGAGTACTGTCTGGAGTGTTGTAGTGGGCTTTCTATACATTTTTAATTCGAACTTGTCTATGGTCCTTGATATGGTCAGGTATAAAATGTTAAGTACTCTGTTTGTTCTCTTCCTATAGTGTTAATTTCAGTTTTTTGTGCATACAGTTTAAATATACTTCAAACATTTTTAATTGCCTCTTTGTTCCATTAAACAGTACTTTGGTATCGTTCACAAAGCAGTAATAAAATATAATTGTGTCTTTGTGGCGATTATTTTGTGAGAACAAACCTTTATTTTCAAATAGTTCAAAAATATTTCCAATAAGATGATTGATAAAGCTAGGCCGTCTGTCTGTGAATATATTTGGTTTTCAAAAATAAAGTAGTTTTGTTTGATTACTATGTCAGTTAACTTAATGAGTTCACAAATCGCCTCTTTACTTAATGAAGAATGCTTATCTAAATTATCTTTAAGAATCATTAATGTTTCACTAGTCGGAACGTTTGTGAATAGATTTACAACGTCAAATGAAACCAGTGAATAATTATCTTTTATTTTCATATCTTTTATTTTGTGTATTAAATATGAACTGTTTCTGAGGCTATTGTTATTTTCAAGCCTATATTCACGTCTTATAATTGCGTCTATATTTTTTTTGTTGCAATTTTATATGCAGGGGAAGGAATGAAGTTGACTTAAGGCCATATTGGTATGTTTGGCTTATGAATCTTAGGTAGCCCTCTAAATATTGGGGGCTGAGGGTTTGTTACTTTAGATAGTTTTATATCAATATTAGACAGGAGGCTTGTGCTACAACTAATCTGTTTATTTATATATTTTGAATATTTGGTTGTAGGGTCACTGACAAATTTCTCTATATTATTGGTCTTAAAAAAGTCGAGCACCTTGTTTACATATTCTAGTTTAGGGAGAATGACAAGAGCGTTTCCCTTATCGGCCTTACATACTACAGCGCTATTATCCTCGAGCTTATCTCGTATGCGTGCTGCTACACGCCTCAATGGCGTATACTTGTCAGAGACTTTATTTAATAACTTATTGTTGTTGACTCATTTTCTGGCTTTATTGAAAATAATGACTCTAGCTGTGATTCTAACGTTTTCTTTTTTTAATGTTTTGATGGTAGCTTCTGATTGTAAAAGTTCTATTACTAAAAAGTTTCTTTTGCCACTAGAAAAATTAAAGTTAAGCCCTTTATTTAAAGGGTTTATTTCGGCGTCATCAGATTTAATATTTGTTTTATTTACGAGAGTTGAATGGAATTTATGATTACATATAATAATTTCTCTGTTTATTTGAGTATTCAAAGATATCAAAACGTTTTTTAAGGGTTTTCTTTTTTGTCTGAATTTTCCTGTTGATCTGGGATTCAATTCGATTTACTACATCTATTTGTTGACTATTGTGTAAAATATTTAAGAGTTCTAAGTGCGTTTTCAAAAGTAGTTTGTTCAACACGTACTACGTTTATATAATTTTTTAAATATAATGATTTTTCCCATTTTAGCCA
>JAQJVL010000623.1:389579-491840 GCA_035578905.1 Stictocephala bisonia
TCGACAATGCTCCTCCTCCTAACTTTTAATAGAAAGAGAACAGGGGATGTGCAGTATATAACGATTGAAGACTACGTAAGGAAAGAGAAGATCAAGGAAAATAATGATGTTTTCAAAAGCCTTTCCCCAAGCGAATGGCTAATGGCATCAAGATACTATCACGTACTAGTAAGAGGGAAACTTGTAAGAACTGTACTGATATTAATTGATTCCACTTGGGTGGAAGCTATGATAAGATAGTTAAACTAAGCCACTAGCAAAAGTAGCTGAAAACAACAAATATTTCTTTGGAAAAGGTGAGCGCGGGTATTCTGACACCCACAATACTATGTCCGAGGCTGCATACAAATGTGGGGCTACTTGTCCTGAGCTATTGACCAGCTCAAGGCTTAGAAAACATATAGCCTCAATCCGAAGGGCCACGGAGAAGTTTGGCAGAGGAAAGACGTGGACCACGGATGGGCGGATCGTCTGGCTGGATGGCAATGGGCGGCGTGGAGTAGCGACGAGGCTATCCGACCCTTATCAGTGAGTCGAGCTTTCTTTAGACTAAGTGTTTTGTAATGTCGAATAATTATTTTTTTATTTTGTAGTATTTCCCCTTTCTTTGTGTTTTCTTACAACACCTAAAGATAGATTTTAATCTAATCATATTATTAAATATATGCCTAATTTGTTTTGTTTTTGTTAATTATAAGATTCATGCCTATTTTCAAGAATGTTTTTCATTACATTTACAATGTCAGTGTATTTTTCTTTATTCGTTTTAATTTGACAATATCAATTTTACAGTTTTACCATTCAATTATTAACTAATTTATATTGTTTCTTTGCTTTATTTTAATAATTCATAATGCTCAATTCAATTTTCAGTGTTTTAATCAGTTATTTTTTTAATAGATATTGTAAGAAGTAAATTCTCAGTTGTTATTATTACCATTTTTACTTGATTTTTTTTAATAGATATTGTCAGAAGTAAATTCTCAGTTGTTAATATTACCATTTTTACTTGATACATCATACATATATTTTTGCTACTTTAATTCTCATTTTTAACTACTACTGCTGTTCTTCTTCTTCATTGTTTTAATTGATTTATCATTAGGACTTCTAATATTAAATTCATTTATAATAGAATATGTCAAAAAGTAAATTTTCAGTTGCAGTATTAACTTTATTCAATGATGTAGTATTGATTAAACATAAATGGACTGTGGTGTTTTAATGGTAGAGAAAACTGTTTAAGTTGTTATTTATGTAATGTTTATTTTAACTGGTTTTAGTCACAGTTATGGTTTTTAACCACTTTATTTACCACTTCAATATTTTAAGTATTTCTTTAATTTAATTTGGAGCCAACACATATTATGTTACTTTTAAATGTTTCTTAATTGTTTTTGGAAATTAATATTAATTTCAATATTTGTGTTAGATAAGTTAAGTGTATTATTTTACGTTATTAGTATGATTGAGGTATGTATGGTTCGCACGCTGCCATGGCCGCTGAAGTCGCTTGTTTGTTGCTGTCCGCAGTTTCCCGTAGCACTCTGTTGTGATGGGGCCTAACCCTACCACCCCGGGCGGGGAAGACCCTCCCCTTCCACAGCTTATCAGACAGAGATTATCTCCATATCGCAACTTACTTAAGATTGCTCATGTTAATGCTCAATCTCTACCTTGTCACATTGATGAATTTAGAGTAATTTTTGAAACTAGTTCTTTTGATATTATTTTAATTTGTGAAACATGGCTAAAACCTTATATTCATGACAAGGCTGTGGAATTACAAGGCTATAATCTGTTTAGAAATGATAGACTTCATAAGGGTGGGGGAGGTGTTGCAGCTTTTATTAGATCTCATATTTTTACTTCTGTTATTCACTGCTCTGACACTTCTCGCCCTAACCATCCTGAGTACTTGTTTTTCGACATCTGTGTTAATACAACTCATGTTCTTCTCAGTGTATGTTACAGGGCACCTAATCTTGGATATCTGGCAGAATATGAACACGCACTACTAGATATCATGGCTCGCTACTGTCATGTCATTGTTATGGGTGACTTCAATACTGACCTACTGGGACCTTGTACTTATGATCAAACTTTTTTAACTACTATGTTCCAATCATTTAACTTAACTATTCTACCACTGCTTGCCACTCACCACACTGCCACTGCCGATACATGGCTTGACGTCATGGCTGTTAGTGACCCAGATTTTGTTCCATACTATGACCAGGTCCCGGCCCCTGGACTGTCCAAACATGATCTCCTCTTCTGTGTTTATAAATTACATCTTCCAAAGGCTTAACTTAAACTTAAATTAGGCTTACTTTAAATTGGTCAACAATGGGATGAATTGTGTGATGGAATGAAAAAAATAATAATTCCTGGCATGCGTGACAGTGGTGACAATCCAGTTATTGGTACAATTTTAAATAATTCTGATATTATTGTTTGGAAATATGCAATGTTTGAAATTTGGTAATGAACTAGAAAAACAACAAAACCTTATACGTAAAGGTTAAGATACTGGGCAATTGTAAGACTAGAAATTAGTAAAAAACAAAACCCCCAGAAGTCAGGCAAATCAGAGATATATTTCATTCAAGTAAGTGGAATGATTTTATAACCATTCTGCAGACAATGGGTAAACTGAACAAAGGAAAAACTGTTGGTGAAAAATTCTACCAATGTTGTTATTCAAGGCGGCTTTCTTATATTAGTAATGTTGCAAAAGATATTAGGGCTTCCCTACCCAGAACAGAGGAAGGAACAGCTATAAGTGAATATATTTCTGACTAGGTAGAGCCTTATGAACAAAAGTTTAGCAGCATCATTGGTGTTCATGCCACCAAGCTTGCGCAGGAAAAAAAGGAAAAAATTATGAACCTGTTGCAGACGATATAGTATTGTTAAATACGTACTTAAAAAAGGCTCAGGAATCATCACTAAGAATATTGAATGAAAAATTCAAAATGAACCAGTGGGAAATACTAATAAGTCGACAATGCTCCTCCTCCTAACTTTTAATAGAAAGAGAATAGGGGATGTGCAGTATATAACGATTGAAGACTACGTAAGGAAAGAGAAGATCAAGGAAAATAATGATGTTTTCAAAAGCCTTTCCCCAAGCGAATGGCTAATGGCATCAAGATACTATCACGTACTAGTAAGAGGGAAACTTGTAAGAACTGTACCGATATTAATTGATTCCACTTGGGTGGAAGCTATGGATAAGATAGTTAAACTAAGCCACTAGCAAAAGTAGCTGAAAACAACAAATATTTCTTTGGAAAAGGTGAGCGCGGGTATTCTGACACCCACAATACTATGTCCGAGGCTGCATACAAATGTGGGGCTACTTCTCCTGAGCTATTGACCAGCTCAAGGCTTAGAAAACATATAGCCTCAATCCGAAGGGCCACGGAGAAGTTTGGCAGAGGAAAGACGTGGACCACGGATGGGCGGATCGTCTGGCTGGATGGCAACGGGCGGCGTGGAGTGGCGACGAGGCTATCCGACCTTCATCAGTGAGTCGAGCTTTCTTTAGACTAAGTGTTTTGTAATGTCGAATAATTATTTTTTTATTTTGTAGTATTTCCCCTTTCTTTGTGTTTTCTTACAACACCTAAAGATAGATTTTAATCTACTCGTATTATTAAATATATGCCTAATTTGTTTTGTTTTTGTTCATTATAAGATTCATGCCTATTTTCAAGAATGTTTTTCATTACATTTACAATGTCAGTGTATTTTTCTTTATTCGTTTTAATTTGACAAAATCAATTTTACAGTTTTACCATTCAATTATTAACTAATTTATATTGTTTCTTTGCTTTATTTTAATAACTCATAATGCTCAATTCAATTTTCAGTGTTTTAATCAGTTATTTTTTTTTAATAGATATTGTAAGAAGTAAATTCTCAGTTGTTATTATTACCATTTTTACTTGATTTTTTTTAATAGATATTGTAAGAAGTAAATTCTCAGTTGTTAATATTACCATTTTTACTTGATACATCATACATATATTTTTGCTACTTTAATTCTCATTTTTAACTACTACTGCTGTTCTTCTTCTTCATTGTTTTAATTGATTTATCATTAGGACTTCTAATATTAAATTCATTTATAATAGAATATGTCAAAAAGTAAATTTTCAGTTGCAGTATTAACTTTATTCAATGATGTAGTATTGATTAAACATAAATGGACTGTGGTGTTTTAATGGTAGAGAAAACTGTTTAAGTTGTTATTTATGTAATGTTTATTTTAACTGGTTTTAGTCACAGTTATGGTTTTTAACCACTTTATTTACCACTTCAATATTTTAAGTATTTCTTTAATTTAATTTGGAGCCAACACATATTATGTTACTTTTAAATGTTTCTTAATTGTTTTTGTAAATTAATATTAATTTCAATATTTGTGTTAGATAAGTTAAGTGTATTATTTTACGTTATTAGTATGATTGAGGTATGTATGGTTCGCACGCTGCCATGGCCGCTGAAGTCGCTTGTTTGTTGCTGTCCGCAGTTTCCCGTAGCACTCTGTTGTGATGGGGCCTAACCCTACCACCCCGGGCGGGGAAGACCCTCCCCTTCCACAGCTTATCAGACAGAGATTATCTCCTTATCGCAACTTACTTAAGATTGCTCATGTTAATGCTCAATCTCTACCTTGTCACATTGATGAATTTAGAGTAATTTTTGAAACTAGTTCTTTTGATATTATTTTAATTTGTGAAACATGGCTAAAACCTTATATTCATGACAAGGCTGTGGAATTACAAGGCTATAATCTGTTTAGAAATGATAGACTTCATAAGGGTGGGGGAGGTGTTGCAGCTTTTATTAGATCTCATATTTTTACTTCTGTTATTCACTGCTCTGACACTTCTCGCCCTAACCATCCTGAGTACTTGTTTTTCGACATCTGTGTTAATACAACTCATGTTCTTCTCAGTGTATGTTACAGGGCACCTAATCTTGGATATCTGGCAGAATATGAACACGCACTACTAGATATCATGGCTCGCTACTGTCATGTCATTGTTATGGGTGACTTCAATACTGACCTACTGGGACCTTGTACTTATGATCAAACTTTTTTAACTACTATGTTCCAATCATTTAACTTAACTATTCTACCACTGCTTGCCACTCACCACACTGCCACTGCCGATACATGGCTTGACGTCATGGCTGTTAGTGACCCAGATTTTGTTCCATACTATGACCAGGTCCCGGCCCCTGGACTGTCCAAACATGATCTCCTCTTCTGTGTTTATAAATTACATCTTCCAAAGGCTTAACTTAAACTTAAATTAGGCTTACTTTAAATTGGTCAACAATGGGATGAATTGTGTGATGGAATGAAAAAAATAATAATTCCTGGCATGCGTGACAGTGGTGACAATCCAGTTATTGGTACAATTTTAAATAATTCTGATATTATTGTTTGGAAATATGCAATGTTTGAAATTTGTTAATGAACTAGAAAAACAACAAAACCTTATACGTAAAGGTTAAGATACTGGGCAATTGTAAGACTAGAAATTAGTAAAAAACAAAACCCCCAGAAGTCAGGCAAATCAGAGATATATTTCATTCAAGTAAGTGGAATGATTTTATAACCATTCTGCAGACAATGGGTAAACTGATCAAAGGAAAAACTGTTGGTGAAAAATTCTACCAATGTTGTTATTCAAGGCGGCTTTCTTATATTAGTAATGTTGCAAAAGCTATTAGGGCTTCCCTACCCAGAACAGAGGAAGGAACAGCTATAAGTGAATATATTTCTGACTAGGTAGAGCCTTATGAACAAAAGTTTAGCAGCATCATTGGTGTTCATGCCACCAAGCTTGCGCAGGAAAAAAAGGAAAAAATTATGAACCTGTTGCAGACGATATAGTATTGTTAAATACATACTTAAAAAAGGCTCAGGAATCATCACTAAGAATATTGAATGAAAAATTCAAAATGAACCAGTGGGAAATACTAATAAGTCGACAATGCTCCTCCTCCTAACTTTTAATAGAAAGAGAACAGGGGATGTGCAGTATATAACGATTGAAGACTACGTAAGAAAAGAGAAGATCAAGGAAAATAATGATGTTTTCAAAAGCCTTTCCCCAAGCGAATGGCTAATGGCATCAAGATACTATCACGTACTAGTAAGAGGGAAACTTGTAAGAACTGTACTGATATTAATTGATTCCACTTGGGTGGAAGCTATGATAAGATAGTTAAACTAAGCCACTAGCAAAAGTAGCTGAAAACAACAAATATTTCTTTGGAAAAGGTGAGCGCGGGTATTCTGACACCCACAATACTATGTCCGAGGCTGCATACAAATGTGGGGCTACTTGTCCTGAGCTATTGACCAGCTCAAGGCTTAGAAAACATATAGCCTCAATCCGAAGGGCCACGGAGAAGTTTGGCAGAGGAAAGACGTGGACCACGGATGGGCGGATCGTCTGGCTGGATGGCAATGGGCGGCGTGGAGTAGCGACGAGGCTATCCGACCCTTATCAGTGAGTCGAGCTTTCTTTAGACTAAGTGTTTTGTAATGTCGAATAATTATTTTTTTATTTTGTAGTATTTCCCCTTTCTTTGTGTTTTCTTACAACACCTAAAGATAGATTTTAATCTAAGCATATTATTAAATATATGCCTAATTTGTTTTGTTTTTGTTAATTATAAGATTCATGCCTATTTTCAAGAATGTTTTTCATTACATTTACAATGTCAGTGTATTTTTCTTTATTCGTTTTAATTTGACAATATCAATTTTACAGTTTTACCATTCAATTATTAACTAATTTATATTGTTTCTTTGCTTTATTTTAATAATTCATAATGCTCAATTCAATTTTCAGTGTTTTAATCAGTTATTTTTTAATAGATATTGTAAGAAGTAAATTCTCAGTTGTTATTATTACCATTTTTACTTGATTTTTTTTAATAGATATTGTCAGAAGTAAATTCTCAGTTGTTAATATTACCATTTTTACTTGATACATCATACATATATTTTTGCTACTTTAATTCTCATTTTTAACTACTACTGCTGTTCTTCTTCTTCATTGTTTTAATTGATTTATCATTAGGACTTCTAATATTAAATTCATTTATAATAGAATATGTCAAAAAGTAAATTTTCAGTTGCAGTATTAACTTTATTCAATGATGTAGTATTGATTAAACATAAATGGACTGTGGTGTTTTAATGGTAGAGAAAACTGTTTAAGTTGTTATTTATGTAATGTTTATTTTAACTGGTTTTAGTCACAGTTATGGTTTTTAACCACTTTATTTACCACTTCAATATTTTAAGTATTTCTTTAATTTAATTTGGAGCCAACACATATTATGTTACTTTTAAATGTTTCTTAATTGTTTTTGGAAATTAATATTAATTTCAATATTTGTGTTAGATAAGTTAAGTGTATTATTTTACGTTATTAGTATGATTGAGGTATGTATGGTTCACACGCTGCCATGGCCGCTGAAGTCGCTTGTTTGTTGCTGTCCGCAGTTTCCCGTAGCACTCTGTTGTGATGGGGCCTAACCCTACCACCTCGGGCGGGGACGACCCTCCCCTTCCACAGCTTATCAGACAGAGATTATCTCCTTATCGCAACTTACTTAAGATTGCTCATGTTAATGCTCAATCTCTACCTTGTCACATTGATGAATTTAGAGTAATTTTTGAAACTAGTTCTTTTGATATTATTTTAATTTGTGAAACATGGCTAAAACCTTATATTCATGACAAGGCTGTGGAATTACAAGGCTATAATCTGTTTAGAAATGATAGACTTCATAAGGGTGGGGGAGGTGTTGCAGCTTTTATTAGATCTCATATTTTTACTTCTGTTATTCACTGCTCTGACACTTCTCGCCCTAACCATCCTGAGTACTTGTTTTTCGACATCTGTGTTAATACAACTCATGTTCTTCTCAGTGTATGTTACAGGGCACCTAATCTTGGATATCTGGCAGAATATGAACACGCACTACTAGATATCATGGCTCGCTACTGTCATGTCATTGTTATGGGTGACTTCAATACTGACCTACTGGGACCTTGTACTTATGATCAAACTTTTTTAACTACTATGTTCCAATCATTTAACTTAACTATTCTACCACTGCTTGCCACTCACCACACTGCCACTGCCGATACATGGCTTGACGTCATGGCTGTTAGTGACCCAGATTTTGTTCCATACTATGACCAGGTCCCGGCCCCTGGACTGTCCAAACATGATCTCCTCTTCTGTGTTTATAAATTACATCTTCCAAAGGCTTAACTTAAACTTAAATTAGGCTTACTTTAAATTGGTCAACAATGGGATGAATTGTGTGATGGAATGAAAAAAATAATAATTCCTGGCATGCGTGACAGTGGTGACAATCCAGTTATTGGTACAATTTTAAATGATTCTGATATTATTGTTTGGAAATATGCAATGTTTGAAATTTGGTAATGAACTAGAAAAACAACAAAACCTTATACGTACAAGGTTAAGATACTGGGCAATTGTAAGACTAGAAATTAGTAAAAAACAAAACCCCCAGAAGTCAGGCAAATCAGAGATATATTTCATTCAAGTAAGTGGAATGATTTTATAACCATTCTGCAGACAATGGGTAAACTGAACAAAGGAAAAACTGTTGGTGAAAAATTCTACCAATGTTGTTATTCAAGGCGGCTTTCTTATATTAGTAATGTTGCAAAAGATATTAGGGCTTCCCTACCCAGAACAGAGGAAGGAACAGCTATAAGTGAATATATTTCTGACTAGGTAGAGCCTTATGAACAAAAGTTTAGCAGCATCATTGGTGTTCATGCCACCAAGCTTGCGCAGGAAAAAAAGGAAAAAATTATGAACCTGTTGCAGACGATATAGTATTGTTAAATACGTACTTAAAAAAGGCTCAGGAATCATCACTAAGAATATTGAATGAAAAATTCAAAATGAACCAGTGGGAAATACTAATAAGTCGACAATGCTCCTCCTCCTAACTTTTAATAGAAAGAGAACAGGGGATGTGCAGTATATAACGATTGAAGACTACGTAAGGAAAGAGAAGATCAAGGAAAATAATGATGTTTTCAAAAGCCTTTCCCCAAGCGAATGGCTAATGGCATCAAGATACTATCACGTACTAGTAAGAGGGAAACTTGTAAGAACTGTACCGATATTAATTGATTCCACTTGGGTGGAAGCTATGGATAAGATAGTTAAACTAAGCCACTAGCAAAAGTAGCTGAAAACAACAAATATTTCTTTGGAAAAGGTGAGCGCGGGTATTCTGACGCCCACAATACTATGTCCGAGGCTGCATACAAATGTGGGGCTACTTCTCCTGAGCTATTGACCAGCTCAAGGCTTAGAAAACATATAGCCTCAATCCGAAGGGCCACGGAGAAGTTTGGCAGAGGAAAGACGTGGACCACGGATGGGCGGATCGTCTGGCTGGATGGCAACGGGCGGCGTGGAGTGGCGACGAGGCTATCCGACCTTCATCAGTGAGTCGAGCTTTCTATAGACTAAGTGTTTTGTAATGTCGAATAATTATTTTTTTATTTTGTAGTATTTCCCCTTTCTTTGTGTTTTCTTACAACACCTAAAGATAGATTATAATCTACTCGTATTATTAAATATATGCCTAATTTGTTTTGTTTTTGTTCATTATAAGATTCATGCCTATTTTCAAGAATGTTTTTCATTACATTTACAATGTCAGTGTATTTTTCTTTATTCATTTTAATTTGACAAAATCAATTTTACAGTTTTACCATTCAATTATTAACTAATTTATATTGTTTCTTTGCTTTATTTTAATAATTCATAATGCTCAATTCAATTTTCAGTGTTTTAATCAGTTATTTTTTTAATAGATATTGTAAGAAGTAAATTCTCAGTTGTTATTATTACCATTTTTACTTGATTTTTTTTAATAGATATTGTAAGAAGTAAATTCTCAGTTGTTAATATTACCATTTTTACTTGATACATCATACATATATTTTTGCTACTTTAATTCTCATTTTTAACTACTACTGCTGTTCTTCTTCTTCATTGTTTTAATTGATTTATCATTAGGACTTCTAATATTAAATTCATTTATAATAGAATATGTCAAAAAGTAAATTTTCAGTTGCAGTATTAACTTTATTCAATGATGTAGTATTGATTAAACATAAATGGACTGTGGTGTTTTAATGGTAGAGAAAACTGTTTAAGTTGTTATTTATGTAATGTTTATTTTAACTGGTTTTAGTCACAGTTATGGTTTTTAACCACTTTATTTACCACTTCAATATTTTAAGTATTTCTTTAATTTAATTTGGAGCCAACACATATTATGATACTTTTAAATGTTTCTTAATTGTTTTTGTAAATTAATATTAATTTCAATATTTGTGTTAGATAAGTTAAGTGTATTATTTTACGTTATTAGTATGATTGAGGTATGTATGGTTCGCACGCTGCCATGGCCGCTGAAGTCGCTTGTTTGTTGCTGTCCGCAGTTTCCCGTAGCACTCTGTTGTGATGGGGCCTAACCCTACCACCTCGGGCGGGGACGACCCTCCCCTTCCACAGCTTATCAGACAGAGATTATCTCCTTATCGCAACTTACTTAAGATTGCTCATGTTAATGCTCAATCTCTACCTTGTCACATTGATGAATTTAGAGTAATTTTTGAAACTAGTTCTTTTGATATTATTTTAATTTGTGAAACATGGCTAAAACCTTATATTCATGACAAGGCTGTGGAATTACAAGGCTATAATCTGTTTAGAAATGATAGACTTCATAAGGGTGGGGGAGGTGTTGCAGCTTTTATTAGATCTCATATTTCTACTTCTGTTATTCACTGCTCTGACACTTCTCGCCCTAACCATCCTGAGTACTTGTTTTTCGACATCTGTGTTAATACAACTCATGTTCTTCTCAGTGTATGTTACAGGGCACCTAATCTTGGATATCTGGCAGAATATGAACACGCACTACTAGATATCATGGCTCGCTACTGTCATGTCATTGTTATGGGTGACTTCAATACTGACCTACTGGGACCTTGTACTTATGATCAAACTTTTTTAACTACTATGTTCCAATCATTTAACTTAACTATTCTACCACTGCTTGCCACTCACCACACTGCCACTGCCGATACATGGCTTGACGTCATGGCTGTTAGTGACCCAGATTTTGTTCCATACTATGACCAGGTCCCGGCCCCTGTACTGTCCAAACATGATCTCCTCTTCTGTGTTTATAAATTACATCTTCCAAAGGCTTAACTTAAACTTAAATTAGGCTTACTTTAAATTGGTCAACAATGGGATGAATTGTGTGATGGAATGAAAAAAATAATAATTCCTGGCATGCGTGACAGTGGTGACAATCCAGTTATTGGTACAATTTTAAATGATTCTGATATTATTGTTTGGAAATATGCAATGTTTGAAATTTGGTAGTGAACTAGAAAAACAACAAAACCTTATACGTAAAGGTTAAGATACTGGGCAATTGTAAGACTAGAAATTAGTAAAAAACAAAACCCCCAGAAGTCAGGCAAATCAGAGATATATTTCATTCAAGTAAGTGGAATGATTTTATAACCATTCTGCAGACAATGGGTAAACTGAACAAAGGAAAAACTGTTGGTGAAAAATTCTACCAATGTTGTTATTCAAGGCGGCTTTCTTATATTAGTAATGTTGCAAAAGATATTAGGGCTTCCCTACCCAGAACAGAGGAAGGAACAGCTATAAGTGAATATATTTCTGACTAGGTAGAGCCTTATGAACAAAAGTTTAGCAGCATCATTGGTGTTCATGCCACCAAGCTTGCGCAGGAAAAAAAGGAAAAAATTATGAACCTGTTGCAGACGATATAGTATTGTTAAATACGTACTTAAAAAAGGCTCAGGAATCATCACTAAGAATATTGAATGAAAAATTCAAAATGAACCAGTGGGAAATACTAATAAGTCGACAATGCTCCTCCTCCTAACTTTTAATAGAAAGAGAATAGGGGATGTGCAGTATATAACGATTGAAGACTACGTAAGGAAAGAGAAGATCAAGGAAAATAATGATGTTTTCAAAAGCCTTTCCCCAAGCGAATGGCTAATGGCATCAAGATACTATCACGTACTAGTAAGAGGGAAACTTGTAAGAACTGTACCGATATTAATTGATTCCACTTGGGTGGAAGCTATGGATAAGATAGTTAAACTAAGCCACTAGCAAAAGTAGCTGAAAACAACAAATATTTCTTTGGAAAAGGTGAGCGCGGGTATTCTGACGCCCACAATACTATGTCCGAGGCTGCATACAAATGAGCTATTGACCAGCTCAAGGCTTAGAAAACATATAGCCTCAATAACGCAGACCCTAAATCTAACAGATGGGGACTTGGGTCACACCATCCAAACACATCTTCAGCACTACAGGTTGCCAAGCGATGCTTTGCACACTGCTGAGCTATCAAAACTACTCATGGCTCTGGATGCTGGAACGATCTCAAAATACAAGGGTAAATCCATAGATGATATAGACGTAAATTTGTCAGTTCAAGAACTTGACCAACAAATTACACCACGACTCATTCCAGAAGCTGAATCTAGCGATGAAGTTGATTCACCAACTGAACCAAGTACACCGAAACTGACAATAATAATAAAAAGAAAAATGAAATCTCCGTTTGGAACTCAGACAAAACAAAATAAAAAAAAAAAAACAAATAAACACAGTTCTCACCATCCCCTAAAAAAGAGTTAATTGAAGTCTAGAGGAGAAAACAAGCTATGCTTGAACAATTTGGCAAGCATATTGCTAGTGGAAAACTGCCTTCTTTTCAAACATGTAATGACGCAAAAAGAAATTTTTAAGTATTACGAAGCAGGAGAGTTCACATATTAAAGACTTGGGTAAACAATGAGGTAAATGGCTCAAAACCAGTCAGGCAGCAGAATCGTGGGTGGCCGTTGGAGGGTCAAATCATAACTCGGCAGCTGAGCAAACACTAACTTTAATTTCAAGTTCACAAATAATTACGTTATAATCAGAACCGGCAGAAGGCCACAATATCAAATCACACTTGATTAAATAACAAGAAACACAAAAATTCAAAAGAGAATACAAACTTAACACGAAAACAGCAAACGCTACAAATACCCAAAATTAACAATTACCAACTACATGGCCTATCTGCAGCAAACTAGAGACACAAAAATCGTAAGAAAACCTTAAAAGTGAAAAGATTAGATAACTCCAATTAACCCAGAAATTTAGCCCACATCCCATGATTCCACCGAGGCCAGGGAGTAAGCCGGAATCCCTGGGCGGCTTTGAATAAAATTTAAATAAAACTACAATAAATAACCCCCTTTTGGTAAAGAATTAAAAATTAAACAATTAATATATATATATATATATATATATATATATATATATATATATATATATATATATATATATATATATATATGTACGTGGGCTATCACAACCAATTTCGTCCGTCGTCCCAATTAGTTAATCCACTTTCGTTTAGGAGGCTGCTACATAACAGTCTCCCTGTCGTCAATTCTAGTTATACCATTCTCGCCTTACCGAATCCAGTCGTACCAAACTCCGCCTTGGGAATCGATCGAACGTCAGTGCCCCCCCTTGGGATGATGTTTAAACATCAGGGGGCGTAGCGTATTCCCGCCAATCCGATCTCCCAGACAGCTTGGGAATGTACCTTGGTACGTAGTGATATCCCGTCAAACCAATCTCCCGTTAAAACTACATTATTACTATTGCAGTCAAGTGACTATTTACGGGTTGATGTCGGTCAAATGTGGTATGTGGGTGGTACTTGCTTAGTCCTTAAGCGATATAGGGGTTAGGGGCTAAAACAACCCCTAATAAAATTGTTTTCTAAACCACATACTTTCGCATTGAAATCTATTACGACTCGTAATAGACGGAAAACACGTATTTCGAGGTTTAGAACCTACTAATTGCCAGGGGTCTGTAGTGGGTTGTGCAAGCTCGCACACGGACATTAATTAATTACTGAAATTCCATAATAACCTATTATGTCGTATATGGTTATATGTATGAATAACATGCACTTAGAACACATTTACGGACGAATAAATAATAATAACAATAATATTAATAAATCGTTTATTTCCGCAATTATGTACAATGTGAACAAAACAATATTTTCTTGGAAAAAGTAAATAACTACCAACATCCAGTAACTGGTAGTTATAATACAAATAATAGATAAAATAAAGTCACTCTTAGGTGAGTCTTCTTATAAATACACTTCACTGAAGCGTCCACTGTGAAGCGTGTGTAAAATAATACAAAAGTAACCTACTTAAATAACCTATTAAAAGTACACACACACACACACGCACACACATATATATACATACATTATAAGTTTTATTGCAAAGTAAATTAACAAACTATAGATGTAAGTGTGCTGATATCTGTAATATCAATTAACCACTTTTTTAGCATTTTTGAAAATAAATTAAACCTGTTTAATTGTTTAATTTCTTGTGGCAACAAGTTGAAACACTTTGGGCCTAAAAACAAAAATGTTTTAGAGAAAAATACTTTATTGACCCGAGGTCTGATAAAATGTTTTTGTGTTCTACTTCTTGTTTGATAGAATAAATTGACTGTACCAGTGTTACCACTCATCTTGTAAAACATTTGAAGAACTTTGAAAATAAACAGATTTTTTACTGGTAATATTTTAAGTTGTTTAAATAGTTTTTCAGTGTGATCTTTTGGTTTTCTAAATAACATTATACGAATAAAATACTTTTGTGTAACAAAAATCTTATTTAATAAATAATCATGGGTTCCACCCCAAAACTCGATTCCGTATCGCAAACGAGAATCTACAAGTGCAAAATATAACGTCCTTAAAAAGGAAGCATCGCATATATTTCTCAGAAAATAAAATGTTCTAATAGATTTTCTTACCTCTGCATGAAGATTACTTATATGAACTTTCCAATTCACGTTACTATCCAGTCAAATCCCCAAATATTTTATTTCGTCTACTTGCTCGATTTTTTCACAATTACAGTGGTCTACGTCTAAGCATGAAAATGAATGATATTTATAATTATAGTCAAAAGAAAATACGACGGATGTAAGCGACAGCCGTGAGAATGACACTTGAACTTCTCATTAATACGAACATTTAGCGTCAGTTGTGAATACATTTACGCATGAATAAATACTCAGTTGTGAATACATTTACGCGCGAATAAATACGAAAGATGTCCATTTAGAAGAATATATCGAGATTCCTTTCATTTTTCATTTTGTTCCCTATAATGACTTGCCTTTCATCTATCTGTAACCGGAGTCACTTCACTGCGAGTGTTTTATGTTTCGTACAATGCGCTTCTACTGAATTGTTCTGTAAGTGAGACGAGTCCCTTATATACACCGACTTAATCGAGACCCGGCAGTTTACCTTTATCCCGCGGCGTCTGCGGAAGAGCGAAGACAGATCTTCTGAGCTCGGAATTCGTCACACGCTGTTCGTATCACGTCACAGGTATGTGCATTACTATACGATAATTCCTAAATATTAAAACAAGTTTGTTTGTTTAATTGATAAACAAAAAACTATTTTTTCAATTAAATACACTTTTTCTACTAAAAATTAGTATGCATTAATTAAATGTATCGTAAACAGGATAAACAGTTACAAAAACAATCGATTTTACCTGTTATATTTATAGATCGATTAAACTTTACTGAACACGTTTCAATATAGGAATAAATGAGAAATCGAATACTATTGTTTATAATAATCACCATAATTGAATAATAAGATATTTAATTAAAATATAACATATGTTATAGTTGTAATAGTATTTATTTACATTAATACATACATTTAATTTAAAATGTTGAACTAACTGACAATCTAAATAACAGGAGAATGTTTGGTGATAATACGATTTTGCTAGAAGCATAAAATAAATAGATATAATATAAATAAAAAATAATGACGAAATAGTTAAAAAATGCATAAAACAATTCTCAACTTGCATTATAGTTATAATAAATTACCAAATGTTCAAATGAAATTTATTTTGAAAATATATATTCACTTTATTATTAAAACCCTTCGAGTGATGATCATTTCACTCTTCAGTGATAGGCCATTTTCTGATATCGCGCAAAACTTTTTCTAAAAATTCATAAGGAATATAAAATATACCTGTAATATGACATATTATATATCAAATTATTCACAATGAAATATACAAAATGGTGATATAAAATAAAAACTTACCAAAATAATTTGAAAAATGAATAACTACGGATGACCTTGATTTTTTTTGCTTCAAAAATTGTTTTTGTTTTTGAGGGTATTTTATACTATTTTTATGGCAGCAAATTTCAAATTCATTATATAAAAAAAGATGCACAATTTGGTTCTGAACACAAAAATATGAAACACTAGTAGTTTTTCTTCAACGAAAATGTTTTGTTGGCAATGTTTTGTATCAGCGTAAAAAATCAAATATTTGAAAAAAATGTACTTTTTCAGCATAAAGTTTCATAAATTATTTATTTCTATGTTTGAAGAACATTATTTGCAAAATTAATACTTTTAACTAACTAAATAAACACTATTTACAAAAATTATAACTTTATATATGTATTTACATAGAACTGTACTCATATCATCACTTATCCAGAATCAGATCTGGCGGGTGCTTTTCTTTTCCTATTACATCCTTTTGCTCTCCAGAAATGAGTCAATTCCTTATATAATTTTGATAATAAATAATAAAAATACGTACTAAATAAAATCGAACATCACACTAATAAATAACAATAACAACAATGACACAATCAGCTGTTCATGAATGACATCATCCTACTGTTTTATTTATGTGCGTGAAACATTTTTACTATAGTAACGAATAAAGGAACTCTTTCCAAACATATTAGTATAACAAATATCTGATTATCGCCAATAATTATTTCATTACGGCATTTTTCGCGATCGGCTCGGAGCGAGCCGTTATCGATTCACACGCGGACCCTAACGGCTCGGACCGAGCCGTTATCACTCGGAGGGTTTTAAGGGTAAAATTTCGTTCATTAATTAGTTCTCATACATTAAACATAACTATGAAACTTCTAGGTACAATAGAAATAATTATAAAAATTTAAATGTCATGAATGACCTTGGTCCCGCAATGCAAAAATGACAAAACCCTGAGCTTTAACTTGCCGTCAAACGTAAAATAAGTAAGCAATAATTTTCAAACTAATTGTATAGTGTACATCATTTTATATTCTTTAAGGAAAAATTATGCTGGAGATTTTTCTAGAGCTAATTTGCTTTTTAAAGTGATATTTGTATTTAAAAACACATTTTTATGAGTGAAATTGCGCGTGAGTCGTCTTTAACCTGTCACTGTTGCGAGAATAATAATAATAAAAAATAATGTCTTGTGGATGGATGACAGTTTGATTTATTGTGATTAGGTTGGTATACGTCTCATTTAATAATTGTAACAGGTTAATGAGAAATTAATTGTTTTGTAAACCCTTGCAAACTCTGAAACGAAAAACGCTAGACAAAATTTCTTTGAGCAAATATTAACTGTGTCATTTATGTATTACTAAAATAATACTGTGGTACTAATAAAACATGTGGAAAAATAATGAAGAGTTGATGAAGTAAACTCATAGTTCGTTTACATCGAGGCTGTGTCGGACGCGTAAGGTATACTCTGCTCAAGGGAAAGTGTAGACTGAATGTATGTATGTATGTTCATACTTTTCATACTTGAAAAGAATAAAAAGAAAAAAAAACTTTTTGACACTTTGTAATATAATTTATTTTTAATTTTATTTGTTGACCGAATGCTTTCAAGTTATTCTCTACCGATCGTTGTCATGACGTCATAACATCTGTTTATCTAACGTTTTTACTGATTTTGGATAATTACATGTTTTTTCAAAGATCTTTATATCTACTATGTTTTCGTATGTGTACTTACAATTATACGTAGATTAGTCTCTACATTTTAATACTGTAGTTTAGGTTGTACAAAAAGTAGTAATGTATGTTCATACTTGAAAAGAATAAAAAGAAAAAAAACTTTTTGACACTTTGTAATATAATTTATTTGTTGGCCGAATGCTTTAAAACCTGACATAGAGATTGAAGACAATATGCCATATGGCAACAACAGAGTTGTTCTCTACCGATCGTTGTTAAGACGTGATAACAGCTGTTTATGTGTCGTTTTTATCGATTTTGGATACTTACATGTTTTTTCAAAGATCTTTATATCTACTATGGTTTTGAATGTAAGTGTTTTAATTTCTGTATGTATACTTACAATTATATGTAGATTAGTCCCAAATATTTTAATACTGTGGTTTAGTTTATACAAAACGTAGTAATGTATGTTCAAACTTAAAAAGATAAAAAGAAAAAGAACTTTTTGTAAAGTTTTGTAATATATTTTTTTTAATCTTGTAAATAACTCGAAATTATATTGTCTTTACTACAAACATATTATTACGAACAGAACAAGACCCCATTCGTTAATTTACAATACCAAATAAGAGAGCTATGAATATTTTGTTTGTCAAAATAGCCTAAAGTGCCTTGGCATTCTTCGCACACCCTTTATGAAAATGGATTGGCATGTTTCGTAAGTACCCCAAAAAACTGTCTGACGCTAAAAGGGTTAAACAAATCCTGCCAATCAATACTTCCAATTCCTTTATAAAAATTATAATAATTGACATTAGAGTAATTATAAGAAAGATTACTACTTCTACTACATTCTTTAAAGATATATACAACATTAAATGTCAATATAAGAGCAGGATGATATTTATCTACATTAACAAATGGATTAGATTCTTCGCTCACTTTTAAATTAATTATATTTGACAAAACCAAATCCAGTGTACGACCCTGTACATTCAGAATATCATATAACTTTAAACCGTGCAATTTATTAAAAAACAATAACCTTCTACATATTTCATTGCCCATCGCTAAGTTATAATCTATACCAGTAATATGAAGATTAAAATCTCCCAAGTATAATTAAATGTTCATGATTTAAATTATATGAATCCAATATGTCAAAAAAACATTTTATATTCATTTAAACAGGAATTAGGAGGAAAACATACCACGGCTACAATTATATTAGGTCCCTTAGGCAACTCGATTGTTATGGGACATTTGTCAGACTATTTACTTAACATACAAGACTTACCACCTAATAGAAAATCTACATAAGGCTTTAGTTATCATTCCACCTATTCAACACACATACCAAGTTAACTCTCATTTTCAATATTTGTACAGTGGTATTGACCCACCCGCCCGCCCATACACGTACAGTGGTATTGAAAAAAAATGTTGACCTAACAGCAGATGCATTATCATCACTGGTTTCTAACACGTATACTCTATTAGTTTCGAAACAATTTTTAACCGCTACTAAAACACCTCCTCCCCTTGTTTTTCCGGTGATTTGTTGATTCCTATCTCTTCTATAAACAATATACTCGTTAGTAAATAGTTCCGAATTGTAGACAGATGAATTTAACCACGTTTCAGTCAAAGTTATTATGTCAAACGTATTTTCTAAAAGCGCCAAACTACAATCAGTGGTTTTAGATCTCAAACCTCTTACATTTTGATAATAAATAGTTATATTCGATTCACCAGTATTTTTAATTTATTACTAATTGAAAACCTACAGAAAAGACCAAACAAGTAATTATATATACATACACCAAAACTACAAACATGACTCATACGGTTTATCAACAATTAAACTCATAAATATATACATTATACCATATAAGGCTATTCATAGCACATATTTGTTTAGATCCATTGTAAATATATATTATTGTTAAAAGGTATGTAATAAACATATATACATTATACCATATAGGGTTATTCATAGCACATATCTGTTCAGAGCCATTGTACATATGTATTATTGTTAAAGGGTATGTGATAAACACAATAATAATACAATAAATACAAGAAATAACTTAAAGTGTTCCTTATTTACCCTAGTAACATATACTGAAGTATCAGAGCTTGACTTAAGTAAAATATTATAATTCACAAGGTCAAATGCTTTTTTTAAAGGCAACAAATACTGCAGTCATTTTTCCGTTATTATTTATGTGTTCGTATATTAATCTCGAAAGGTGTATTAACGAAAGGTATGTAAATTTATTTTCTGTGAAACCAAACTGGGATCTATTCCGGAAGTGTATAGACCTTAGGTAATTTATTAATCTAACGTTCATACATTTCTCCATTATTGTAGAAGAAATAGATAACAAGCTAATCGATTCTATATTTTAAATCAGCATAATAGTTGTTTTTTAACTTGTCAATGTCTTATATTGTTCGTCTTTTTTAAATTCTATTAACCATATTTATATTAATCCAAGGGCCTTTTTTGTCTTGCTTTACGATACTTATTACCAATATGTTGAACAATTGATTTATATTTATTTACAATACTACAAAAGCTTAAATAACAATAATTAACATCATTACTCTGATAAATACAGTTGCAGTCGACTTTTTTCAATTCGTCTTTAATATTATTATAGGTTTAATCAATTGTTGTATTCTCGGTTCTTTCAATAAATTCATAACAAGCCGAGCTAATATAAAGGCCTGATAAACAGTGATCGGTTATGCCCGAATTAAATATTACACTTTTCGAGTTACTGATATCCTTAAACTTTACAAAAACGTAATCTATACAAGTTGAGACAATTGGCCGTTGACATATTTATGTTTACCTCTGCACATGTAAATGTATTAGAAATGTAATATACAACACCTCCGGCTCGAATGAGAATATTATGAAAAGTCAATTTCTTACACTAGGTATGCAAAGCATGGAAATAAAAATATAAACTTTAAATTCCATTCAAGTGTTTAGTACAAATGTTATTTGTTATAACAACGATATAAAATGCGTTTTTCTGAAGAATGTCCACATCAGAGGTAATACATTCAAACCATATCTAAACATTATAATATAAAAACATAACCACTATAATTAATACTAAACATAATAAAAGCTATGGGGTTCATTTATCACTGCAAACATCTAACAGGAATAGTTAGAACTAAGAGGCGTTATCTCAGCGCTTAATTGATGAAGAATTAATTTAAATACCGTCGGGGTCTAAAAAGACCTCGCCATGGTAGTTAAGGAATATTAGGTTTGAAAATAACCCATTAGGAAACGTTTACGGACGAACAAATACGAAAGATGTGGTGATGACGCATTTATAGCTGATACAAAGACCCACCAAGGTAATTGAGGGATATTCAGTTCCGTAGAAGTAGCCGTGTTGTACATATTGTTTAGTTATACACTTTTATTTTACGATTGTTTGTTAACTGTATTTATCTTTATTAGTTAATTATTCGATTTTAATTATGGCTGATGATTTTTTGAGATCTGATAACATAAGAAACGTAATATACAATGATAGTGAATCAGATGATTGTGATGAAAATGTAATGGGATTTTTATCATTTATCAACAAATGTGCATATTCAATGTTTTACCATGTTTTTCATATATGTAATTATTCTTTGAATAGATAATAAGTTAGTCAATACTTTTCTACTAATTGGGTTTTGTGCTCATTATACCCTTTTAATTTCATTTTAATCAATTTTTTGTGTAAATGTTTGCCTTTTCTATATCTTTTATTTTGTTATGTAATGCTTTTTATCGTATTTTAAAAACTCATAAGTGGCAAAATATATGGAATAAACGAAAAGACAAAAGAAAGTAAAAGTTCTATCATAAAAGACCATTTATATACTGTCCTTTTAAACAGCCCTTTAACCCTTAATGTGGCATTCTTCGAAATTTCGAAACATTTTTCGTTCGCCCAAGTGCCATTTATCGAAATTTCGAAACATTTTCCGTTCGCGGTAAATCATATATAAAATCCGTAAATATTGAGCTACATCGATGTTTGTATACTCTACGTAATCACCGTAAACAGACGATTCCAACGATATGCTACACGACACCCCTACACGACAGTGTGAGAAAGCCAAAACCACCAGCAGATAGTGATAGTAATTAGTGTTGAGATTCATCGTTTTTTCACTAAGACAATCTTTTATTCAAAATTTTCTACATTTATCATTTTTTATCCAAATTACACCAAATTTTTTTCTATTTTAACCTAAATTAACTATATTTTCAATAAACAGACAGTTTTTCAACATAGTGCATCTAAAAACATTCTTCGAATTCATCATAAACACAAAATTCTTCTGATTTGGCTTCCGAACTTCAGAAACATCCACTGAACCCTGCAATGTCACCAGGCCTACACCCATGGACATTAATGTAAGTTTGCATACCATAATAGAGCATGTCTTTAGCTAAATTTTAGTATATAATAGAACTCTCTAGTGTTTATAGAAATTGTGTTACATATTTTTGAATGTCGTAGTAACCGCGGTGACCATTTTTCAGTAAAACTGAATTCAATTCAGTTATAAATTTATAAAAAAAATATTTTTACTTACAAACCTATATAAACTATATATTTCCTGAAACTAAATAAAATTTAGAACATTTTGGCAATCTCACATTTCTTTTTTTCTCATCACAACATTGATCTTAGGGGGTAGTCCCCCCCTATTTTCCGCATAAATTTAAAAAACAATTCATATGTTACATAACATAAAAGAAAAAAATAGGTTATGAATTATGTATTATCTGATAGCCTACATTCTTGTGAACAGTTTGATACCACACAACAGTACTTTTATTATAATATATTATTTTTTACGAATTTTATAAAAAACCCTTCCAAATTCACCAAAAACGACCCGCCACTGAGGGAAAAAGTGACCGCCGCATCTAGGGTTAAGTAAATTGATCAAGGATAGTGGCGAGGAGACGCTGGAGTGGAAATGAAAACAATGTCAGGGTAAGTGAAGAGTGATGGGTAATAATAATAGTGTCAACACTCCGTGGACAGAGGAGTGTATGGACCTTACTCCTGCCAGACTATCTGGAGTGTAAAGGGAAATGTACTGTGTCCACGCTCCGTGGACTGAGGAGCTCAAAGGGTTAATTCTTAGACTTTTCATCCCCTAACTAGAATCGGGGACACGATCTGACAGGTTTTACGGCTCTCACGATCGGGTTTCCGTATCGCGTCAATGGCAGAAGAGGAAGGGACGCGCCCATATATAAGACACACGGGCACGTTATGCTTAGTCATTTATTCAACACACGTCGATCAGAGTCGTCGCCGCGTCTTCCGCTGCCTCTGTCCACAGACCATGTCCTCCAGATCCAGACAATAGTGGGTGATGTCAGAGAATCTTACAACAATACTGTTATTCGTAATTGCAGATGCCGAGACGATCCAAACACGCTACTACACAACATGTGCAATATAACACCGACCACGAATTTGGTAGAGTCGCAGCATGGCCACAACGGATGAGTCAAACCACACCCGGGGACGATCCTAACAGAGGAGCGACAGTAAATCGGGGATTTCGACGACGGCGCAGAAGAGGGAACGGCATGAGGCAACTGAGGAGGCGGCTGGAAATATTGGAGGAGCGTTTTAACATGTCCGCCTCGACATCTGCATCAGGCACTGTCACGTCTGACGTAGACAAACGTGAGGAGAAACGACTGATGCCAACAAGACCTAGCCACACTGTCAAGCCGACACCCAAGCCCGTCACTTCTGAAACGACAGAGCCGCCCGCCTGGAGGAACAGACGACACGTATCTGTATTGAAACGAACCCAGAGTGATCCTGTCACCGCACCTCACACGACCGTTCCTGGCTCCAAATCTGCGGTTGAAGCTGAGGGTTATAACTTACTCGATGCAATGCGATCAACAGACATCGCTTCTGCATCTGTATCCTTTGGATATGCGGTACGAAGGGATTACTCCTCAAGATGTTTAGCGACAGTGGTTCAGTGGAGATCAGAGCAGTTTACTACGATGCGACCAACAGCTTTCAAATCCTCTCAAACTACTATGCCACGCGAGGAGTCTACTATACAGCCCTATACACGGCATAATGAGGTCCACGTGGTCGACACTGAAGGCCTGATCAGATGCTTCGATACGGCAATGGAATTTTAGTTTGTGTAAAGTAAATTAGGAAATAAACGCTACTGTCGTACTGCATTTTTCGTTTATCCTTACCATATTTCTCGACACACTTGAAAGGTAACCTGAAACCAAGATTCAGCCTTACAAAGTCTGGTTCGAACGATGTCGTGGACCTTCACGTTCCACTTCGCGAGTGCTGTCTGACAACGGTGCTGCGTGAGCTCGCAGACGTCCAGCAATGCAAAACGGTTCATCAACATGTTCTTGAACCACGTATGCCCAACATTCTCGTGGTTCGTCACTAAGCGGATGTTTACGTGTTGAACCTAGGTAAACAGGCTGTGGATAACTTTTATCAATCTAAAATGCTATAAATACGATGCCGAAACCTGGTTCGTCACTATGTTCACGAACCAAGTGCCGAACCAAAGGCGTGTTGTTCGTCGAGGGTGAAAGAACCAAGACAGGATAGATGTTCAAGAGTTTATTATATTTTTGTTCACACTGTGTCGAGAAACTCCACACTTTGGCAAGCAGGCACCAGGGTGTTGCTGGAATCGAGTACATCATCTGGCAGCGTGTATGGCAAATACTTTGCGAGTGACAGGAAATTGTTGCGACGAATACTGTCGTAGATAGGCTTTTGGTGGCGTCCCAGTGGCTCGTCTCTGGAAAATACATCATAAACATAACATCTGTGGTTGGTACTCCTGATGTTTTTCTTGCAACCGAAACATTTCACTGGTGACGATTTCAGTATCACGCCGAACTTCCAACCATTACAATGGCACAGACTGTTACCGGGCCGGCGTGCGAACGTGTCGACGGATGTGAGTACGGCAGCGTTAGCCGTAACTATTCTCGAAAGCGTGTCTCTTACCGAAGTGCTCTTTTTGAACGCGCATCCGCGGATGTGTGACACGCGGATACTCGTAGCTTTTCGTTCACTGATGTTTCCATCGTACTCCAGCATCGGATCTTTGGACGAGAAGAACGAATCTGAGGTGTCATCGTCGTCCCGCAACGCTTTGTTTGACGGTGATGTTGATGAAGCCATGTCGTGATTGGTGTCGAAACAGAGACGTGAGATCTGATAAGTAGCTAGTAGGCCGATGAATACCGTTCACTTCGTGGTCGACGGCGCCATCGTCCCCCTCTCGTATTCTTTGCAGATCGCGTGATACATACGTTTCAATTTCACTTCGTCTTGATCTTCGTAGCATATGGTGAACAACCACCTGACCCAATACCACAGAAAGGTCTTTACGACGAACACGTAGTTAGGTCTCACCGCTACGTTGTACAACGGCCGAGACACACGGAATTCGTTCGACACCTCACCGTTGTCGTTGACGAGCACAGGCCAGACGGCGATCGTATCACCGAACTTAACTACCGACGTGTCGGCGAGCCGTTCGAGACATTCGTTCGAAGAGAACCCGTCGAGGCGGACTCCGATCAAATACTCCTGGTTGATCGCGCTGAAAAGTGTTTCGTACAAAGATGGGGTAGCCACAGTAAGAAACCAGTCGTGTCTGATGTTAACGTCTAGTGTTTCCAGGTGTTTCAAGCAGAAGGTTATGAATTTATTTAGCTCGACACTTATGTTTCCACCGTTGGTGTCTAACTGGTCGGTGGCGTACTTGGAGATAGCGGACAGTAGGGTTTCCCTGATCCTAACGTCTCCATAGGACTGTTGTCCCTCCTGGCCTTTGCACACCGTCTTACCGTCCTTGTATAGCAAGAGATATCTGTTTTGATCGATAACCAGGCACATACTTACATCACGAATTCGCGGCTCTAACGTTAACGAGACAGCAGTGGTGATTCCGAGATCCGATTTGATGGCCTCTAACGACGTTCGTACGGTCGTTTCCAGTTGTTTGCAAGTAGGCTTGTCGGTAACTACCGTCTGATCGCCGGCGAACAACAGAGCGCCGTCCGTTTGTGTCAGTACAACGTGTTCCGGTGATATGTTCTGTAACGTCCTCGTCATGACATATCTACACATCGATCTGACGGCCGAGGCGCACTGCGGTGAAAACAAGTCGTTCAGAGTGCTCGACTTACCGGTACAACCATAGACGACGTTGGCCACCTTCTTGTAGAACGGGTTCAACAACTGGTTGTGATTCCGTCGCGTTAACACGAGACGTTCCATGATACGTGGCAGAAATCCCACGTAGATATCCGGCCGCAACGAAACGATGACCAGGTTGCTGTTAGCTTCGTTCAGGTGTCCGATCTGATTGTAAAACGACGACATCACGTTAGCGGTGTGTACGACGTGTTGAGAACGACTCGCATCATTCACAACGATTGTGTTTAACGTTTCGTCGTGTCGTTTCAACACGTCCCTCTTGACGATGGCCGTAGTCTCGGGTGATATATTGCACAGGGTCGTGATAGTAGGATAAGCTGACTGTAAATCGAACTCGAGCAAGTCGTGCGTGTAAAGACCACGAACGGACTGCGAAAGTGGTTTGGCGCTGTTTTCGTGCGAGAAGAATTCGTTACAAGACGACACGGAGTTGCAGGTGCCTGTGTACAGAGACATATTCGTCAGCGCGTCCATAAATACCATGTTAGCCACTCTGGACGAGTCGAGTACTAGTTCGTCGTAGCCGGAACGCGAAGACGTGAGAGAGTTGTTCGCACGGACCTTCGTGTGTTGGTCTTCGGTGTATTTCAAGCCGAACACGTCTAAGAGGCCGAGTCGTAGTTCTGTGGCCATTTCGAAGGTGACGTCCAGTATCTGTTCGGAACAGAATTCCGAAACAAGCCGTGCGCAGTAGTCCTGACTACGTTCCAACAGTCGTTTGGCGTTCTGACGCGACGCGATGCCTCCTTGTAGAGTCTGACGGTCGATGCGTACGTATCCGTTGCACGCGAACGTCGAGTCGTCCAGTAGTTTTTCGTAGGACCGTGCGAACGCAGACCTCTTAGGATCCAGCCCGTTGCACAGACGTGAACAGTCTAAGCTGATGGCGTTGCGAAACATATCGCGCGCGCCCGAAGTCATCGACGACTGGACCGATCCTTTGATTTCCGTTTCCATGTCGGCCGTTGTACGTTGGACGCGAAACACCAAGGGCTCGTAGAAGTTGCGTGCCACCATTTCACTGTCGTGCGAATCGCTGACCGCTAATCTGATGTACGCGTTGATGTTGTCTTTCCAAATGACGTTTTTCAGATCACGCAACATGTTAAGTCGCGCCTCCACGTCTTCGGAACAGGCCGGGGAGACGGCGATCATATTGCGTGCTGTCCGTTGCCGCCGCCGATGCTGGTGGTCGTTACACGCGTCGGCGAACGCTGTCAGGAAATCGTAGACGTCTCGGTCCCAACAGTAGTAGACGTGCAGCACGGTGGGCTGATTGTCAGTGCGATCTAGAACGCGACACGTGGTTGCACAGAAATAGCGTTCACACCGAATCATCACCACGGGCAACTCCTCCAGTTGGTCCATCGATATTCTAGTGAGTCGTTTGGACTGTAGCATGGCGAAGTACGGCCGGACGTCGTGAACACTGAGCGGGCCGCACATCGTCCGTTGTTTTTCCAACATCACGGACTCGCGTCGCAAAGCCTTCTTTTGCCGTTCCGCATCGAAGTCGAGCGTCGACTGCTGTTCCCTACCGACGTCACTGCTAGAGCTATCGACGATGTCTCGCTTCCTTTTGCCTGCCGATCTTTTAGACACGCTGGTGCCCGTCGCCGAACCACCGGCGGCGGACGAGTACACGGACGTGCCACCGTTGACATCTTGTCGGGCTCCGCTCCATTCGTCGATAGCTGACTTACGGTAACCTACCGGAGGGGCGTCTATAACGCAGAAGTTTATTTCGAACATCTCCGTAGTACTTGCGGCAGCGGCGACGAACGACGCTCGCTTGGCAGGCCCGACAGTCGAACGCGTGCTGAATTCGGTATCGTGACCGTCGGTTTTCGTTCTCCTCGCGCAGTACGCGAACAGCGGTTCCAGGTAGTCGACGATCGTCACGGCACTCATGTTCGACGCGAAGTTTATGGCGTATACGTCTGGGTTGTTCGCCGCGTTCGATGCCAACAGTTTGAGCGCTTTCGAGCGGGTCGGCCACGTGGAGAACGAGAGTCGTACTAAAGCGCCCACGCCGACGTTCCACAGTGGGTAGAGCTTGTCGAACGAACGCTGTAGATCGCCGGCGGTCTCGAGGCGCAAGAACGTGACCTGACAGACGTCGTAAGCACAGTCCGCTGAAACCAATAGAGATTCAACGAACTTGACGTTATCGCAGAACACATCGTCCGTTTTGAAGGTAGTGTCGGCAGACGAACAGTACGTTGCGAACGTAGGCTTCTCACCACGGCGACTGCTATCGTCGGTGGAGAGTGGAGAGTTCGCGCGATCGAACGACGATGGTCTCGAGTAGCATTCCCTTAGGAAAGCGGCTTGTTCGTAGTTGATGACTAGAAACAGTGGCGGCACGTAATCCGTGATGGTCTGATAAGTCAGTTGTCTCTTGTCGAATATGGTGCGCAACAATCTGTTTCCTTTTTGGTCGAAACGCGTTTTCAGCACGATTCCGGATCCGTGGTGTGCCATCTGACGCGTTCTACTACCTACTGCGGTAGTTACCTGTAGCTGGCGGCGACGGTGTGTGATTCGGTGAACCGGATCGAATTAACAACACTGCATTGGGGCACGTATCGTGTTATCGCGATTCACGTCGTCACCTACCTCGTGTCTTATTACTGCCGATGTGGCGGTCAGTAATCCGTTAACGGTCACACGGAGTGGAGACGGATCGCAGTGACCAGACTGTTTTCAGGAATCGGTACGATCATGGACGTCGTGGCTATGTACGATTATTACTTCCTGACCGATCCGCACAGGAAGTTTGGTGACCGGTGCGAGTTCGGAATTTGTGAAAACAATATCGTGTACCGGCGCATACGTTGCGCGGTCGACGAGTGTAAGGGAACGGTCGGTCTCGGCGACCGACACACGGGCGAGTGGAACGGAGAGAGCGTTCATCGTGCGGAGGACAGAGGTACGGGAACGGTAGGCCTGAGTGACGTTCTTGAGTACATGCTTTACAACGTGTCCGGAGAGACCGGTCTTCCGGCACACTACTCGTGTTGCATGTACTTCTACGACAGTGGTGCGAGCGATTGCGGTGTGCCGTCGTCAACGGTCACCGACCACGTGTGCAACGCCATTCCGATAATGATCGGTTCGCGTTTGGAACGGAAGATAGTGCATCGACTGGCGGAGATGGTCGGAGTCGAAGTGTCCGACTTATACGACGCCGACTACTTACACAGAGTGTATTCTGGCGCGTTCTTGGTGAACGGCACGTTTTACTATTCAGTGTTCCGCGAGTCGAACAACAACAAGGTGTGTCACAACAGCAAGAGCAAATACAGAGGCGACGAGACGGTGGCCTATTTCTACGACAAGACGTGCAACCGTGGTGTGAAACTGTTCACGGACAGATTCGACCGGTTGCGAATCAACGACAGAGACGGCAACGAATTGACGGACATCACGCCGGACGTTATGCTGCAGTTGTACGAGGAGTGTATGCAGAACAGTCGTTACTACACGCTCGACATGCGGCTTATCAGAGGGTTCTTTTCGTCTGTCAAAGAACAGGGTCTGGCCGGCATCGACGACTTCAAAAACAAGATATACACGAACTACAGTATCGGTCTGAACACGTTCTTGGATAAATTGCCGTCGAATGCGATGCGTAATCCGATGTGGAACTCGTCACTTATGGCGGGCAAGATCAACCTGGGAATCTCGCAACGCCTGAGCTATCCGAAATCCAAGTCGGAAACGAAAAAGCTGAACGAGCAGAAGTTGAAAATGTGTACCGGAGAGATGTCCACCGGCTATCTGGTGGAAACCCAACGACGACGCAACACCAGGAAGTCAAACGCGCCGAAATCCGATACACGGCGATCGGCCACCGTGCACGTCGTCAACGCCGGCCGTAAGCGCCAGCAAACGCCGCCGCGTGTCAACCAACAAGCGGATGGTCGAAAGAGGATGAAACGAGACGGTGGTGCGTGCGGCGAGCGTGTGGTCGGTGTTACGGAAGTCGGCCGGCCGAGAGTTTCGGTGGGCGACGCGTCGGGGTCTAGACACACGATTCTCGGTAGCAAGGACGTGAAGACGTCGGGTCTTCTAGAGAAGTTGGAGCAAGGCGAGAGGAACGGACCGTCGACGTTCAACCAAGTGTCCGTGTCGTATCTGCCGCTGATCAAGGTGTTGTCTAATACCGTACAGAAGCTACAGGTGGAACACGTGCACGCGGAATCGTCGAAGACGGTACCGCGTGACGCTTTCGGATTCGTGTGTATGAAGTACGTGGGCAACATTTCGACAGCCGGCAAGAATATGTTGTTCACCGATCGAGTCGTGGTGTCGTACGGACACGTGCACAGGATCGTCGACGCGGTGGAGCGGGGGATCGACGCATTGACTCGCGACGCGACGATCGATCCGTTGGTGGTGTTCGACGACGGTTACTGTACAGAGGCGACGGCAGTGACGGACGAACGCGAATGGATGTATGTAGTGATCAACAACGCGGTCACGTCGTGGAGAATTCAGCGTCGCCGGCTGGTGGGATTCCTAGTGTATCTGAAAACCGTGTGCCACCCGTACGCGTGGATAAAGACGATCGGCCGCTATCTTTGCGTGTACTACTACGAGGGAGTGCCGCTGTTACGGTACGAACGCGGTGAAATGATGTTCCGCGTCCTGGAAGACCGTATGAACGAGAACGGGGACGCGGGTAAGACCGCGATTACGTTGGACGACATCGATTGTTTGTTTTTCAGCAGACACGAACTCGATATGCTGGCGTCGTCTCCGGCAGCGTCGTTGTACCATCGGAACGAACGTATAGACGCGACCAACCGTCTGATCGACCGTTGGTTCATGCGTTGTCGTGACGATGGTGGTTTCGACGACGCGGACCACTGCTCGTTGTTGGCGAAACACCTGGACCAGTACACGGAGTACACGGCGCCGGCCAAACGCAGTGTGTCGGTGAACGCCAGGAAATCGGCCTGCATCAACGTGTACTACCAACGAGCCGCCGAACTGATACGCGGTTTCAGCATATTCGTCGATCCCGACGGGTACGAAAGGACGACGGCCAGACAGGTGGAGAGAGAACACGGAATACCCGAGTGGGTCACCCTCAGAGACTTTGCGAGAACCCGCGCCGAACTCGACAATTGTCCTCAGCCGGAAGACGACGGCGATTCGACGGACCGCTCGTTATCCAACTTCTACATGTTACGTACGGTGTTCGCCGACGTGGCCGGCTACAACGTCGAAGATGCGAACGTGTTGGACGCATCGGTCGATCTGAATCTATCGTTCAGTTACAGCTTTTCACTGACATTCGTGGACAGAACAAAATCCGGACTGGACATAATCGTGCCGCCGGCGAAGAACGCGGCCAGCGTGTGTTGTTGGGACGTCGAGGGTAATCCCACCACGGTCATGTTCATGGTGTGTACGATACGGAAGAGATGCGACGTCAGCGGTCGCGGTGACCGAACGGAAGACTCGCCGGAGGAGGACCTGGGCGAAATGTTGCGCGCATCGTCGGACGTACGAATGGTGCTGGGAAACGACGGTAAATCCGGCACGGATCCGAATTCGTCTCGCGGACGGTCAGAGTCGACGGCGCAACGCGATTCACTGGCTTTTCCACCGTTCAGAAAGCTGTCGGTGGTGCGAAGTGAAGACGGCAGCTACCACGTGTACTACATGAGAAACGACGCGATGCTGTTGCGCACGTTGCGCCGGCTGAGAGGTGACGGAGCTTTGCAGCCACCTGACATGTCGAACGCCGTGCGGTTGGCGAACGACGACTACGTGTTCGTGTGTAAACCCGAGGTGAACCCTTACGACGCGCTGGATCACATGCGAACGAGAATAACTACGTTCGAGGTGAATCCCGGCGAGCGTGTCGTGACGATTGACACACGCGTGCGCGGCACATCGGACAAGTACGACGGGGTGAAAGTGGTGAACAGTTTCGGCCAGAAAGGATTGGCACTTATCAAAGACCTACGGCCGTATTTCGGTCGGTGCCCGGCCACGACGTGCAACGTTCCTGTTCAACTGGTGATGAATAACTGTTCGTTCGTGTCAAGACAACCTATCGGGCAGTACTTGCAGATGAAGAAAAACATGTTCGCGGTAGCGAACAGCGTGGCCGGTGAACCCGCCAGCGTGGGATATTCGGCAGTGTTTTTCACAGAAACAGAACCGGTGACAAAGTCTTGTCTGGTCAGATTCGACGAAATGATGCGTTCGGTGATCATAACGCTGGGACTGACGACGTTTCAGAACCTCAAAAGCTCCTTGGACAACGTGTACAATCCGTACGGTCTACTCATTCCCCCACAGGCCCGTCAGATACTGAGTCTTTACAGGTGCGTCGGCGTAGCGTACAGTTTTTCGGGCGACAACGCTGTGCCGTTCGCGTCGCGAGACGAAGTCAGAACGTTGTTGGACATTTACGACGCGTACAGCCGAACGCCGAAACCGATCGGTGCGGCCGGCAGTAAAGATTGTAGCAAAGCGCTGTTGGACGTTCTGGACGCGATGAGCAGCGATGACAAGATACGTCGACTTATCGAAGTAGGTGTGCTGTCGTCACCGTCGGAGGAGAAGGAGGAGGAAGGGAGCTGTAAAGACGATGGTACTGCGGCCGACGTGTTTCGGCGACGGCGAAACACGCACGTGCTCCGCTTACAAGGTCAGTGGATCAAAGCGTTCAACGACGGTTCCGGACGACTTGGCGGTCATCGTGAAACGCCCTGTGATGTTCCGGACTTCGTATTGTGCACGTACGACTCGGCGAAATGTGAATACGAGACCGTGAAGCTGTACGGAGAGCCTAGTTTAATCGTAGACGCACTTCGACCTTACGATCTACTCGACGGGTGTCACGACGATGACAGAAGCCGGACAGGTCTGTGATGATTGTTGTTGTTTTGTTGGCCGTTGGGCCTGAAGTGCATAAATGCCATGTAACTGGATGTGTTTTGGTCTTTGATTTCCTTCTCTCGTTCCTATCAACTCGAGGAGGCGGCGCTGATCAGAGCTGAAATAAGTGAACTGAGTATCGACGGTTCGGCCGCATCGCTCACTTTATCAATCATTTTAGACACGGACTCACTGACCTTTTCTATGCGCTTGGCGATATTGTACAAGAGGTAAGCGTAGATCACGAGAAACGCGAAGAGCAGTGCGGTGCAGACCCAAGCGGTGGTGGCAGTTGACAGTCGGTGGTTGCCCATCGTGAACTTACTTTGCCGTCTGATGGCGGCACGAAGGAATACGGATTCGGCCCGACGGACCGACCGCGTGTTGTGTGTGTTCGTGCCCGGCCTGAAAGGTAGCGTACTGAAATGTCGGACGTGTGATCGCCGTACGTGGCCGCCTGCGTTTCTCGACAGAAGCGTCGAAACCGTGCGTCGATTTGTAGCGAAGAGAAGCAAGAAGATCGAACACCTGATGAGTGCTGACGAGTCGACGTGTCTGGTGACACACCCGCAGACGGTGTGCGGTATTGTCAGGAGAGTCAAAGTACTGAACGGCTTGTACACGCGAGACGTTTACGCCACGTTTCTGGATAACCTACGAGACGAATGTGACAGCGTCGGTCCGACCGGTGACGGTCTGCACCGCGTGGTGACGTTGCAGAATTTCGCGTACGACTGGACACGAGGAGTGCGTTATGCCGCCGAAGAACTGTTTTCGTACTTGCAAAGCGCGATCGGTGATTACGGTGCGGTAGCGCTTATTGCGCACAGTATGGGAGGTCTGGTGTGTAGGTACATGCTCGAGGAAATATGCTACAACGGCCACGCCGTGACGAACGGTACAGCAGACGCTTTGTACCGTAAAGTGAAACTGCTGTACGCTTTGGGCGTTCCGCACTACGGTACGGTGCGTGCATTACACTACCTGATAGATCCACACGGCGGTGATTTCACAGAACGGTGTAGAAGCATCCAGTCTTTATTCGACATGATCCCTTTCAGTGATCTTAACGCGCAGATCGACGGAATCGAAAATCACGTGCGACCGACGTGTTCTTCCATCGTAGCGTCGAAACGGTACCGTAGCGAGTTGTTTTTGAAACGTACCGATCGAGAGGTGATCGTGAACAGTGACGATTGGAGACCTCCCGGAGCCGACCACCGTTCTGACGGACGATACGCTACAAGGCCGCTTTCGGCCTACGTCGCCTGCTTGATCGAGACGATTACTTCCAGATTCCCGGCGCTGGAGGAATACGAAGAGCGTCTGTACGAGGCGGCCAGCGTGCATTTCGCTCTTAATTCGGCTCAGAGGTCGAACGACTGCGTGTACCTGTTCGTAAACGCCGTCGGTTTCATGAGTCCGTCACTTATCGACAAAAACGATTTCATGTTCCGCAAGTGCGTGCGTGGCGACGGGTTGGTTTGCAGTGTAATAGAGGATACACGACGGGTCGGCGTGCACCGCCGCGATAGCCCTTCCGGGTGTACACGACCATCAACGGAAGAGGAGACGACGGTCGGTACCTACGGTCTCGACGAAGCCAAGTACAGCGTTCACGTAGGAATGTTAAAACACATCGACGTGTTCCGCGTCGTGCGCGACGTATTGGCACGCGAAATATTCGGCAGCACCACGATCGGAAAGAGGAACGGTATAAAGTACCTTTGGGAGCGGGCGATTCACGACGATTCCTCGTCAGAGGTGGTGGTTTCTAGGTCGTGCGTCACATTTCAGAGTTGGACGATTGCAGCGACCAACTTGACGTCGGGCCGATGCGTGTTGAGCGTACGCGCCACAGACGGCAGTGATTCTGTCGAATCGTCTGTCGCCGGAGCTATGGCAATAGTAATCGTACCGGTAACGTCCGTCGCTTCTTGCAGTGACAGCAGACACGATGGCACCGGTGTATATTCTTCAGACGACGGTTTAACACGCGTCACCGTAAAGCTCGCCGCGGACTGGAGAGGTGTAACTATAATAATAGGTGGTCACCACAGGATCAAGGAAGTTCGTTCACTGAACGCTTAACGTGATCGACTCTGAGATCGTCAAGAGATGGGAATAGGCAATTTCATCGTCTACGTAGAAAAAGCGTTGAAGTGGTCGTTGCCGCGGTACGACTGCAAGCGACGCCCCCGGGATTTGGCCGACGGTGTCCACACGGACCGAGCCCCGGACACAGATATGACGACTGTCTTCAGTCCGAAACACGGCGACGACATCGGAAGAATGAAAACGGTGGATCAGATCACGTGTGAGGAGGAGGACGCGTGTTATTTCGACGGGGTTGTCAGATCCCTCTATGAAACGCTAGGTTTACCCGGTGCGCCTGTCGGTGACTGTGCACGAAGGCAGTACGGCATAAGCGTGGATCTGTCGTCGTTCTGTTACGGAGTGATCGCCGAAGTGATCCTTTCAGGTCGTGTAGAACGGCAGTGTACCCGTTCTGGACGTGGTTCAGTGGGGATCGACGACAACACCCGCGACGGTGTTAAACGACAGAAGATTAACGACGACGTTTTCAGCGAGACACTGCTACAAGAGGAGACCACTTTACGGCGGATCGGTGGAATCGAACCGGCGTCAGCGCAGTCTACGAGCGGTGACACCGGTGATTGTTCGTCCGACGACCGGATTACACCGGTCGTCGTCACTTTGGACAGGCGTTCGATCGTCGAGTGCGCTCAGAGGTGTTTAGACAAGTTGTACAACGTGATCGGCCACGGTATCATAGACGATGCGCACTTCTTTACTCTGCATTACGACGCGAGTACTACGTCGTGCAAATGGCAAGTGCAGTACAAGAGACGCAGTTGCAGCCAGACGATTATCGACAAAGATTCGATGTGCCAAGTCTTCCGGGACGTTATACAGATGGTCGGAGCACGTATGAAATTCGACTTGAAAGCACGCTTGCGCGTTCATTTACAGCGGATTTTAGACGGGCCTATCGACAGATTCCATAGAATACACGTAGAACGAGCGAAGGACCTGTTGGCGGGTACCAGTATCGACTGGCTTCTAGAAGAAACGATTGCGGAAAAGATGCAGTTGACAAACACGGAAAAGGCCGATTGCGGTGATAGCGGCCTACAACGGTATTCGTTCGGTGAAGGCGAATGGATGTGCTTTTACGGCATCAGAGACGTCGAATGTGAACGTTTGGACAGTGGGGACGATACAAGATACTGTTGGTACATTTTCGGCAACGACGCGGATATCGGATTAGGCGCCCTATTGTACTCGTCCGCATCGGTGAAGATTCATTATGTGAACAAGTCAAAATGCATCGTATCACCATCCGCCGACGTGTGTTTTCGAAAGGACCTGAGCGCCTACAAAGTGCTACACTTTCTGTCGTTGTGTCTGATCGGCAACGATTACGTACCACGATTGGTCAACGAGAGTGCGAAGAATATCTGTACACTCGGTGAGGAAATCGATCGCATGATCTCGTCAAACGAGCACCACTGCAACACGAGCGTTAAATGTCTTTCGACCGTTTTCGAAGAGGTCGATGCCACCGCTACTCTCGACATAGTAGAGTTTATGCACGCGAATTTAGAAGAGGGAAAACGTTCGAGCGACGCTGCGGATAGATCGAAATTCGCACGATCGTTCGTTTACGTGGTCGCACGTTTGCTGTCGGCGGCGTGCAAAGGAGCGCTGGCTGAAAATACAGACACGGTCGAACAAGCATTTACCGCTCTGTACAACAACCCGAATACGCGACCAGTGGACGACGACTGCCCAGACTCCGATGTAACTTGGTTCACGATTCAGAGAGTACTTGGTGTTTGCTCACAAGGAACCAGCACTCCCGGAACCAAGGAGACATTTTCTCTCAAAAATTCTTCATTGAATGTCATTCCTTTTTATAATATAAGCCCAATTGACTCTATGTTGATAGATTCTTATAAGGTCAATTGAGAAATCGTAGATTTTAGATAGCTCATCCCAGTTCAAGAAACGGTCAAACCTCATGATGAACTGGTTCGTCAATACTCCCTTAGGCTCACGAGAATTAATTGTCCAACGTTCTCCATGACTGCTAGCAAAATTATGATTTCTGTTTTCTAGTGCACAGTCTTTTATACCCCTCGCAGAGCGTTTCTCAAGGCACACTTTACATCAGAGTCGTTATGCTATGACAATATACAACTATTTACAATAGGTTCGGTGTACGAACCTCCGGGTAATTTCCTCACGTCCGGATGACATTCCCGCAAAAAGGCTGCCTTCTCCAGAACCCTTAGTATAGAGCGTGGAGAATGGTTTACCACAAGAGTCTCAGGTACTCTTCATCGTACGCCATACCACCCTCTGTTCCCATTTAATTTGTGAAAACTGCGAGTGAGCCATCGATTCGATCTCCCGTTTTATCGTTAAGAAAGGTTTTACTGTAAGGTGGAGAAAATATAAGGCGAATACGAAGTTAACGAGTGCAAATTCTTAATTACAAACCTATTGGTATTGTCTTTAAGACGCTGGAATTCACTACAGCACATCCTTAGGCACCACCGTTATAGTATCCATCTCGTCAAACAGTCGATCCACCTTTTGATGGTTACGAAGTGGTTGTATGTTCTCATTACACCGAGTATCAGACTGTAATGTACTGATGTATAAGCACTTCGAGCATAGAAAATAGATATACTGAGAGCATCCCTGTACAGACCATGGGGAGGATTGTTTATAAAAAAATAATATACATACCAGAGATGCCATTCGTGTTGATTTTAGGCCAGAGATGTGTTCTTATCATAAAGAAGAAAACGTGAAGATTTCCCAAATACATTCGTAATCCTCTTACACAGATGAACCTATCTAATATCGGAGCACTAAACGGAAATTTAGTTTTATTTTCGTGCGCTTACTCAGCTATTCGTTATAGTGTACAGCAATACTGATTAGAAATATCATACGACCATGTAAAACGTACCCTCTTCGACCCTTAAATAGAGACAACCAGAAGACTAATAGATCCATTTCGCTTTATAATCCCATGAGACAATAACCGATTTTTTGACTCTTCATCCAAAGAAGAGTAAGAACAGAGATGTGACAAAGAAAATTAGACACCGTGTCAACAGTCTAAAGATTCTGTAGACGAGTAGAAGTCGATCTAGTTATCCTGACGGTAGTTCATTATCTAACTAATTAAATCTTTATTTTTACAAGTCAGTATTGATATAAATTTTTAACAACACTCCTTGATTAATTTTAAAGAGAATTTGTATTCCTCATATCCACCTCCCTCACTCGATTTCAGATTCTGATGTTTCTTCCAGACAATAGCAGCGAATCATATATCAAAATTATTAATTCTTTCCAGCGCATTAGATTAGCATAATAGGTTGCATGTTTATGGCTATATAGCTATCAAGAGTGTTAGATGTTCGTCAAATTCCGATTGTTTAAGTAACAAACGCAAGAAGAAACTGAGAAATCTTTATTACTATATTCATCCTCAGATACGCTATGTTTGGAAATTGAGTAAAAAAACCATAAGCTTAATATCCACACTCTATCGTTTTCGGATACATCAATCGTTCTTCAGTGAAAGTGTACCTGTAAGGAGAGAAACAGTGAATCGACATTTTCCCCGTTCTTGACTAGAACTCGTAGGAGAGTCTATATACATTGATAACTATATAGAGAGAAACCCCTCAGTAGGAGTGTCGGGATTTTTTAACACGATAACATTCACTCATCTTGTGATGTAGTTACTCACTTCGTGTTTCAACTGGAAGAGATGAGTACAGGATTGCTGAGATCGTGTGAATGCATAATCGAAGATATTCATCATCCTCTTTGTCACAGAAACCGATAAGCTAGGTTGTAAATCAAATGTGAATTAAAGTAGGATGAGAGGTAAGAACTAGCAGCGGTCTTTTATCAGGGTATTTTTAGAAGTCTCAAATTCAAGTCTGAGATATCGACGGGTCCTGTCCTCTTTATGAGTATCGCTTTGTTTCGAACAATCAAATGAGTGAAGAGTTGTTTTACATGTAGTTTAAACGTTTCCAAGTCCATGTTAGGATACGAAACTATGACCATTGTAGGAGCTCTGGAACCTCGTAAACATTTCGTAAAATATTGACTGATCACCATGTATATTATCGTAAGGAAAGTATTGCGAGTTAAAATATAATTTGACGTTCTGCAAAGAGCAACCGTCAAAACAAGACATATCCTTTTTAATCTGATTCTCTCTGTCGGTTTGAAAAGCTAGAATTACGTATCGAGGTTTTTCCAACTGAGTAGATGTTTTCACAGTCCAACTGTGACGGTCAGGTCTGTGGTAATGTTGGATACTCGTGCATTTCCCAGGAACTATAACGGTACGTGAACCGTTGAATCTTTCTCAATCATTTTGTAAAGTTTGAGACGATACTCGTCCGAAAACGTGATGTGGGGTGACCCTCCAGTAGGACGTTTGGTTATTTATTAGACTGCAGCTGTCTGCATCCTTACTAATGACAGCGTTGGTGTCCCTGTAGTCGCTCTCAGGAGAATAAGCTCTTGTTTTACATTCACTACAATTTTTCTATATCTCTTCGGCGATAACCATAAATGAGCAGATCGCAAGGAAATACTGAATAGGAAAAGGATGGTGGGTACTCTTTATCTAGAGCCAAGGCCTCGAAGTCCAGCATGCATGTTTCCAAATTCCTATAAGTTTCTCCGTCTTTTTATGGAAAGTAGGTTTTTTAATTTGTATACATTGATCCCAACGTTTTTGATTAGTAGTTCTTGGAACGGTCATCTCAATACCCCCTCATCTCATAACGAATATCGTCAAATAGAGAATATGCTATTGCATTGTTTACCGAGAACGGACACAGACCATCCGGCAGATCCGATCTGCCTTTTAGACCAGAACAAATAGTGACCACAGATAAAGATGATGTAAAGTGCTTTCAAACGGATGCTGTTAATTATATCCTGTTGACTTTAGGTATCCTGATTTCGTCAATTATGTAGTTAAAGGTGGTATGTAAGCGAGAGACCGGCTTTGTGAGAATGATCTCTTCCATACCATCGTAACAATGTCACTGTACATTACGGAGTGTTTCTATGTTCAACATACTTATTTAGTTAACTTTGAAGCCCTCTAAAGCTATATAACTCAGTAACCTTAACTCGATTTGGAGTTGTGATACCTTCTGATGCGTCTTAGACGTTTGAACAGTTCTTTAATCGGACCCTCCTATAAATACTAATCCCATTGCGTTGTCTCCGATGTGTAGACGCACAGACACAAACTGTTTCTATGAGAAAGTTTTATCAGTAATACACCGTCTTGAATCTTTTAAACGACACGGTAATATTATTCACTCTTTTGAGTCGTTTACAGGAATGAGAGATAATGTGAAGAGAGTTGTGGTGTATCCGTTATATCTTGAATGCCTGTGGTGGCGATTTTAATTAATTACCTCGTGTATCGTATGCCGCCTCTCGGAAATCGTTGTCATAGGATCTATCCGTAAATATTACACTCTAACTCTGACGGTGTTTACTTTAATTATATCCCAGACTGGTCTATCTGAACAATGCTTTTCACCCTCATTCAACACCTTTGGACTGAATTCTAGTAGTTGTACCGACCGTTTCCAGTTAATCGAAATAAAACTATTTGACTGCAAGTAATTTCAGATTGTAGAGTAGAGTGGAGTGGGGCAAAAGTACGCATCGGGTAAAAGTACGCGAAGTGAGGGTATCTTAGGGTTAGGCAGGCTGCAGTTGGCAGCAATGCTCACGTCTAGTTGCAGGTGCCGCCATTGTGATAGTGTGTAGTTTGGTGTGTCCGGTGAAGCTGTTCTTTAACAAATGCGTGGTAAGGTCCGCTTTTATAGAGATGATATTTTTGCTTCTTTGATGTAATTATTGTGATTTTCAGGAACTAGTGTTTCGTTTTCATGCTAAATGTGAATGGTTAGCGTGTAATTTTGAATAGGTAGGACAATGAATAGTTCCATACATTAGCCTTTTGTAATAGATGAAGGTTGATTAGTAATGGCTTTGCTCACATGGAGCATGTACTGAACAATATGCTATAAACCGATACTTGTTTGTATTTGTGTGTTTACATGCGAGTGTGTATAGTTGATGTGAGTTGTAGGGCAAAAGTAACGCATTAAGCTCGGTGGGGTAAAAGGTTTCGCATGCGAACTTTGGACCCCAATGAATGAGCGTTCTTTATACACCCACACAGATTTGTCCTTTCTATATGAATTAATAATAATATTAGTACGTTACATACATTTGTACCGCCTCAGTTTAGTGTATGTTTAGAGTGATTTCGGAGAATTTTTTTGTATGTAGAGAGTTACTAAAACTATTAGAGTTAGTATGTATCTCATCTTATTTTTTGATTCGTGGCCTACAGAGAAGAGAAAACTGATAGAAAAGTGTGTACTGAGAAGCAATGCTACAAGAATTTTCCCGGCTGGGGGGGGAAAAGAAAACATAGAAAAGGAAATGTCGCAGAGAAAAGCATGCATTAGAGCTGGGTATATCGGACGCTAGCTTTAAGAAAGGCGCCTGAAATCGGTTTGTGCAAACATTTTATGCATGCATAGCATTTTAGAGGTACAAAAACTTGAGTTAAATTAATTGTTGAGAATTCATTTAGATAAGTGTTTTGATAAGATTTATAAATAAAATAACCAGTGTTTATTAAGATTGTTAATGTGAAATTTAAACAACGCAAGTTAAAATTCAGTTTGTAGGCAGCAATAACAGCGAGTTGTTATTGTTACTGAGGGTGTGGGAGCTGCCAAGTGGGACGATTTAAGTCCAGTTTTTAATGAACAGTGAGTCAAGAAAAAGAAATTAGCGGACGATACGCTAATTAACTTGAGAAGTAGCCCATTTCAGTATGGGACTTCTTGAAATGTCTCCGGCGGTTTGAATGTTATTATGCAGAACTCTAATAACATTCACATGCTTTTAACCTGCAACACAAAAATGGCAGGTAAGGATTGGGCTATTAAGAAGTGTCATGACAAAACACAAGTTAGTCTATGCGAATTCCTTCTTAAGACGAGTTAGTTATGGCGTTGGGAAGTATGGGATTGTTAGTGAGACAGAAAGTTAGGTTGCAGGAGATTTTTTAGATTAATCTGGAAAACTGTTATGGCCCATATGTAATAAGTTTCCTCCATCTCTAGAATATGTAAATATGGATGAGCCTGGAATCAGTACAGTGCCTACTAAAACGGCCTAAGGAGTAGTGTCTCTTCGAAGGTAAGAAAGACTAGTTAGCAAGGTATCATCTGCAGAGAGGGAAGTGAATACAATCATCAGGCGCGAGCTCAGGCAGTCGAATGGTACATTATTGTACACCTGTCAGTGATCATTTATCCAGATAGGAATAACGATGAAAACAGGAATTGATGAATGGAGCCACCCCTAATTTCTATAATGATGTGTTCAGACAGTGGTACAGCAATTCAGGAATTGTTCATAGATTGGTTTAAAGCAGTTTTCCAAGAAACGATGATGATTGCCCACCTAAGTATAATCCAGTGTTATTGTGCTTGACAATCATCGAATCACATATAACTCTGGAGGGTGTTTTGTACAGCATGAGAAACGTAACATTCATTAAACAATTCCACACCCACAATCAAAGGCCATAATTATCCAGCCCTCCTTGACGCTGTTTCTTAAAAATTATTGTAAAATCCTGGTCTTTGGGGTCCTCCAGAACCAACAGGTAGATTCACTCTAGTACATTCTACTTTAAAAGTATCACTGCTTGTTATTGACTCTGCGTTACTTTGTACAATACCTCCAAAAATGTTCCAAATAATATCCTCATCAATTTCGGAAGCGGGTCTGAAGGCTACATACCCAGGCTCTTTATTTTTGAAATTAATACTAGTTAAGGTGAACCCAAGCTGGTCAGTATCTGCAGCGCTAGATTTCATTTTATTCACAAGTTCACTGATTCCCCGTCTGATCCAGTCAATTTCAGCAACACCAGGAGGAGGTTGGTTAAACTTCAGTTATGCGTCAGACTCGGCAGCAGACGGACGTGTGTCGCAGCGCTCCGTAACATAACCTCAAACGTTACTCATCAACTGTCATCTGTGCTACACTTAGTTGTTATTGTTAGCTGCTTCATAGTTCAAGCTGAACATATTAATGATATTATTAATTTGGTGTTTTCCGTGAAAGTTTGTGATTGCGCAACACCAGGAAAAATGACTGATTGTGGTCGCTGTGTGAAACCGATCCCTAAAACTGGGAAAAATGCTCCTAAGGTGGATTGTGCTGAATGTAAATTGTCATTTCATGGAAAATGTGTCGATCTTACACCTGACGACATTCAGTATTACGTCGAGAACAATACCGTATGGAGGTGTGAAGTTTGCGCCAAGGAACGACGTAAGAGCATGGCCCTTGAGTCATCTATGACCTCTACCATTACCAAAGAGGATGTTTTTAATCTAGTATCGGAATTGAGAAAGGACCTGAGAGGAGTTGAAGCTGGACTGGGCAAATCGATCAACACTGCCTTTGAAGAGTTAAAGGAGACTAAAGGCCTGGTTAGTAAACAAGGAGAGGAAATGTCGGCACTCTTAGAACTTGTAAACAAACTCTCCACAGAAAACACTGCCCTCAGGAATAAGGTCGCTATGCTCGAGAGCCGTATGGACGACATCGAACAGTATTCCAGGAGGGATACTATCGAGATACACGGTATCCCGGCTGATAGAGGAGAACAGATCGTCGAGGTGGTGAAAACAGTGGGGCGAGCCTTGGACCTGACGATAGATGAAAATATGATCAGTGCTTGCCATAGACTGCGAAACAGGGAAGGATCTGGCAAGCCCCCTGGAATTATAGTGAAGATGACCCGACGCATGGATGCTGAGGCTGTCCTCCAAAAAAGGCGAGTGAAGCGTAATTTAAATACGCACGATATAGGCCTAACTGCAAGTCCTGCGATGCCTATATATATTAATGAAAGCCTGAGCCCTGGACGACGCCGACTTCTGAACGCAGCCCGGGAAAAGAAAAGTGAAAAACATTACACGTATCTATGGATCAGAGGAGGCAAGATATTAATGAGGAAGGCGGATGGCGAACCTGTGAAAGTTGTAACTTCGCTGGCGGACCTGGATAAATTGTGAACTACAGTTTGTGGAAATGAGGTTAGAAAATTGTATATTTAGGCTAGTATTAGTTATCAATCCGACACTTTTTTTTGTTGTTGTGAAATATTAATAACACTAATAGTATAGTAGTTTTAAATCAAAATATTAGAAGCGTAAGGCAGAATTTCAATTTATTTTTAAGTGAATTAGAATCTGCTCGATTATTTCCTGATATAATAGTTTTAACTGAGACATGGATTAGTAAAGCTGAATTAAATTATTATAAAATTTCTGGCTACAATGCTTTTGCTAATTGTAATGAGGAGTACAGGGCGGGAGGTACCATAGTGTACGTCCGCGACTGTTATCAATGTAGCGGTGTGAGTGAGAGAGATGATATTAGATCAGCTGATGTTCTGCAGCTAGACGTCAGAGTCAGTGACCTTGAGCGCTTTACACTGATCGCAGTCTACCGTCTCCACTCTGCCTTGCGCTCCGCATTCATTGATGATATTGAGGATGTATTAACGGGTCTAGGAAATCGTAATATTGTATTGGTAGGTGATATGAATTTAGATATATTGAGTCAGTCAGCTGAGAGCGATAATTATTTGAGCCTTTTGAGCAGCAAGGGAATGTTTAATTTAGTTAATGAACCCACTAGAATTATAGGAAATTCGTCTACATGTTTAGATCATGTTTTTGTATGGTTCTTTAAAAAGGGCAATCTTCAGTTTGACTTCAAAGCTAATGTTTTCCATTATAATTTAACTGATCATTCTACTGTTCTGTTTTCAATTCACTTTTGCAATCCAATAATTAAAGATACTGAAGAGTACTATAGCCAGATTGATTTGGAAAAACTTACTGCTGAACTTATTAATGTAGATTGGGCTTGTGTATATGAAAAAAATACTGTGTCTGATGCTTTCCAATGCTTTATTGATGTGTTAGAATTAAGTATAGGTAAATGCAAGTTTGATGTACGTTCAAATAAAAGTAAACAGGTGCATAAATTAAAACCTTGGACTACTGACAGGCTGTCATTTAAGCTTCAAAAGAGAAAAAAAATTTACAAGTTATTGATGAAAAATCAAATAATGTAAAACTTAAACAGTATTACACTAATTTTCGAAATCAATTAAATTTAGAATTAAAAGGTTCAAAGGAGTCATTTTTTAGAGATAAGTTTGAGGGTTCGATCAATGATGTTAAGTCATAATGGAAAATAGTTGACGAACTAATTGGTGAAAATACAAAAAATACTGTAATAAGGGAGGTCGTTGGGGAATCTTGTATTATACACGAACCTAAACTTATCGCCAATGAATTCAATTCACATTTTTTAAATGCCCCTCGGAAATTGAGAGGTCAAATAGATCAATCGAATCTAGCGCAGCACACGGTTTTCGACAACGTATTCAATCAACGCATCAATCTTAAATCTTTTTTTATGCAACCTATTTTAAGTGAGGATGTTTCTTCATTTATTTCTAGTCTGAAAAACAACAAATCACCAGGATTTGACAAGGTCAGTTCAACGATGATAAAAAAAATAGCTCCCAGTATTATTCCGATATTAACATATCTCTATAACTTCAGTCTTATGACAGGGGAATTTCCTAGATGCTTAAAAATTGCAATAGTAGTTCCAATCTTCAAACGTGGGGACCCTACACAGCCAAACTGTTACCGTCCAATTTCTTTGCTCTCAGTTTTTTCAAAAATATTGGAAAAGGTTGTTAAAAAGCAGTTACTTTCATTTCTTAATAAAAACAAATTCTTTAGTAATAATCAGTTTGGGTTTCGAAAGGGTATGTCTACTGAGGATGTCTTACTTTCATTCATGGAATCAGTTTACGAGCCAATTAATAATAGTAAAAAGGTATCTGCATTGTTCATTGATATTACAAAAGCTTTCGACACGATTGATCATGAAATTTTACTTCATAAGTTATGGCTGGCTGGTATTAGAGGTTTACCACTTGACTGGTTTTCTAGTTATCTCACGGGGAGAGAACAAAGGGTAAACATTGGTGGCGTCATAGGAGATCCAGGGAAAATTGAATTTGGTGTTCCGCAGGGTTCTGTTTTGGGACCAATACTTTTTTTAATTTATGTCAATGATCTTTGTAATGGTTGTTTTAATGGTAAATTGGTTGCGTTTGCCGATGACACTGCTTTTGTTTATACAAACCATGACTTAAATTCGCTTTACCAATCAATGTCAAAAGATTTATTTTTCCTAAGGTTATGGTTTGACAAAAACTTTATGATATTAAGCGAAAAAACCAAGTTCATGTTATTCAGTCTGAGATTCGATTCCAAATTTAATTTCCCACTTAAATTTCATGAAACTAAATGCCTTGTTCCGCTTGTTCCTGATTGTGACTGTTTGGAATTACAGCAAGTCAATAATATGAAATATTTAGGTTTAATCATTGATTATCAATTGACCTGGAAAAACCATATTTCAAAATTAAAAAAAGAGCTTTATTTCAGTTTGAGAAAGTTTTACCTATTAAATCAGTTGTGTGGGTCTAACAAAATTTTAGTCAATGTATATCACGCTCTTGTAGGATCCAGGATAAGCTATGGTATCACATGCTGGGGTGGGACATACAGTACTACCTTATATCCGATAGTAATTTTTCAAAAAAGATTCATCAGACTTATTTCGAAAAAGACAAGGTTTGAACATACTTGGCCACTGTTTGTTTAGATGAAAATTCTTCCTCTACGGCATTTATATATTTTTAAAGTCCTAAAAATGTTTTACATTAGAAGCTCTGCTTTTTCAATAACAAGACAGCCTAGTTACAATCTTAGGCGGTACCAAGTCGTTAGTGTGCCTAAATCAAATTTAAATATACATCAAATATTTTACAGTAGTTTTGCACCACGATTATTTAACATAATTAGTTATAAAATTGGCGACTTCACAACACAGAGTTTTTGAAAAAATTGAAAAAATGGCTTTTTGAACAAGAAGCTGTCGATAAAATATTAAAAATAGTAAAGTAGGTTGAGTCTTGATACATTTTGAATCGCTTGCACTTACTTCTTGCCTGAATTTCCTATGTGTTTTTTGTACATCTATTTGTTTGCTTACTAGTATTTGTCACTATCTCTTTAGTGTCTTTTTATTTCTTTGAATTGTAAATATAATTACTTGGTATGTTGGTGAAGGAGATTTTTACCATTGAAGTTACAAAGAAATAATTTCCATTCAATAGCACAGTATGTTTTTTAATCAATTTCTTTTTCTTACATAATTTTTAAACTATGTGTTACGTTTCGCTGCTAGCCGTTTCATTCTTTTTGTTTAAAACAAGTGATGGAGATCCCAGTTCAGGCTTTGCCTAGGGGATTCCTATTTATTTTGCCTTATATTTATTTATATTGTTATTGTGTTAATTTATTCTACCTTTGTTGTTATATTTTGAACTCATGGTATTGTAAAAACTGTGTTGTGTACTTGTATATGAAAATGTACTGTTTTGTACTTGATTTTTGGCAAAATAAACATTATTTATTATTATTATTATTACTTAAAAGTTGTTTTAGAACCGTACAATCTAAATTTCCTAACATAGGTCCCGTTAGTACCAACAATATTTACAGGATCCATTTTAAAATTCAAAGATATAGACACAAAAACCAGTTAAATACGCTTAAAATAACGAAAAAAACGATATAATAATCGAATATAAAATAATCGACTAAAATAATCGAATGAATATAGTCAACTAAAGTAACCGAATACGACTTGTAGTTATGGTTGAGTTAGGTTATAACTTAATATTACAATACTCACCAAGAGCCACTTACCAACTTGGTTCCTAGGCAGTAGGCACCAACTAAATTGTCCTCTCTCCTGGCCCGCTTATATAGGGGTTTATGACGTCACTGCATGAGAAGAGGCACTGAACACCTTGATTCTCCCGCTCTTCAGAAAGTTTCAGAAGTTGGCGGAGAAAATGTTAGAAAAATGTGGTTTCTTGCTTATATCTCGAAAACGGTGCGTCCTAGAGCCTTGACAATTTTTTTCGACCCCCCGAAAGTCTTTACCAGCCCACCGGTGTACGCCATTTCCGACCTACCTATAACAAAATTTTCCCACGAATAACACCTTTGAAATTATCTTTACCCCCACCACTCCGGATCTAGTTTCGTAATTTACCTTCCGATTTAGTTCAAATTTGGTACACATATACAGATAGACATCCACTACAATGTATAAAGTGAGTTTTCTTTGTAGGATAACTAATATTGATTTTTTTCCTTTTCAGGTGGGAGTGATGAAGAAGAAAAAGACGTAGTAAAATTGAGTAGTAAAATCCATTAGATACATACTGTCGTATTATTACCATCCTGATCCCCCAGCTGATATAGAGAGTGAGGTTAGGTTAGGTTAGGTAAAGTAAGGTTAGGAAATTTGGCGGGAAACATGTGCGCCACCATCTTGGATGACGTCATCAAAAATGGACCAATCAGAGCTCGGGGCCAAACGCGGGCCCCTTCTACTAACACGGTACCGTGCTAGTAAAAATTCACTTCAAAACATACTTCCACTAACGAAATAAATAACACTGAAACAAACTTAACCACTAGGCCTAACAACAATATGAACAATCCCTTAATCAGTGCCCCAACATAATCGTTTTTCTTGCTTTGACTGTACATAAATACTTTAAAATGACAACAAGAATAATAAACCTCTAAAAACTTAAATAAATATAAATAACAAACAAAATTAGCTGGTATACACAATAAAAAAATATATGGCCAAAATAAATATCGTTTGGCTGCATCCAAGTTCATTCTGTAAAGACAACTTTCCGCTCATTTTGTGCAGGGCGTGCCCTAGTCGAGAACATCTTCTTTACCTTTTTTTTCTTTTACAATATCACTACCCCCAGCTCAGCCGCCGGGAAAACAAAATGGAATGCACTGACCTTAGGACTGAAAGAATAACACCCAGAAGTAGGGATGGCAGCGGAGTCGCAACATGGCTCTACGACATGGTCCTCAGGCCAGGCTAGCAGTGTGGAAGATAGAACTCCACCCGGACGACAGGCTGAGGGTTGAAACGTCCTACTCAAGGACCCTGGAGTTTTAAGTCTCTACCCACAAACTTGTCAAGACGAAGGTGGTAAAATTCCGTATGCCATTCTACTAAGGAATATTCTGAAATATACATGACGATACAAATATCCCATACGATACAAATTGAGATAATCATCTCAGTGCAAAGATTTAGTGTGATAGTTTACAACTCAATATATTAATGTGATAGCATCAATCTAGGTTGTTGATTATTTGTAAACCTAAAATCTTGATATCTTTTTATTCTTTGTTTTGATTTTGATTGAAAATTTTCACGCTCTCAGTTTTATAATCATTAATTTCTAGGCCATTAAAAGAACGCCATCATTGTTATACAGCTTTTAATATAAAGAGATATTATCTGCATATAGATACAGTGTTATTGATTTTTAGATCAAATGGTATGGTAGATCATTTATAAATACATTGAAAAGTGTTGGTCCCAAAATGGATCCCACCAATTATCCCATCTTTGGTAAACTGAAATCCCCATCCCCTTTGGGTCCTCTTATTGGTTTTCCCCCACCAGTTTTATAACGACCACATTTGTCAAGACTCATTTTTGTAGCCTATTAGCGGGAAGTCTGAATAAAACTAAACAATAAAGTAAACAAATACACATACTTATTGATTCTCATCAGATTTAATCAACTCATACGATTCCTCCATTATTGAATTTATTTCATTTACATGACCGGTGTTTCCCACTTCTTGTGATGCAAGTAGTATTCTCAGCCTGTCTACAAGCTCGTTTGGATCGTAAAAATATATTACATTAGGTTGTGAATCTGATAGAACCAATCCGCTGCCACTAGGCACGCTTAATGACGTCGCTGTTCCTACCTGATCTGCATGAGTCTCCATCATCGGATGCTTATGTTGTGCAACAATTTGTGAAATAATATTTCTATATTTATTACCTCTGTTGGAGCGGATTTTACATAATGCAGAATAGTTCTTTCAGTGTACATTTGTGTTTAAAATAATGGATGCATAATTATTCAGATCGTTTTCATCAAATGCGTACTCATTAGGATTATTCATAAATATTAATTCGTATAATCCACGAGTTCCCGGATATAACTTCCCATTGATTATGAAATCATTTTCAGATATTTTCAACTGTTTGTCACCTATTTTCCATAAATCACCATCCACATGTACACCATAGTTATGATCTATTTTTTCCCCGCAATTAATTTCATAAAATATTCTTTAGCTAAATTTCCGGTAAATGTATTTTGTATATATATTTTTAGCCATTAATTTACCTTCAGGCGTTTTTAACAGTTCCTCGCCCGAAGCCTGTTGTTCATAAATAACATGCTGTCTTATTGGTGGTGTTGATAACGGATTACTATTTATGGTTTCCATCAATTCAGGCGGCTCCTCGGCGTCCATATTTTCGGGCGGTTCAAGTGCAACTCTTTTTGACACAGGCGTTTTGACAGTACCATCATCGTATTCATACTCGCATTCATAATCCGGTTTTTAGGTAAATTAATTTTTTTGTTTTCTTTTAACACCATGTGGTGAGACAGGAACGTATCGTTTTGCGGCTGTCACCTCGTCTTCGTTTCCTTCAACGTTTTTTAATAATTTCCTTTTTCGTTTATTTACAAAACTATACAAAGACATCAAATTTAAGCACTGTAGTTCCCAATTTCATATAATACATGCATATATTAAACCATAATTTGAATAAAATCTTCATAATCAAGTGAAAATGTAACCTAAGTAATAAAAATACTTCCGGTCTGAGAGACCGGATGATACTGTTAGTGATCGAAAATTCATTATACGGTTAAAGTGTTAAAATAAAGTACTCAGGTACTAGTAACGGATTTTTTTTTTTAATTTTTAGGCCAGAAAAATTACCTCTCCTCCCTAAGTTATCATTGGCCCAGTAAGTATAAAGTTTGATTAGTGCACCTACTCCGTATTTAAATATGTTAAGTTATTATGGTGGCTTACACTATTACACATGACCGTGTTATTTGTTTATGTTTATTAAAAAAAAAAAAAACTATAAAACTATGCGGAACTGGGAAATAATTAATTTAATCGTTACTTTATCTGTATGTTTGTTTCAGGAAACACTGCAAAAGCACAACAGAAAAAGAAAAACAAACCCTAATTTTGAAAAACTGTCTTGTCTTGAAATCTACTGACACATATCATCATTTCGCACCACTACGAAGAAAGAGTAAGACACTTTTTAAGTCTTACACTAGAAGGTACAGACAGGAGTAAAATTATGGCAGACTTTCGAAGAGGTAATGCTATGTGGAATTCTAAACTTCAAAATGAAGGTAAAGCAATAATTTCTATTAGAGAATCAAAACGAAAACTATTTCTTTTTTCCGCAATTAATTTCATAAAATATTCTGTAGCTAAATTTCCGGTAAATGTATTTTGTATAGGGTAATTCCGGGTTAGGCCGGCCATACACGTTAAGGTATACCGGAGAGGTTTACCTGTACAGGTATACCTGTGCGGTAAACCGGAGCATCGAAGTTCAATTCTTTCTACTTGCGCAGGCGAGTAGACCTGAACGTGTATGTGAGTCATCCGGCTAACCTGCACCGGTGTGAGGTTAATTGTGGCGAATACTCAGAGAGCTTCGTGTTGTGTTTAAGTTATTGCTAGTTTATTTAGTTTATTGTCTATTGTTTAGTTTATTGTTGAAGCTATGTTAAATTCATCATGTCTTCCCGAAAACAGAACAAAATTATTGAGGAATTCATTGGAATTTATCGATCAGAACCGTGTTTGTGGCGGGTTAAGAGCAAGGAGTATCACAACCGTGACAAGAGAGAGGCCGCTTATTACGAAATTGAAGGAGGTAGAGCCCGATGCGAATAAGAGTGTGGTTGTTAAAAAAATAAACAACCTTAGAAGCAATGTGCGTAAGGAGAAGAAAAAACGCGATTTGTCAATGAAATCTGGAGCAGGTACGGACAATGTGTATTCACCAACGTTGTGGTACTTCAATCTATTTGAATTCTTAGGAGACAACGATGTGCCCAGTACTTCTATTTCAAACTTGGACGGTGAAGATGAAATCGTGATGGATGAGGTAAGTTATACTTTTAAAAATTCTAAGAAATATGAATGAGTTTATGTAAATTACAAAAAGTTTGACAGGATCGAAACACATTTACTAACACATTTCACTGTACATTTCTATATACATGTCTGTCCTGCCATGAAAGTTTGCCTTCATTCACAAAGTAGGAAGTGTACCCATTTCTTATCCGTTTAGCACCTGTAACTATGTTCCCTTGGTTAAGACGTTGCAATGGGGTCATGTTTGATTCAGAGGAATCCAAACCTTGATTAGCAATAGTGCCATCACAATTTTCTTGATGTATATAGTACTTGGAGGGGCATAAGAGGTTGGCTGTTGTGCAATCAAAAAATTGTGTAAAGCACAAGTTGCTTTCACTACTTTTATTATGTTTTCTGGTTCCAAATTTATTTGAGTGTGGAAGATCCTGAATCTAGCTGCAAGTATTCCAAAGCTATTTTCAACAACATGTCTTGCTCTTGAAATACGGTAATTGTAAATCTCTTTGTCAGCTGAATCTAGCTGCACCTGACGGAAAAGGCTTCATAATGTTTTTAGTGAGAGGAAAGGCGTCATCGGCAACAAAAACATAAGGCACCTTTTTGAAATTTTCCGTGACGTCATTCGGCTCCGGTATGGAAAGCTGGTTGTTTTTCAATTTTTCATAAAATTTAGTATTTTGAAGAACGCCCCCATCAGAATTGCGTCCATTTGTTCCAAAGTCCACCAGGAGAAATCGATAGCTGGCATCCGCTATTGCGAGAAGTACCAGACTGTGTCTGCCCTTGTAATTGAAATAAAAAGATCCAGAATTTGCTGGGGGAACTATGTCAATATGTTTGCCAACCATGGCACCCAAACAGTGAGGAAAATTCCACCGATCTTCAAAAGACTTAGAAAATTCCTTCCATTTCTCAGTAGATTCGGGAAACTGAAAACAAAGAAAATTTATAACATTCTTTTCACATGCATATATAATACGTTTCTATTATACCAAATTTACTTATGTTTATTTATGTCAAGATCTAATAATTCATGTTTCTTTTCAGGAGGAAACCGAAGATACTGTCCATAACACACCCCCTGGTGAAGAAACGTCTACAATTCCCCCTAATCCAAGAAGCCTTACGCCAACAGAAAAAAGAGGAGTGCCTCTGCGTCCAAACACAGCGAAAAAACGGAAAAATGAGGAACTAACTACCGACGTTTTGGGATCAGTGAGAGATCACTTTAAGAAGCCTCCATCTCAAGATGACTGCTATGACCTCTTGGGAAAATCTGTGGCATGTAGGATTAGAGCTTTAGACAAACGTCAGCGTCTTATAGTTGAAAAACGCATCAATGATGTCCTTTTTGAAGCAGAAATGGGAATGCTTAATACGCCTACAAACTCTAACTTTGACCATACAAGCACCAGCTCAAGTAGGACTTCAAGTCCTTCTCCAAATACAACTTTGTACGATTTTAATTCGCATCAAGCCAGACTTGCTGTTCCCGGACCCCAACAGGAACCTACACTCCCCTTGGCTAACTACTTTAGTGAATTCAACACTAGTTTTTGACTATTTCATTTACCTGATGTACAGTAATGTTCTTAACAGTCATGTACTAGTATTAATAAACTAAATGTCATAACATGTAAGTATTTTTTTTTTTTTTATTTTTTTTTTTTTTAACATACCTGAAGATATCCTCTTTTCAGCACAGTGTAGATAGCTTCACATGTCTCAGGAATTATTTTCCCTAGAGCTTGAGGTGACATTATTGTAGAATACTTCATGCATTCATAAGAACGACCCGTTGCTAAGAACCTAAGAGTGGCTGTAAGTCTCTCATGTGGTGAGATAGAAGTTCACCGTATTTTTCTTTTGGATTAGGGGTGTTACTAGTGAGAGCAATGTTTTGTAAGTTTCTTCAGTCATCCGCAAATAGTTGTGATAATCCGAAGGATCTGAGCATAGTTCTTTCAATAATTTTGTATGAGTATACTCACTTCTCTTTGTAAGCCAGTTTTTACACCACATCCTGCGTTTTCGTCTTTTTTTTGTTGTTTATAGCCGCTAACAAACCCACCAAAGCAATCACGTCATCTTGTCGGCTCGCCATTTCTCGAATTTATAATGATTCACTGATCCGGTTTACCGTAACGTGTGTGAGCTCTCGCCTATAAAGGTATACCGGAGAGGTATACCTGTACAGGTAAACCTCTCCGGTATACCATAACGTGTATGGCCGGCCTTAGATGGACCACCAGGATAGTCGGACCAGTGGCACAGTTCAGAAACTAGCCGCCAGAGTCCTCTGGCGTCAGTGCTTCAGTGTCATGGCGGCTACAAGCAGTTCGCTGTATTGTTATTGTAAAGTTTAGCTAGTTATTTTATGAGTTTTGGAGAAAAAACTAAATCAGGTGAGTCAAAAGTTTTTTCATGGTTTTATGTATAGGCTTATAACATCAAAATTTAAGTATTTAACTCGTTTCCAGTGTTGAATTAAAGTAGTAAAACGCTTAGAGAATATAACTATAGATGTGTAATGGCGATACACGCTGCGGGAGGCTCATACTGTGCTGGTCAATATAACTGTAGATGTGTAATGGCGATACACGCTGCGGGAGGCTCATACTGTGCTGGTCAATATAACTATAGATGTGTAATGGCGATACACGCTGCGGGAGGCTCATACTGTGCTGGTCAATATAACTGTAGATGTGTAATGGCGATACACGCTGCGGGAGGCTCATACTGTGCTGGTCAATATAACTATAGATGTGTAATGGCGATACACGCTGCGGGAGGCTCATACTGTGCTGGTCAATATAACTGTAGATGTGTAATGGCGATACACGCTGCGGGAGGCTCATACTGTGCTGGTCAATATAACTATAGATGTGTAATGGCGATACACGCTGCGGGAGGCTCATACTGTGCTGGTCAATATAACTGTAGATGTGTAATGGCGATACACGCTGCGGGAGGCTCATACTGTGCTGGTCAATATAACTATAGATGTGTAATGGCGATACACGCTGCGGGAGGCTCATACTGTGCTGGTCAATATAACTGTAGATGTGTAATGGCGATACACGCTGCGGGAGGCTCATACTGTGCTGGTCAATATAACTATAGATGTATAATGGCGATACACGCTGCGGGAGGCTCATACTGTGCTGGTCAATATAACTATAGATGTGTAATGGCGATACACGCTGCGGGAAGCTCATACTGTGCTGGTCAATATAACTATAGATGTGTAATGGCGATACACGCTGCGGGAGGCTCATACTGTGCTGGTCAATATAACTATAGATGTGTAATGGCGATACACGCTGCGGGAGGCTCATACTGTGCTGGTCCATCTATCCCGGACAAACGGGATAGATGGACTATTTCTTTTTGGGATAGTCGGACCAATTTTTCAAAAACATTGTTTAGATAAAATTGGTTTTATTTCGGATATTTTTCCTTTCAGAAAATGCCTACCCAGTACAAAAGAAAGCTTGGATCTACAATAAGCTCATGGTGTGAGAATGACTTGAAAAAAGCTATAGATGCTGTAAAGAAAAAATGTCTAGGTATTAATGAAGCTGCAAGATGCTACAATATCCCCAAGACTACCCTCAAAAGAAAAATTAAAAAAGACGTATTGGGTAAAGTCTCTCTAGGGCGCAATTCAGTACTCGGGCCAGAAAATAGCAAATCACATAAAACAACTGCAAGCTAGTGGGTTCACACCTTGCAGAGATACGGCGAGGGAAATGGCATTTAAACTAGCTAATCAGCTTGGCCTACAACACACATTCAATTGCGAAAATGAAATGGCAGGATACGATTAGCTTAAATCTTTTATGAGGCGAAACCCAAATCTTTCGATAAGAAAATCTGAAGGAATATCCAAAAACAGGGCACTCGGTATGAATAAATCTGTTGTCAAAGAATATTTTGATTTACTGGAGGAAACTATTATTAACAACGATTTAATTAATAAGCCAGGTCATATTTTTAAAATGGATGAGAGTGAATTACAACTAAACAACAAACCAGGACAAGTTATAGCTGTGAAAGGATCAAAATGTGTCGGTACTATTACTTCTGGAGAAAAAGGAGAGACAATTTCCGTCGTGAGCTGTTTCAACGGTGAAGGTAACTACATTCCCCCCTATTGCATATTTAAAGGGAAAAACTAAAAAAGAGGAGTTCAGTGATGGAATGCCTCCAGGATCTGCTATTGTAATGAATCAAAAGTCTGCTTATATAAACTCCGATATATTTTATGACTGGCTTAAAACCCAATTCTTACCAAGAAAACCACCTGGAAAAGTGCTTTTAATTCTCGATGGCCATTCATCTCATTGTGGTAATGTGGAGATGCTCGAGTTTGCCAAGGACAACTACATAGTTCTACTCGGTCTGCCAAGTCACACCACACATTTTTTGCAACCTCTTGATAGGACATTTTTTAAATCACTGAAGTCTTACAACAATGTTGAGTGTAATAAATTTATCAAAAATAACCCTTCAAGGCAAATCAATAGACTTCAGTTTGGAAAGCTTTTGGGCTCTGCATGGTGCAAATCAGCTACTGTTGAAAATGCCCTATCAGGCTTCAGAAGCTGTGGTGTAATTCCACTGAATATGTCTGCGTTCTTAGCTCCCGACCAAGATTCTACTGCAAGTCTACATGAAACTGTTGGAGTAAGTCAAATTAGAAACTCCTCTACTGACGAAGAACGCAACAGTACTAATAACCCTAATAATGATATTGATGACAACATTGCTATACCCAGCACTTCGAAAGACATATGTATAACTCAATTTCCTCAGCCTGAAGTATATCAGACTACCAGTCTTACACCTTCAAAAATATTGGCTGAGTTGACACCAATCCCAATTTTGAAGAAAACAATAACGGCTCGTGGTAAGGCTGGCTGCAAGAGTTGCAAAAATTCTGAACTCGCCGGATTCAATTGAAAATATTTTACAAATCAAGGAAAAGAAATAAAATCTATTTAAAGGAAAAGAAGAAAGAAAAAGGCTCCGAGATCGTAAGAGATCGATAATCGTTTCCAAAAATGAAGTAGATAGGCCTAGATCTAAAATAAGGAAAAAGTCATCTTACGTAAAATGCCTCCTGAAAAACCCTTGCCTTTGTCTCCATTTTGTAAGGACAGTGATGATGAAGGAATCCTTACGTTAAATGAAAATGAATGTGTAGGATGCCTCGAAGACTACGACCAAACCACTAAGACAGAAGATTGGGTAAAATGTGTAAAATGCTCACGTTGGATGCACGAAAACTGTACAAAATATGGTGAAATTTGCGGTAACTGTGGTAAACGAGAACTAAAAAATAAGAGTTTGAAAACAATTATTAAGAAAGAAAACAAGTAAAATAGGCCTATATTCTCTTAGATGTTAAAGATAACATGTAGTAGGCCTACATATTTTTGTTTATTTTGTGACACATTCTTATAAAAAAGGTTGTAATTTAACCCTTGATATATTCCTACTATAATATAGTTTTTTTGTGTACATATTGCAATACACTGTTGTATTGAAATGTTTGCTTTTTTATTATACTGTAGTACCCTAAATATGCTGGTCCAACTATACCCTATGGTCCATCTAACCCGGAGGGTATGGTATAGATGGACCAGGTGCCTTTTATTTTTAAAGTGTTATAATTTAATGTATGATAGATATAAATGCATTCTCTCTATGAGAAAACAATATTTAACACAACAAAATATCACAGTTTTCGTTTCATGGGAATCGGAGCAATAATCACTGAATAATGCAAAAACAAAAAATATGGTCCATCTAACCCGGAATTACCCTATATTTCTTAGCCATTAATTTACCTTCAGGCGTTTTTAACAGTTCCTCACCCGAAGCCTGTTGTTCATAAATAACATGTTGTCTTATTGGTGTTGATAATGGATTACTATTTATGGTTTCCATCAATTCAGGCGGCTCCTCGGCGTCCATATTTTCGGGCGGATCAAGTGCGACTCTTTTTGACACAGGCGTTTTGACAGTACCATCATCGTATTCATACTCACATTCATAATCCGGTTTTTATGTAAATTAATTTTTTTGTTTTCTTTTAACACCATGTGGTGAGACAGGAACGTATCGTTTTGCGGCTGTCACCTCGTCTTCGTTTCTTTCAACTTTTTTTAATAATTTCCTTTTACGTTTATTTACAAAACTATACAGACATCAAATTTAAGCACTGTAGTTCCCAATTTCATATAATACATGCATATATTAAACCATAATTTGAATAAAATCTTCATAATCAAGTGAAAATGTATAATCCAAGTAATAAAAATACTTCCGGTCTGAGAGACCGGATGATACTGTTAGTGATCGAAAATCATTATACGGTAAAAGTGTTAAAATAAAGTACTCAGGTACAAGTAACGGATTTTTTTTTAATTTTTAGGCCAGACAAATTACCTCTCCTCCCTAAGTTATCATTGGCCCAGTAAGTATAAAGTTTGATTAGTGCACCTACTCCGTATTTAAATATGTTAAGTTACTATGGTGGCTTACACTATAACACATGACCGTGTTATTTCTTTATGTTTATTAAAAAAAAAACTATAAAACTATGCGGAACTGGGAAATAATTAATTTAATCGTTACTTTATCTGAAATGTTTGTTTCAGGAAATACTGGAAAAGCACAACAGAAAAAGAAAAACAAGCCCTAATTTTGAAAAACTGTCTTGTCTTGAAATCTACTAACACATATCATCATTTCGCACCACTACGAAGAAAGAGTAAGACAGTTTTTAAGTCTTACACTAGAAGGTACAGACAGGAGTAAAATTATGGTAGATTTTCGAAGAGGGAATGCTATGTGGAATTCTAAACTTCAAAATGAAGGTAAAGCAATAATTCCTATTAGAGAATCAAAACGAAATGATTTCAGATCTTGTCCGAAATGCGTTGCTTTTTATACAGTGAGTACAATGTCAAGGCACTTTAAAAGATGTACTGGAGTAACCAAAGTAAAAAGAAACTTTTCCTCCGAAGTAAGAAGAACATTTAAAATTGGTCAACAATGTGATGAATTGTGTGATAAAATAAAAAAAATAATTATTCCTGGCATGCGTGACAGTGGTGACACCAGTTATTGGTACAATTTTAAATGATTCTGATATTATTGTTTGGAAATATGCAATGTTTGAAATTTGGTAATGAACTAGAAAAACAACAAAACCTTATACGTACAAGGTTAAGATACTGGGCTTGTAAGACTGGAAATTTGTAAAAAAAAAAAAAAACCAGAAGTCAGGCGAATCAGAGATATATTTCATTCAGGTAAGTGGAATGATTTTATAACCATTCTGCAGACAATGGGTAAACTGAACAAAGGAAACACTGTTGGTGAAAAATTCTACCAATGTTGTTATTCAAGTCGGCTTTCTTATATTAGTAATGTTGCAAAAGATATTAGGGCTTCCCTACCCAGAACAGAGGAAGGAAGTGAATATATTTCTGACTAGGTAGAGCCTTATGAACAAAAGTTTAGCAGCATCATTGGTGTTCATGCCACCAAGCTTGCGCAGGAAAAAAAGGAAAAAATCATGAACCTGTTGCAGACGATGTAGTATTGTTAAATACGTACTTAAAAAAGGCTCAGGAATCATCACTAAGAATATTGAATGAAAAATTCAAAATGAACCAGTGGAAAATACTAATAAGTCGACAATGCTCCTCCTCTTACTTTTAATAGAAAGAGAATAGGGGATGTGCAGATTATAACGATTGAAGACTACGTAAGGAAAGAGAAGATTAAGGAAAATAATGATGTTTTCAAAAGCCTTTCCCCAAGCGAATGGCTAATGGCATCAAGATACTATCACGTACTAGTAAGAGGGAAACTTGTAAGAACTGTACCGATATTGATTGATTCCACTTGGGTGGAAGCTATGGATAAGATACCTATATAATTTGCAAGAATTGGTGTGATTTATAAGGATAAGTGTTGTTAACATGTGACATTTTCATTCCTTTATTACAAGAAATTTTTATTTTGTTATTTGTTAGGTGTTTAGTTATATAAATTCATTCCATAACTTGCAAAAGTTTGTTTGATTTGTTGGAATAAGTGTTGTTAGCATGTTAAGTTTTTATTCCTTTATTAGATGAATTTTGTTTTGATAAAAAAATGTAGCTTGTTGTCCATGATAATAATAAAACCTACTTATCTTAATGTTAGCATTATAGGTCTCATGTGATTAGTATTCCAGTCCTTCTGGAGGTTGTCAGAAATTCTTGACAATATGTAGTCGAAAGTTTATATTTCCATCCTCATGTAGTTGGCAAATTTTCTGGGATGCTGTCTTAAATCGTTATACAAATTATGGTACTCCCCAAATAAATTCCTTTCCACATTGATATGATGTGCATAATATTCACGTTTTTTTTAAATCCTAGTTAAATAATCCTTTACTGCATTGATGCAAAAATTAAATCTTCTTCTTCAGAATCACTCATCATAAACTCGTTTTTAACAAAACATGAACTCACTAATTATCCTTTCAGTGTGAGTGTCGCGGCTCAGACATGAACAGCCAATAGAAGCAGAGCGCTACTCCCTCCTACATCGCTGCTACAATCGTTTATCGCAGCTCCGACATGAACGCATGTGGAAAGGCAGGAGATGAGCCGCACCCATGCGCTCTAATTGACTGCTCCGCCCCTTTTCATTCATAGACGATTTAAGTTTTTTATAGGCTGAGGGAGTTGGCCAAGGACATGTGTAAGTTGATGTTGCATTCTAGCAGAAGTTTTAGGAACTATTATTTATACTATCAACTGAAATATTTCATTTTGGATATCTTCGTTTACCGCGTTTGAGGCAAAGTAGAGGCTGGGTATATATTCGTTTGCCGCGTGCTAAAGGTTAAAATCTATTAGTACACATTGAAAACTAATTACAGCACTGAGAAAATATCTTTAAAAATACATTAATTGCACAGGGTTGTTAGAGGTAAAAACACAAGGAGATGGTTCCTAAGCACTAATAATTAATTAATGTACATTAAGAGTTAGTTAGAGATAAACGCATATTACAAAATGAACTAGGGAAATACTATAGACATTCAATTTTATTAATATTTTTGTATTATCATAATTTTCAATCAGTGTAGTCAAGCTTTAATGTTGTCTTGTATTCACGTGTGATCAAGATTGTTTACAGTTACACACAACTACAACTTTCACTTAACAGCTGTGCAGCGCAACCTCTACTTTATAAACAGAGGGGAGGCAGTGCTACCACACGCTGAAGCATACATTCTTGTGCAAGACCTTTACAATATATATGTTACAGTGAAAGTTGACGTTTCAGGGAAGGTTAACCTTTACTAGTCACGGTCGACTCTCGCTGGGCATCTTAGTGAAAGTTGAATTCTGAAATAACAAGATCAACTTTCACTAGTGAAGGTTGACCATTCTTAGTGAACGTCAACCTCCCCTACAGCAGTCTAGGGAAAGTTACACAGACGTACAAACAAGATCAACATCCACTAGTGAAGGTTGACAATTCCTATAGTGAATGACAACCTCCTCTACAACAGTCTAGGGAAAGTTAGAGAGAAATAAAAGACTAATCTTAAATCACGTATACTTTTATAACAAAAGTAAATTTAGAATTTGAAAGATGAACAAATAAGAACAAAATAAAACGTGAAACTATAGTCTACAATTTAAAGACTATAATAGAGACGAAAATACTATAGTCAACAATAATAAAATTATTTGTTGCAACATGATAATGCTTTATGGCATTTGGAATTGCATAAAACATTGTTTTTTATGCAGTAACACTTCTTTGTTTGGCACTTCTTGTTACAACTGCACTTAAAAAATCCTTGCCCACTTCCGGTTGACTGAGTAGTAGCAACTGTTCGTAAAGTAAGTGTCTTTTCCATTGGAATTTCATCTTCTTTTATAATGTTTACTGGACAAGTATTAAACTGGGATCTGCAAATAAAAAGATACTTGTAGGCTTAAATGTAAAATTACTGATTATTATACTATGCGGTATTAAATACGTTCAAACAAGTTAAACTTCATAAAAGTATTAAAAATGTAAACTAAATTGACGACTGTGGCCTACTTAGGGTAAGATTTTACTTGTTATAATAGAATAATAAAACTTACCGAGCATACAGCTGTTTCAGAACACCATCTCTGGTTCCTATGCGGTAAAATCCATTATCCACTACATCCAACACAACGCCAAGAATTGACCGTGCATCCCCTCGGCCTCGGTCCACATCAGGAACAGGAACTCTCACAGTGCAACCTTTGTCAACAGGTTGTAGTTTATGGTCAGATGTACTTTTCATACGTTTTGCTTGATCTGTTAGGCATTTGAATGCTTCTTCTCGTTGTCTTTTAATGTCCATAGTTGATTTGTCCAGGTCAGTTAAAAGGTAACTAGTACCTTCTAAGTGTTGGTCTTCGCTGTTCTCTGTAACACTCAAATCACCCTCATTTTCAAGTGTACTGGAGGTTTCCTGTATATTTTCACCTGTATCGTGCTCACCACTAACAGTAATGTCCCTAATAACGGCTTCAAGATCTTCTTCAGACTCTACATTTGTTAAAGCTTCAGTAGGGATACTGGAAGTAGCTAATCCGTGCTTAGGTGGACATCCAAACATGGCTTCATACGTGTTCTTTTTATGCCGCTGTGTAAAGCACTATTTTTCATCAACTGAATAAACTTCAGACCGTAGCTCCAATTAGAAGATTTGTGGTCATGCATCCATATGGTAAGCATATTTTCCACATCCTGGTTAGCCCTTTCGACACTGCCCTGACTTTGGCTATGTCTTGGTTTCCCATGGACAATTTTAAAATTAGGCCAAAAATCAACTAATCCATTAATAATTTTATTCACAAATTCCCGTTCATTATCTGACTGCAATACTGTTGGGGCGCCTAGCAAAGTAAAAATATCTATTATATTTTCACAAACCTCATCAGCTGTTTTAGACTTTAGTGCTCTGAGAACAACAAACTTTGTGAGATGATCTTGGTACACTAATATAAATTTATACTCGCCGTCTGGCTGCGATTGGAAATCGATTAAATCAACTTGGCATCTATGATTCAACTCTTTAAAAAGCAACGGCTTAACTACAATACCTTTCTTTAGGCTTTTTTGTTTCTGTAGGCAAGGCTCGCAGAGACTTAGAAAGATTGATATATCCTTGTAGGTTATATTCTTGTATTTTGTTTTTAAATGTTTCACCATGCGATCTCGCCCACCATGTCCGGTTGTAATGTGAGCATCATTTAATATCTGAAAAAGATCTTCATCGCATATAAAATACTTGATGCTATCTTGTTCAGTTACTGGGGATATTAATTTGGTGATTCCATTCACCTCAATAACATCATACCTTTTCAAAAACCGGTAGTCATTGCCATCCTTATTAGATTTTATTTTTACAGTCTTAACCTTATCAATAAGAAGCTCATACTTCACCTTATTCACTGAAACACAATTCAACTTGGAATTTAAGTAGTTCGTAAAACTGCGCAGATTTAGACATTATCGTTCATTAACACTGAACCACTTTAAAACATAAGCGCACCACCTTCAGAATTAAAATACCACATCAGGATATAACACACAGTTGCACAATAACATAACCTCACCAACACTGACGGCCGGCTGGGCGGGAATGTAATATGCACAATGCTGCAGACACCAGACATCACTGGCACCAGGTCAAGGTCGTTCGCCCGCCGTGCACATCCGCCAGATGTTCAACATTCCCTAGGCTGATTCCGTGAAGGTTCACCTTCCCTAGTGAAAGCTGATATATATTTTCTACTATCAACATTCACTGGTCATTTCAGTGAAGGTCGACAATCACTAGCGACGGTACATCTTGACTAATATTCAGCTTTCACTGTAACATATACATTAACTTATAATCATGTAACATTTGCAGAATGGTTTGTTGATGAAAGTAGCCTGCCGCATGCCACATTATGTTCTAGTATAAACTATTGTATATTTAATATTTAAATAAATCTTTTTTTGTTTTGTTATAGTTATTATTGGTCCTCGATGTTAAGTTTTGACTTATTGAGGCCAAAACAAGTTTTATAATTGAAAATAAATAAATAAAATACATCATATTACATGTTCTCGCCCCACCCGAAGATACTGGACAAAAATATTCATGAATCTTTCAGATATGAGTCTTCATGATGATATTGTACAAAATTAATACTGATCAGAATGTTGTTCTAACAAAAAGAAACTTCTTAGTCTATATTGTTGAAAATTTAACTTCTGTTCCACATCTGCAACCTGATGGAGATGTACTAGGACCTCAACATAAACTTGTAACACTTTCTGGAAAAAACAATTGTCTATATGCTGTATGTCTGGAAAATAACATAAAAAAGAAAACATCATACATTTGCCCTGGATGTAACTGTGGCGTCCACCAAAACTGCTTCCACAAACTGCAATACTTTTATAGGCCCACAATGCATGGTAAAAGAAAGCGTGCAACACATGGCGAATTACACCATTGTAAAAGAAACTGAAATGGTGGATTTTTTTACAAATTGAGAAAACACATTGTGACACCATTTTAAATTTTTATATTCTACAATTTCTGTAAAAAGAACAAATGTAATTGCTTTAGCTTTTAGAATGAGGTCAAAATGCGAAGTAAAAGTACATCTAACAAATTTGTCTCTTATATGATATATTAAACCATAGCACAACAAACATTTTGCAACAAATTGAGAAAACACATTGTGATTAATTCCAAGTACTAACATTACTGTATATAAATTTGTTCACTAAACCATAGCACAAAAAACATTTTTCAACAAATTGTGATTATTTCCAAGTATTGATATTACTATATATCGTTGGCTAAATTCCAACAGCACGTATCTCAAAGTTTTGTTGATTTGAGTTAAGTGTTGAATGAGTAACTATGGCCTATGCTTTACCTAATTTAACAACTCGTATCTCAAAATAATAGTGGGAAATATGTTTAAATGAGGGAAGTTTGAGCCACGTATTTTAGCAGTTGGTAGAAAGAAAACTAACCTCACGTATCTTGGTTTGTTTACAATAGAAGCACATGGGGAGTCTGACCAGCTGATTTTTTCAGGTAATTACAGTATGTTTACATTTAATAGAATAACATTAATAATTAATTGTGTTTATTTGTTATCTTAGAGGAATAATGAATAGTTTTATATAACTCATTTAACCTAGTTTTAGTAAGACTCTGAAATAAATGCCAACAAAATATTTTTTTAAGATACGTGTTGTTAAGGTAGGGGGCCCAAATATCGCCCATGTTCCTAATATCGCCTACTGTAGTAACTTGCTGGTTAGTGCTGCGATCTACCCATAAACGATTGAACTACTAACTAGCCGTCAGCTGGAGTAATCTATGAAAGTTTGGCAAGGTTAGCGTGTCTCAGTTTTATGTTGTGATTTTCCAAAGATATTCGCCTAAGGTGAGTTAAAAACCCATGTGACTTATTATTAGTATAAACTTAAGAGTTAAGGTAATTACAAAATGTTGCTGATCCTATGTAAAACTTCGGAAACAGCTGTTGTTCAAGTAATATTTTGATCCATTTTATTTTGCGTGTTTGGCTGCAGTGGCCGCCATGTTTGTTTGAGGGGTTGTTCCTAATATCGCCCACCGCAGTGTTCCTATTATCGCCCACTAGGCGATATTGGGAACACATTTTTTAAACATTTCGTTCTTTGTTTTTCAGATGGCGCATAGGAAAACATGGGATAAATTAAAGATGACGGAGGCAGTAATTTCAGTGAAAAATAAAGAAATGGGTTTGCTAAAAGCCTCTAAAATATTTATGGTGCCTAGATCGACACTAAAAGATTACGTAAAAAAAGTGAAGACGAACTAGAAAAGCTTCTTTTAGTTCCATTGGGGCGAAAACCTGTCTTGCCGACTGAAATGGAGGATGAGCTTGTAGAGTATTGTGTAACAATGGAAAGGTCTTTTTGTGGGCTCACAGCAAAAGATATAAAAAGAATGTCCTTCCAACTATTTATACGAAACAATATTGCCCACCCTTTTTCGCAGGAAACAAAAAGTGCAGGAGGGAAATGGCTACAGCTGTTTTTTAAACACCATCCTGAGTTGTCATTACGGAAACCACAACCCTTGTCCTTGGCCAGAATAAAAGGATTTTCACCTGAAAATGTGAAAAGGTTTTATGATATTCTCAAGGCAGAACTAGAGCGCGTTATTTCTCACCAACTCGGGTATTTAACGTTGACGAGACTGGTGTAACAAGTGTACAGCACAAGAGCATGCGAGTTGTATCTTTAAAGGGAAAAAGAGAAGTTCATAAACTGTCATCTGCCGAAAGAGGTCGCCTCATAACAATTATTGCTTGTATGTCAGCATCAGGAAACTTTGTTCCTCCAATGCTGGTGTTCCCACGGAAGAGAATGAAGCCTGAATTGATGGACGGAGCTCCTCCTGGCAGTATTGCTGCTTATCATATATCAGGTTGGATTCAGACAGATTTGTTTACTAAATGGTTTACACATTTCATTTCTTACGTGAAACCAACTAAAGATGATCCAGTGGTGTTGATTCTTGATGGCCACACAACTCACACTCGCAATTTAGACTTGATCGATCTAGCTCGTGAAAATGGCGTCTCATTGGTGTGCCTCCCTCCTCATTCTTCAGACCCCATGCAACCTCTGAATAAAACGTTTATGAAGAGCTTCAAGACTTACTACGCTCAGGAAATTGAGAACTGGCTGGTAAACCATCCATTTAGAGCCATTACGCTACAGGGATTTTGCCATTTAATCCTAAAATTTTCACCGATGAAGATTTCCTCCATCACCAGCAAAACACTAGAATGGAAGAAGAAGTCCAATAAATACAGACACCTCAACAAAAATCGCCAAGCTCAATCACAGTTTCCCCTACAGACATCAATCCTGTACCGTCTCTTTCTCTTCCAACAACATCGAATTCCAGGGCTGGATCAGCAGCTGTTGTCAGTGCTTCCCCCTTTAAAAATGCACTACTTGGGTCTATAGACAGGACAACGAAAGGTAAACGGCAGTTGACTTATGACTCAAGTAAGTCTCAGGCAAAGAAGAAGAGAAACAAAAAAAAGGGATGCCGTCTCCTGACTCAAATGATGACGACGAAGACCCATCCTATGTGTCAACGGATGACAGTGACAGTAGTTATGGTGATGATGATGCTCAATGTGGACTTTGTGATGGTTTTTACTCAAGTGACAAAAATGGTGAGACTTGGTTAAAATGTAAGAAATGTTTCCTATGGTTTCATGAAGCTTGTGACAAAAGAAAGTCTAAAAAACAAAAGTTGTATGTTTGTCAAGATTGTAGCCAGTAACTTTTTGCACAACAAATCAAATAATTTTGTATTAGTATGATTAAAATTCTTTTTCAAACCATTTTTCAATGTTTCTACTAATTTTCCAATACTATTCCCATATGCAATATTAGGAACACATGGTGGGCGATATAAGGAACACTTTTTTTTAAGTTAAAAAATTCAAACTTGTCTTATTTTTTTTTTTTTTTTAATGTGAAACTGTGTTGTTTTAGAAAAATATAAGTTACGTTATAAGGTAATTGAATACCTACTTTACGTATTTCAACATCTATTTGAACAAAATGACCCATAATTAACCGTTAATTTAAATTTTCCCTTAAGTGGGCGATATTTGGGGGCCTAGTTTTTTTTTTATTTTTCCAGGGTTGAGATACGTGGTGTTACTTATACCTGTTGCTGAATCAGTTTAATAATGGATGAACAATATAGTGAAGATTATGATTTCATTGATGATGTGATGACTTTGCTTGAAAAAGAAGAAACCGTTCGTAAGTAGGCTTGTTATACAATTTTATTAAAAAATGTCAACTACCAGATCCCAAATTATAGATATTATTTTGTTTTTTCATTTATTCTCCGATCTCAATGGAATTTATAATAATATGCTACCAACCTGGAATACCGTCTTCAGTTTATGTATAAAAAAATTTGGACAGGCCTACTGCACGAAAACCATTTAAACAATGGAAATTCAAGTTATGTAAAATTAGGTAGGCCTAAATAACCTAGTAAAAGTAAGAACTAGCTAAAGCCATGAAAATATTGTTATTTTTTCAGGAACTGTATGAGCTGAGAATTTCAGCCTTATTGGAATAAATTAGAATTAATTGCACAATACAATAATACTTTTAGATTGTTTAATGATGCACGGCAGAAGAGAAGTGATCTTGATGGAGAACAATCTTAATTCAGTTACAAGTTAAAATTAATAACAAATTAATATTGTTCTTTTTTTTAGGAACTGATCGCATTAAAAACATTTGCCAAACTTCCGACAATACAACTTTTGAACTGAGGCGGTGAAAGGAAAAGTGGTGTAACTCACTTTTTTTATAAATTGAGTTAAGTCAATATTTGAAATCTCCATACTCAAATCTATTAGTTGCAAAGGTGGTGTAAGTCATAGTTAACCTATTGGCCGCATAGCTAGCAGCACTAGTTGGATAGGCAAACAGAACGCTAGTGTGGACGGTTTAACTGTGTTGGGGACCCCATATTGAGTTGTGGTGGGAGAAACGGCGTTTAATGTCGTCGTCAATTTGAGACGCAAGAGAGAGCTTCTACTTGGCTATACAGTCAGCTGTAGCGGAGCTGTCTGCTGGCTTTTGGTTTGTTTATCTTTACATGCTTATCAATAATTATTGGACCTACTGGACTTAATTAGTCTCGTCTATCTTATTTCTATGAATTTTATTTATAGTTAATTTATAGAACTAATGTACTTACAGAGACTGAAGAAACAGTTGACAAAATACTTGCAGCAAATCATTGTATTAATCATATATACAGTTAACTATTTACACAACATTTACAATTTGTTATTTATAAAATATTTACAATTAAAATGTGTTGTATTCTTTACATTATTTACATCAATTTTGTAGCCTGTACATCGATTTTCTTAAAGCCTGAAAATAAAATGACACATGTCAACAAATAAAATGATATTTTGTAAATGAACAACTGAATTGGGTGCAAATAAGGACCAAATGATATTTAATGAATAATGACTGTATATATTAAAATTTAATGTGAAATGTCATGTTATCATTTCTCTTATAAATGACTTCCAATACAATTTTCTCTTTTGTCGCAGGAAATAATTGTGTGTAATACTGCAACAATTATTGCAAAGATATTAGTAATAAATAGGCCTACTAGTCTAGACTAAATATCTGATTGCGTAATGAATAAATCAATAAAATGCAAGTATAATCATCAATTTATTCCTAGATTATTCATTTAAAAACTGTTCCGACTCAAATTGATTTCTACATTCTTCTTCACTATCTGTAGCAATAGTAATTATTTTCCTAAATATACATTTTTATTTGTTTTTCAGACATGCAATTTGATATGTTTCATACCCTGGCATGTACACGTTTGTATAATATAATAGTTATGCAAATTTTTTCGTGCTGTTTACTTGATATTTATTGTTATTCTTGTTGTATAATTTGTAATGTTGTCAAATCAAATTGTTTTTTTGTTGTATTTTTCATTCATATTATTAATGATTCAATCTCTATATTTGTCATGTTGATTTCATTCACTTTTTTGTTCCATAACATACACCTTGAATTGGGCAAATAATATTTATAGTTACCTATCATATTCACATGTAGTCGTTGTTATTATCTGTTATCTCATTATTGTATATTATATAGTTATCTTATTTACTGTTACCTTTATTCTAATTTATACCATATATTAGTCATATATTATTAATACTAGTAATAGTTTCTATTTAACACACACACACGCACACGCACACGCACGCACGCACGCACGCACACGCACACGCACACGCACACGCACACACACACACACACACACACACACACACACACACACACACACACACACACACACACACACACACACACACACACACACACACACACATATTGATATTACTTACATAACATCATTTGTGTCCATTATCAAATTCAAACTGATGTCATTTTTTTCCTTACAAGTAAGGATGGGTTTTGTAGGTTTTTTTACATTTTTTTTCTTTTTATAAAATGTTCTTTGGTGCACCATATTAAGTTTTGTTGATATACATTTCTTCTAAAAAAAGAAACAATATTTGTATGTTTTTCACTGCCTGATAATAAGGTTTCCATAATAATAAATAAATAACAAAAATAACAACAGATCTTTAGTGATTTATGTTAAAAAAACTAAATTATTATGAAATGATTTATAGCATATTTTGTCTGACAACTATGAGAAATTTATTTGTGATGAGATCAATCAGCATTTCTTGTACTAAATTACTTGACTTTTTCAAACATATGTATTGTTAACTAATTCACATTTCTTGTGAGTTGTTACTATCAATAAAAATAATATTTTATTGATTTAAAAGCAAAGAAAACTAATAAATTAAAAAGTTGCGGTTTGACTACTAATTATATATTAAGTAGTGAAATTAACAAATTAAAAAAGTCGGTTAGAAATTCACTTACAAAATTAAGAATACTGACTGTTTACAACATGTATATCTTAGTAACTATAAATTATACCCTCAAATGGAATATGAATTTAAAATCATTAAAAAAAATACCATACAAGGGATAACATTAGTGTAGAAGGGCATACAGTACTAAAGAACTGTTCAATAAGAAGATGTCATACAGGAGCAACTTTCCAAAAGAAATAAAAGCTTTAGTTAATTGATATAATAATTTAAAAATTATTATAATTGAAATGTATAAATAAATATTAGTTATGCAACAGTATAACATTGTTATCTACTTAAATATTCTTGGTAAACATTGATATAGATAAATAAATAAAAATAAGGAAACAATTGAAAATAAGTCACCTTTAAGACAGGAGAGCTTGATGTAGCTTGATTCATTGCCTCAACTGTGGTTGTTATTCTCTTTAATTCGTTGGTTACATACTCCATTTGTTCAGTTGTTGTCATTAGACCTTGTAAGTTTTGGTAAGCTCTGTCCATTTCATTTTTTATCTCTTCAAATGTTGTAAATTTCTTCACTGTGGAAGCACTTTGGACAAAATCTTCCAAAAGATCATTTTGCAATGGTAAGTCGACCATGTGAGATGTATTAGTTTCTAGCTCTGTGCTATCAATATCTCTTTGTATGTGTTTGGCTACCGCATGAATATGCTTGCACATGTTATTTTTAATACAGTTTTCTAGGCAAGTACAAACAAATTCATGGAAGCATGTATTACAGTGAGTGCATTGCAATTGGCATGTCCTGCAATTTTTTATTTTTTTTACAATGTAAAATTCTGACTGTGAGGAGGATAAAACTTGCCACTTATCATCTTCTTTTGTTATATACTCATTGTCTATTAGTAAACTTTTTTTGTGGGCTGTTCGCAGATTTCTTAATTTTGTAACAAGTTTTCCTCTAGTTAATTTTATAATTAGATCAAACAACTTATCTTTTAAAAGAGTCAAAATTGCACACAACGTTTTGTCTAATCTTCTAACTGTTTTCCCTTTTAAATATAAATGCTTTAACATTCTGTTGAAATTTTCAATTGACATATTTGTGTTGATTCCTGCATGAATTCTGTAAGAGTATGCCCAGGTTGAGTATTTCGTTTTGTAGTAAGTTTCGAAATATGTCAAGAACTCATGCAACTCCTCATCACATTGTAATTTTTTGATTGTTTTCTCCAAAAGTAAATGGAATGTATTTACATCAGTTTCATACAGCAAGACTTTGAGAACTTTATACATTTCTTCTTGCTTGGCTTTATTTTTTATTTTTGAGATAATATTTTTCCTCCAAGCTTTTAGCACATGCCAAGAGCAAAATATTCTCATATTTGCTGGGCCCATTGTTTTATACCATGCAGCATAAAAAGTCTCCTCCATATCCGACATGAAGACATTTATTGCCATTGGTCCTACTGTAGCCTTAATTGAATTAAAAAAAACCTCCATAATATTCTCATCCTGTCGGTTGGTAAACATGAAGGCCACTGGAAAACCTTCTCGCGTTTCATCCAAAGTTAAGATGGTGTATAATTGAAAGTTATAATTGTTTAACCCGTGAGTACCATCAATACAAATGTTATCATAGCCATAACTTTGTAGCATTTTCTTTTGAACTTTAGACATGTAAATTAACAAAAAGTCATCAGCTGTTAAATTATACTCAGAAGATTCTGTTCCTTGTGGTTTATAAATAAGCAAGGCTGTAGAGTCTGATTCATTGAGCTCTTTTACCCAAGACTCAATGCTAACTGGATCATAAGGATGTTTAATTGATTCTTCATGGAGATTGAAGCTTTTTTCAATATTTATTATATCTTTCTTGTTAGTAAGATGAAATCTATTGAGTATAGAGTTAGAAATTGAACCCCTTATTTGTTTCAACACTGTTTCATAAGGTTTCCCCGTTGCCAGTTGGACGGCTATAAACTTTCTTTCTTCATTTGTTAATCTGATGTGTCTCAATTCATTAGAATGACCCACATGACAAGGTATGTACGTAACATGCACTTCATCATTGTCCTTAAATACTGCCTTTATTGAGGATGGACAAAAACCGTTAATTTTGGAAGAACCTGACTGTTTTAGGTTTCTTTTCTTTGACCCTTTACATGTGTACATGCCACTTCTGTGGCAATGGTATGTTTCAGTTTTTTTGGAAGGGGTAAGATAAGTGCGCTTTTTCCTGAAAAATGTTACAGTTCCCTTTTCAATTTCTTTCTTCCAAGCATCAAATTCTATGAATGAACGAAACGTATGATATTCAATGTGTATGGAAATATTATGTTCTTTTTTAAAATGACTATATATGTTTTTGTTACTTTGACCTAATGATGCATGAGGGCAAAGAGGACATTTCTTCTTGAAAATGACAGATGTTTTTACATTATTATGGGTTTTTCTTTTGTGATGATTTAGATATATTTCTTTTTTAAAGGAAGCATTACATTCAGAGCAATTAAAGGGTGATATGGATCCAGGTTTGTGTACACGTGTTATATGTCTTGTCAAAGCAGATTTGTATTTGCTTTCATAGTTACACTGGCTGCAGGAGTAAATTTTGTTTTGTTGCAAATGAACAATGTTAATGTGTCGATCCAAACTATGTTTTGTTGCATATACCTTGTTACATAAAACACATGTATATTTTTTTTTCTCAACTAATTCATTTCGTGAATTTCGTTCATGAATATTTTTTTTATGCCTACTGAAATTTTTTCTATCACTAAACACCTTACAGCAGTATTCACATTTATACTTTTTTGCTTCCATCAGTAAAATTATTTGTAGGCCTATAAAAAAATATATTATTATATTAGTTTTTATTCGATTTTATTGTTATATTATTGCAACTATTGTATATTGGCGGATGCCGTTGAAAGAATACATAAATAAATATCTAATTTAATATTTAGTGGCAAGATGTTGTGATAAATAATATCTGTTACAAGTTAAGATGCCTGTTACTCTAAAAACTATTTTAAATATTCAATCAAGAATCAAGATTTATTAAAGCCACCGACCAACAATACATGGCATAGGCCACGTCAATTAATTAATTACAATATATGTGAATCCTTGCATTGAATAATTTGTAGACACATTATACATAAACACAACTAAATAAACAATGTGGTAATCACAGCGATAAATTTTAAAATATTTAAGACGACAGAATAAAAAGTATGGTACAACAAAAACAGTATTATAATTATTGCTATTTAGTGTTTTTTTGAGTTTGTCAACTTAATTTACAAAATGAAACACTTTTAATGCCTGTAGACTATGGAATATAAACTTTATTTAAATTGAAACTTTCTGATTAAAGTTAGAGTTTGAGGCCTTTAAACATAACTGACGGAGTAAATACAGATAAGTACTTTATGTTATATTCATAATGATAGTTTTGTTTATTTATTTATTTATCTATTCCAACGGTGAACACCATTTTACAATATTTTGACAGTGAGATATACATGCGACAAAGATATAGGCCTAACATTTTACATTAGCATTTTTTTTTTTTATATGAGACGCCGACACAACGATGTTCGTATTTTAAGGCGAATATGAATGGTTAGATGAGTGTAGGATGAGTGTGGATGAGTGTAGTCTTGTTACTATCTGAGTTCGACTGTTCCTCAGAAAGGGCAATTTATTAAGCCCAACAGCCAGGGCTTTTTTCCAATTCAATTCAAATATTCTTCATTCGAAGTTTGCATAGTATACCAAGAATAGTGTCATATGATATTATGATAATATAAATTTTACCTTAAAAACTATTAAACCTTATTAAACTATATTATTAAACTATTAAACCTTAGAACTAGAATATGTTCTTCTAAAGGTCTACAATTGCAATCCAAAGATATTTACAATTGCAATCCATAAGGACATTTGTAAATTAGAAAAACATAAATTCATAAGACATCAAACTTACATAAAATACATATTTACAATTGTAATCCATAAGGACATTAGTTAATTAGATATTTCTTTAATTCAGACTTAAAATTATTAAGCATTTATATGTACATTGATGGCAACATGCAATTTGTGTGCAAAGTGCAATGAACATTTAAAAGACCAACAGTCTTTTAGTTAGATTGATTGATTATGTATGTTTAACATTCTTTAAAGATAGTGATAAGGAATTAATTGATTATAATACTTACTGATTGATTATAACACTTATAATACTTTAAATAAAACAATTGTGATCTGTGAAGCAGACGACTGTGATCTGTGAAGCAGACGACATCACTCACTCATCCATCAATTCCCGCCATAGGGTTGGAGGGGCCCCTCCAACCCCCACCACAACTCAATATGGGGTCCCCAACACAGTTAAACCGTCCACATTAGCGTTCTGTCGTTTAATGTCGTCGTCAATTTGAGACGCAAGAGAGAGCATAGACAGAACGCTAGTGTGGACGGTTTAACTGTGTTGGGGACCCCATATTGAGTTGTGGTGGGAGAAACGGCGTTTAATGTCGTCGTCAATTTGAGACGCAAGAGAGAGCTTCTACTTGGCTATACAGTCAGCTGTAGCGGAGCTGTCTGCTGGCTTTTGGTTTGTTTATCTTTACATGCTTATCAATAATTATTGGACCTACTGGACTTAATTAGTCTCGTCTATCTTATTTCTATGAATTTTATTTATAGTTAATTTATAGAACTAATGTACTTACAGAGACTGAAGAAACAGTTGACAAAATACTTGCAGCAAATCATTGTATTAATCATATATACAGTTAACTATTTACACAACATTTACAATTTGTTATTTATAAAATATTTACAATTAAAATGTGTTGTATTCTTTACATTATTTACATCAATTTTGTAGCCTGTACATCGATTTTCTTAAAGCCTGAAAATAAAATGACACATGTCAACAAATAAAATGATATTTTGTAAATGAACAACTGAATTGGGTGCAAATAAGGACCAAATGATATTTAATGAATAATGACTGTATATATTAAAATTTAATGTGAAATGTCATGTTATCATTTCTCTTATAAATGACTTCCAATACAATTTTCTCTTTTGTCGCAGGAAATAATTGTGTGTAATACTGCAACAATTATTGCAAAGATATTAGTAATAAATAGGCCTACTAGTCTAGACTAAATATCTGATTGCGTAATGAATAAATCAATAAAATGCAAGTATAATCATCAATTTATTCCTAGATTATTCATTTAAAAACTGTTCCGACTCAAATTGATTTCTACATTCTTCTTCACTATCTGTAGCAATAGTAATTATTTTCCTAAATATACATTTTTATTTGTTTTTCAGACATGCAATTTGATATGTTTCATACCCTGGCATGTACACGTTTGTATAATATAATAGTTATGCAAATTTTTTCGTGCTGTTTACTTGATATTTATTGTTATTCTTGTTGTATAATTTGTAATGTTGTCAAATCAAATTGTTTTTTTGTTGTATTTTTCATTCATATTATTAATGATTCAATCTCTATATTTGTCATGTTGATTTCATTCACTTTTTTGTTCCATAACATACACCTTGAATTGGGCAAATAATATTTATAGTTACCTATCATATTCACATGTAGTCGTTGTTATTATCTGTTATCTCATTATTGTATATTATATAGTTATCTTATTTACTGTTACCTTTATTCTAATTTATACCATATATTAGTCATATATTATTAATACTAGTAATAGTTTCTATTTAACACACACACACGCACACGCACACGCACGCACGCACGCACACGCACACGCACACGCACACGCACACGCACACACACACACACACACACACACACACACACACACACACACACACACACACACACACACACACACACACACACACACACACACATATTGATATTACTTACATAACATCATTTGTGTCCATTATCAAATTCAAACTGATGTCATTTTTTTCCTTACAAGTAAGGATGGGTTTTGTAGGTTTTTTTACATTTTTTTTCTTTTTATAAAATGTTCTTTGGTGCACCATATTAAGTTTTGTTGATATACATTTCTTCTAAAAAAAGAAACAATATTTGTATGTTTTTCACTGCCTGATAATAAGGTTTCCATAATAATAAATAAATAACAAAAATAACAACAGATCTTTAGTGATTTATGTTAAAAAAACTAAATTATTATGAAATGATTTATAGCATATTTTGTCTGACAACTATGAGAAATTTATTTGTGATGAGATCAATCAGCATTTCTTGTACTAAATTACTTGACTTTTTCAAACATATGTATTGTTAACTAATTCACATTTCTTGTGAGTTGTTACTATCAATAAAAATAATATTTTATTGATTTAAAAGCAAAGAAAACTAATAAATTAAAAAGTTGCGGTTTGACTACTAATTATATATTAAGTAGTGAAATTAACAAATTAAAAAAGTCGGTTAGAAATTCACTTACAAAATTAAGAATACTGACTGTTTACAACATGTATATCTTAGTAACTATAAATTATACCCTCAAATGGAATATGAATTTAAAATCATTAAAAAAAATACCATACAAGGGATAACATTAGTGTAGAAGGGCATACAGTACTAAAGAACTGTTCAATAAGAAGATGTCATACAGGAGCAACTTTCCAAAAGAAATAAAAGCTTTAGTTAATTGATATAATAATTTAAAAATTATTATAATTGAAATGTATAAATAAATATTAGTTATGCAACAGTATAACATTGTTATCTACTTAAATATTCTTGGTAAACATTGATATAGATAAATAAATAAAAATAAGGAAACAATTGAAAATAAGTCACCTTTAAGACAGGAGAGCTTGATGTAGCTTGATTCATTGCCTCAACTGTGGTTGTTATTCTCTTTAATTCGTTGGTTACATACTCCATTTGTTCAGTTGTTGTCATTAGACCTTGTAAGTTTTGGTAAGCTCTGTCCATTTCATTTTTTATCTCTTCAAATGTTGTAAATTTCTTCACTGTGGAAGCACTTTGGACAAAATCTTCCAAAAGATCATTTTGCAATGGTAAGTCGACCATGTGAGATGTATTAGTTTCTAGCTCTGTGCTATCAATATCTCTTTGTATGTGTTTGGCTACCGCATGAATATGCTTGCACATGTTATTTTTAATACAGTTTTCTAGGCAAGTACAAACAAATTCATGGAAGCATGTATTACAGTGAGTGCATTGCAATTGGCATGTCCTGCAATTTTTTATTTTTTTTACAATGTAAAATTCTGACTGTGAGGAGGATAAAACTTGCCACTTATCATCTTCTTTTGTTATATACTCATTGTCTATTAGTAAACTTTTTTTGTGGGCTGTTCGCAGATTTCTTAATTTTGTAACAAGTTTTCCTCTAGTTAATTTTATAATTAGATCAAACAACTTATCTTTTAAAAGAGTCAAAATTGCACACAACGTTTTGTCTAATCTTCTAACTGTTTTCCCTTTTAAATATAAATGCTTTAACATTCTGTTGAAATTTTCAATTGACATATTTGTGTTGATTCCTGCATGAATTCTGTAAGAGTATGCCCAGGTTGAGTATTTCGTTTTGTAGTAAGTTTCGAAATATGTCAAGAACTCATGCAACTCCTCATCACATTGTAATTTTTTGATTGTTTTCTCCAAAAGTAAATGGAATGTATTTACATCAGTTTCATACAGCAAGACTTTGAGAACTTTATACATTTCTTCTTGCTTGGCTTTATTTTTTATTTTTGAGATAATATTTTTCCTCCAAGCTTTTAGCACATGCCAAGAGCAAAATATTCTCATATTTGCTGGGCCCATTGTTTTATACCATGCAGCATAAAAAGTCTCCTCCATATCCGACATGAAGACATTTATTGCCATTGGTCCTACTGTAGCCTTAATTGAATTAAAAAAAACCTCCATAATATTCTCATCCTGTCGGTTGGTAAACATGAAGGCCACTGGAAAACCTTCTCGCGTTTCATCCAAAGTTAAGATGGTGTATAATTGAAAGTTATAATTGTTTAACCCGTGAGTACCATCAATACAAATGTTATCATAGCCATAACTTTGTAGCATTTTCTTTTGAACTTTAGACATGTAAATTAACAAAAAGTCATCAGCTGTTAAATTATACTCAGAAGATTCTGTTCCTTGTGGTTTATAAATAAGCAAGGCTGTAGAGTCTGATTCATTGAGCTCTTTTACCCAAGACTCAATGCTAACTGGATCATAAGGATGTTTAATTGATTCTTCATGGAGATTGAAGCTTTTTTCAATATTTATTATATCTTTCTTGTTAGTAAGATGAAATCTATTGAGTATAGAGTTAGAAATTGAACCCCTTATTTGTTTCAACACTGTTTCATAAGGTTTCCCCGTTGCCAGTTGGACGGCTATAAACTTTCTTTCTTCATTTGTTAATCTGATGTGTCTCAATTCATTAGAATGACCCACATGACAAGGTATGTACGTAACATGCACTTCATCATTGTCCTTAAATACTGCCTTTATTGAGGATGGACAAAAACCGTTAATTTTGGAAGAACCTGACTGTTTTAGGTTTCTTTTCTTTGACCCTTTACATGTGTACATGCCACTTCTGTGGCAATGGTATGTTTCAGTTTTTTTGGAAGGGGTAAGATAAGTGCGCTTTTTCCTGAAAAATGTTACAGTTCCCTTTTCAATTTCTTTCTTCCAAGCATCAAATTCTATGAATGAACGAAACGTATGATATTCAATGTGTATGGAAATATTATGTTCTTTTTTAAAATGACTATATATGTTTTTGTTACTTTGACCTAATGATGCATGAGGGCAAAGAGGACATTTCTTCTTGAAAATGACAGATGTTTTTACATTATTATGGGTTTTTCTTTTGTGATGATTTAGATATATTTCTTTTTTAAAGGAAGCATTACATTCAGAGCAATTAAAGGGTGATATGGATCCAGGTTTGTGTACACGTGTTATATGTCTTGTCAAAGCAGATTTGTATTTGCTTTCATAGTTACACTGGCTGCAGGAGTAAATTTTGTTTTGTTGCAAATGAACAATGTTAATGTGTCGATCCAAACTATGTTTTGTTGCATATACCTTGTTACATAAAACACATGTATATTTTTTTTTCTCAACTAATTCATTTCGTGAATTTCGTTCATGAATATTTTTTTTATGCCTACTGAAATTTTTTCTATCACTAAACACCTTACAGCAGTATTCACATTTATACTTTTTTGCTTCCATCAGTAAAATTATTTGTAGGCCTATAAAAAAATATATTATTATATTAGTTTTTATTCGATTTTATTGTTATATTATTGCAACTATTGTATATTGGCGGATGCCGTTGAAAGAATACATAAATAAATATCTAATTTAATATTTAGTGGCAAGATGTTGTGATAAATAATATCTGTTACAAGTTAAGATGCCTGTTACTCTAAAAACTATTTTAAATATTCAATCAAGAATCAAGATTTATTAAAGCCACCGACCAACAATACATGGCATAGGCCACGTCAATTAATTAATTACAATATATGTGAATCCTTGCATTGAATAATTTGTAGACACATTATACATAAACACAACTAAATAAACAATGTGGTAATCACAGCGATAAATTTTAAAATATTTAAGACGACAGAATAAAAAGTATGGTACAACAAAAACAGTATTATAATTATTGCTATTTAGTGTTTTTTTGAGTTTGTCAACTTAATTTACAAAATGAAACACTTTTAATGCCTGTAGACTATGGAATATAAACTTTATTTAAATTGAAACTTTCTGATTAAAGTTAGAGTTTGAGGCCTTTAAACATAACTGACGGAGTAAATACAGATAAGTACTTTATGTTATATTCATAATGATAGTTTTGTTTATTTATTTATTTATCTATTCCAACGGTGAACACCATTTTACAATATTTTGACAGTGAGATATACATGCGACAAAGATATAGGCCTAACATTTTACATTAGCATTTTTTTTTTTTTTTTTATATATGAGACGCCGACACAACGATGTTGGTATTTTAAGGCGAATATGAATGGTTAGATGAGTGTAGGATGAGTGTGGATGAGTGTAGTCTTGTTACTATCTGAGTTCGACTGTTCCTCAGAAAGGGCAATTTATTAAGCCCAACAGCCAGGGCTTTTTTCCAATTCAATTCAAATATTCTTCATTCGAAGTTTGCATAGTATACCAAGAATAGTGTCATATGATATTATGATAATATAAATTTTACCTTAAAAACTATTAAACCTTATTAAACTATATTATTAAACTATTAAACCTTAGAACTAGAATATGTTCTTCTAAAGGTCTACAATTGCAATCCAAAGATATTTACAATTGCAATCCATAAGGACATTTGTAAATTAGAAAAACATAAATTCATAAGACATCAAACTTACATAAAATACATATTTACAATTGTAATCCATAAGGACATTAGTTAATTAGATATTTCTTTAATTCAGACTTAAAATTATTAAGCATTTATATGTACATTGATGGCAACATGCAATTTGTGTGCAAAGTGCAATGAACATTTAAAAGACCAACAGTCTTTTAGTTAGATTGATTGATTATGTATGTTTAACATTCTTTAAAGATAGTGATAAGGAATTAATTGATTATAATACTTACTGATTGATTATAACACTTATAATACTTTAAATAAAACAATTGTGATCTGTGAAGCAGACGACTGTGATCTGTGAAGCAGACGACATCACTCACTCATCCATCAATTCCCGCCATAGGGTTGGAGGGGCCCCTCCAACCCCCACCACAACTCAATATGGGGTCCCCAACACAGTTAAACCGTCCACACTAGCGTTCTGTCATTAAACGCCGTTTCTCCCACCACAACTCAATATGGGGTCCCCAACACAGTTAAACCGTCCACACTAGCGTTCTGTGATAGGCAAGGCAGATTGCCGCTTGGGTGGAGGGAAAAGTGGTGCAAGTGTGAGTTACACCATTTTTCCATCCAGCAACAAGTCTATTGACTTGGTCTATAGCTGCTAGGTTGTTGCAAGTGTTCTTAAAAGTAGCATGGAAATGGATGAAAGTGATACTTTTGACGATAGTCTTAGTGAACCATCTAAATTACAATATTCTGGAACAGACTGGTAACCATCTGGAGAAAGTAGTTCTGGTGAGTAGACCATTTTATTATTTCCATTTCTCAAGAGTAGATCCTAACCTCAATGTTTTTCACAATAAGGAAAACATAGTGAGTACCGTATAGCAAAAGTTTTTTACTTGCATGAAGATTTATACCTTAAATCTGTTTAGCTTTATGATCTTAAAGAATTAATCAGCAAGGGCGTTGTTACAATGAATCATTAGGCATATGCCTACTATTACGATAGGCTATATTTTAAATCAGGCATAGGCCTACTATAACGATAGTTTATTTAAACTAAGCATATGCCTACTATGACGATAGGCTATTTAATTAAGGCTTAGTCCTACTATAACGATAGGCTATTTAAATTAGGCCTTATAACGATATAGGTGGTTTAAACTAGGCATAGGCCTACTATAATGATACGTTATTTGTGGTCTTGGTCTACGTCGATAGTCTTGGGTTGAAAGGCCTTTGGTATGGGTTTGGAGTGGTATCAGGTATTTTCCAAGCTGTATGAATTTAACCAAATTTGTTTGTTCTTTGATTATTACTCCTGTTATAACACTGAAACTAATAGCTATTTTTTTTTTTTTTTTTTTTTTTCAAAGGATGAAAAAGAGGTTGAGATACCTGTTCTCAATGATGTAGAAGAAGAACCAGTCCGAAAAAAACTCGAAAAAGGAAAAGAAATGAAAACAAAAAGGCCCGGTTAAAGCGTTTGAGAAACTCAGGGTGTGAGTATAAAACGAAGAAAGGCAAAACTGTTGGTGCTAAGAGGTTTGTGAACGAAAATTGTTTGTGCAAAAAAAGTTTTGATAAGATGTCAGAAGAAGCAAGAAAACATGTTTTCCAGTCGTTTTGGAATTTAGGATGGTTTACTGCTCAAAACACATTTTTGTGTGGTCTTATCAAACAATGTTTCCCTAAGAACAGACGACCCACAACCCAAACACGTAATCCTAAGGCTGTTTCTAACAGTTTTTACTTGCATGCTGCTGGGGAATCAATCAATGTGTGTAAGAAATTCTTTCTTACAACCTTTCAAATATCCGATGGTCGCATGACTAGGGCTTTGAGAAAACTTAAAGTTAATGAACAAGTTGCATCTGACAAGCGGGGATCTGGTGCTCCATCCAACAAAATTTCAGATGAACGCATGCAAGCCGTTCGAGAGCATATTGAAAGGTTTTCTTCTTTTCAATCACATTACACTAGAGCCAAAAATCCAACAGAAAATATCTATCGTCAGACCTGAACGTTACTTTATTACACAAGTTGTACGCGGAGTATTGTTTGGAGAATGGTATTCTTCCGGTTTCTGTGAACATTTACCGAAGAACATTTAATACGAAGTACAACCTCCACTTTCATGCCCCCCGCTCTGATACTTGCAGTAAGTGTGATGCGTATAAAGTAAAAACAGCAGCCTTGAACGATGAGGCAGAAATTCGTCGTCTGACAACTGAATACGACATCCACCTGCGAAAGGCAGAGTTGGCTCGGACTTCAATGAACGAAGATGCAGAAAAATCAAAGTCTGGCCCTTCATACTACAGTTTTACTTTTGACCTTGAGAAAGCCTTAGCTTTTCCCAAACTTAACACGTCTGTTGCTTACTATAAACGTAATATGTACGTGTACAATTTTGGATGCCATGAGTTGGGTAATGGTCTTGGATACATGTATGGCTGGGATGAAACTGTAGCTTCAAGAGGGTCACAAGAAGTCATTTCGTGTGTTGCAAAACACATTGAAGCACCGTGCAGCTGGGGCTGAGCATGTCGTTTCTTACAGTGACACATGCACCGGTCAAAACCGGAATTGGAACTTTGCTCTCTTTATGCTTAAACTGGTTCTTAGTGACAACAACCAAATCCAAATCTACGATCACAAATTCATGGTAAGTGGCCACTCTTACTTGCCCAACGATTCTGACTTTGGTTCGATTGAATGCTTTAGTAGAGGAAAACCTATTTATTTATGTACCGAATGATTGGTATTCAATAATAGTGCAATCAAGGAAGAATAAACAATTCCACTTTACAGGGATGGAAAGGACAGATTTCATTAGCTCAAGCAACCTAACTGATGCAATCACCAAAAGGAAAAAAAATGTTGAAGGTGGACCTCTATCATGGCTAAAAATACAGTGGATTAGATGTGATGCAAAGGAACCCTTTAAATTGTACTACAAGGAAACTTTGAACTAGGATATGCCTTTTTCGGCAATAAACATTACTCCGAGTACAAGGAAAGGAAGGCCTCGTTTATTGAAGAACATCGAGCAAGAGCTCCTGTACGACCGACCCAGACCTGTCACAGAAGCAAAGAAGAGGTACATGAATGATCTACTGCCGTTCATCCCCCCAATTAACCATGAATATTTTTTTAATCTTGTCACTGATGCGGACGCCTACGATCCTGGTCCCCTTACTGACCACGAAGATGACGATCAAGATGACCCGGATAATATCGATGATTGACTCAAGTTGAATCAGAAAAGTTTGTTGATAATAGGAATATTCAGTGTTGTTTTTAGAATTAATATAACCTAAGATGATGACAAAATTTTTTTTTTAATTACCCCCTGAAACCTAGAAATATTCACGGGAATAGTGGTGTAACTACAACATACACCACTATTCCTAAAAAATATCAACTTAAATGTATGGACATTGGACGGAAAAGTGGTGTATGTTGTTTAAGCCCTAAAAAGTCAAAGAAAAAGTTAAAATATCTCAATAGTAACTTTCATCAAGCTAAATCATCTAATCTCAATGCACTTGCAACCAATATTAAAAATACTTTTGGTTTGTGGAGTTTATTATAGTACTTTTGGTAAAACCATTTGTATCTCAAAATGAGGTTAAATTGACTTACACCACTATTCCTTTCACCGCCTCAACTGTTAATGAATGACGCAGAAGTAGTGCTTGAAGATGGTTTATCGATATCTGATGTCATTCAAGAAGATATTATCATTTCAGTGAACGATATTAAATCGCCAAAGACTATTTATGGGAACAATTCACACAAAGTTGATCAACCTACAAGTACAAAGGATATTAATTGTTCTCTAGTCTCTAATTATACAAACGAAGCTGATACAAACATCGACAATAGCACGAATGACAAACAAACTGACGAAGATACAAATGATCCTGACGATCCAGACATTGGGTGATGTGAATAAAACCTAGCAATTGCTTTTACTAGGGATTTTCTAAGCAAAAGCTTCATTTCATGTGAACAAAAAAATAGCAAAGATTTTACTTTAAGGAACTGCTTGACTCGTTAGCAATTGCTAAACTGGTTAGCAAATGCTAGACGTTTCAGCAAATGGATGTGAATAAAACTTGCCTTTTCCTTAAAAGTGTCAGCAAATGCTAGAGAATTATCAAGCATGCCCCTTCACATGCTAAAAGGTTCTTGAAGTGACCAGATGTGTTTAAAATGGCTCAGTTTGTACGTGTTCGGAAACAGAAACATTACCGTGAACGTGTTGAGTGTGATGTTGACAGGTATAAGGAATTGTATCGCTTTACAGAAAATAATGTTGAGTGGCTGGCAGACAATTTTTTGGGTGAGTACACAGAAACTAGAGGGAAAGCTTTGTCATCAAAACAGAGGATGATGGTATTTCTTCGCTTTTTGGCAGACCCGGGTTATCAAAATGGTATTGCAGAGGACCTAAGTATCAGTAGATCAACGGTGACAAAAACTGTACCCTTTGTTTTAGAAAAAATTGTGGATAAATCTAAGGAGTGGGTTGTATTTCCTACTGGCAGAGGAATTGATGAAGCAAAAGTAAAATGGACGAGGCGTTTCAACTTTCCAACTGCGTTTGCCGCTATTGACTGCACACACATTCCTATTTCTAAACCAACTTTGTTTGGATGATTATGTTAACAGGAAGGGTGTAACCACTATAAATGTTCAAGCTACTTGTAATGCACAAGAAAAATTTACCAGTATCGATGCACAGTGGCCTGGTTCTGTCCACGACAGCAGAATTTTAAGAAACTCAGCGATTTATGATGTCATGAACAGAGCACAGGTAAATGCTGTTATCCTTGGTGATATTGGCTATGGAATAAGTCCATGGTTAATGACCCCCTACGAAAATCCAATGACACAAGAAGAAAAAGCTTACAACAAAATACATGCTAAAGAAAGAGTAATAATTGAGAGATGCTTTGGCCAGTTAAAAAAAAGATTTTCTATCCTTCAAAATCCTATTCGTGTAGCATTGGATAAAGTCCCTTCCATATTTTTAGCTTGTGCAACTCTACACAACATAGCAAAACATTTACAAGATGAATTTCCTTGGAATGACTCGGAATTGGAACAAGATAATGCTGATGGTGCATTAGGAGTGCCTGAAAATGAAGCCGCCAGACGGAGACACGGTCAAAGAAAACGGGATGAATTAAAAAATATAATTAGTAATATGTAAACTTGTATTTACTTTGGTACAGATCTTGTAAATAAAAGATTCTAATCAATTTCATATATAACACATAATTTCCTTCTGAAAAAGACCAGTTGTGTTCCTGCTTTATATTAAACAAAACAACCATTATAGGTAAAATTATATCATACTTCCACAATTTAATGTTAAATAACATAAACAACACTCTTAGAACGTAGATGATAACTTTGCTTACAAGGAGAAGTATGTTTTTCCACCATCTTCGGCGACGTTTAACTGCTGATCCTCTGTTTGTTTAAGTTTTTCTAATATGATACTTTCTTTTTCCTTCTGCATCCGGATTAACTGCAATTGTTCTAATAACACCAGTCTTTGTAGTTCTGCATTTCCCAAATTCTTGGTTTCTTCAGTTTCAAAAAGCTGTAGTTGAACCTTTTGCCTCTTACCACTAGTTGAACTGCACAGTCTTGACAATTGTTCCACAGACGTAGTACTGTTGGAAGTGCTTGGAGATTGTGCATTATCATTAGGAGTTTCTACACTTTTGGCTCCAGGAATCTTCGTAAATGTTGGGTTTGTATCAACTTCTAAAAACATCAACAGCTTTTTTTCCCAATCCTTTAAAACAATTTTCTTGTTTCCCGTTGAATTTTCATCATTTTTCTTCTTACGGTCGCCTTTTAGATTGTGTATCTTCTTTTGTAGTTTTTTAACAGTTGTCTCTTTGCCGAATACCTTCCCATATTCTGAAATCAATTTCAAATAAGCTTGTTCTTTTTGTTTTTTAATATTGGGTATCTGAGACTTATTTAATACAACAGGGTACTTACTAATAAGTTCCACAAACTGGTAATTTGCACAAAAATCTTCCTCACCATCGAAAACATCACTTCCAGATGAACTCATAATTACAGACACAGGTTAACTTTATGAAGACTAGACCACTAATGACATACTGATTGACAAAAGACAACATGATACAAACAAGAATTCCCAATTGGAAATACCAAGCAATTGCTATCTGGTTTCGGCATTTACTATCTAGCACTAGCAAAAGATTATTCACCTAAACTCTAGCAATTACTTTTAGGATTTGCTTTCACTTCTAGCAGTTGCTTATGCTTTTACCTAATGCTACAAGCAATTGCTAGGTTTTTATTCACATGTGCCATTGAGCCATCAGACGAAATATTTTGTTTGAATGAGAATGATATCATCCAAGAAGATAGTCACAATAATTCTAGTGCAAATAATACTCCTAATGAATCTACTAACAATAATATTCAAGATGATCTATGCGTTGTCGAACTTGATAATGATAACGGTAAGAGAAAAAGAAAAAAGAGATCCGAAATATCTTCATGGAATGTCAATATCCACAAGAAACTAAGGATGACAGGAAAAAAGTATTTAGGCTATAAAAAAGTAAAGTAGATGGCAAAATCACTGTCAAAAGGAGTGATAAAGAACATGAAGAAAGAAAAATGGGCCCTATGTGCACTTCTAACATTTGTAAAGCAAATATCAAACGAAAATGCACAGAAATTTCAGAAGATATGCGACATAATATTTTCAAATCGTTTTGGCCACTATCTTGGAGTGAAAAACAAGTTTACATTCGAGATCATGTAAAGAAATTTGACACAAAACAGAAAACCGTTAAAGAACAAAAGAGCAGGAGATCTGGTTCATACAAATACTACCTAAGTCCTACAATTAGTGATATAAAACCAGTTTGTAAAATAATGTTTTTGAATACCCTAGGTATGAAAGAATGATGTTTCAACATTGGGTTTCAAATACAGGTGATGTGACAGATGGCGAGGAAGAGCAGCATTCAGACCAAGAAGTATGTGATCCACAACAAGATGCTATAAACAACCAGGTTTTAAAGAGAAAAAAATATCTTTAAAAAAAAGATAATTGCTGACTGGTTTGACAGCCTACAAAAAGTACCATCTCACTACTGTAGATCGTCGTCATCTAAAATGTACTTGGAACCTTTATGGGATACCAAAATTGATTTATATCGATCTTACAGACTTCTGTACTTCAAACAACAAACCGTGTTGATCTACAACTATTTTTATGCAAGTATTTGAAGAAAAAATCTTTCAATATATGTACCCAAAAAGGATCAATGTGACACGTGCTATGCTTTCAAAGCAGGCAACATTTTAAAGGAGGATTATGATAAACATATCAGCGAAAAAATGTTGCCCGCTCTGAGAAGGAACTGGACAAGCAGAAGGCAATTAGTGGAGAGTTATACTGTTTAACAGCAGATATGGAATCGGTGAAGTTAACACCCATGACGAAGGCAAGTGCAATGTATTATAAAATGATATTGAACTCACACACAACTACACGGTATACAACTTGGCCAACAGGCATTGCAAATGTTACTTGTTTTCAGAGGTAGATGGTGATTTATCTGCCAACACATTTGCCTCCTGTCTAGTAGATTATTTGACAGAACATTGTTTATCTCCACGCCGCCCTATCGTAGTGTACACAGATGGTTGCACTAACCAGAACCGCAACCACTTTGCGTCCAATGTTCTACTACATTTTGCCATCTAAAATGATATTATGGTAACTCAAAAATACCTTGTAAAAGGCCATACGCAGATGGAGGGAGATTCAGTTCATGCGAGGATCGAAAAACAAATCAAGGGAAAGGATGTGTACCTACCATTTGAATATGTAAAATATACCAAGGAGGCCCGGCAAACTCCCTTCCCTTACGAAGCTGTATATTTAAAGTATGATTTTTTCAAGGATTTTACAAATATCAGCTATTATGACTCAGTTCGTCCAGGTAGAAAGAAGGAGGATGCATGTGTCGTTGATGTTCGTAGTTTCCAATACCTCCCCACAGGAACAATCAAGTACAAATTATCCTTTGATGAAGGTTTTGTGGATTTGCCAAGAAGACCAAACAAGATTAAAAAAGAACTGATGCCATCACAGCTGTTTAAAGAAAAGATTCCCATTCCGTACGCAAAATGGAAACATTTGCAAGACTTAAAGTATGTCATGTCATTCCAGAGGATTACCATCGTTTTTACAAATCAGTTCCTTATAAGAAATGATTTCGTGCAAAGGACAACAAATCAATATTGAAACAATGTAAGTTTTTAATTTTCACATTTTTTGTTACTATTTTAAAATACTGATTTGAATATTGTTATATTATTTTAGTTATTAAAATGTGGTTCCAAAATACATTTTTAGCCTAGTACAATCAAGCTTTCTTATTGTTAATAACCTCTATGAACAACAAACACTTATCTTGCATTAACTTTAGGTCAACACCACGTGTCTCGGAAAATTATCTATAAATCAAAGGAAAATTATATATTAGCCATAATAGTGTATTAGTTTAACAAACAACTTACTTTTATAATTTGATGCCATTTTCTTTTTTTAGTTTATTCTATAATACAAAAAAAATCAAGTTTTTGCCTCTCCTGAAAAGTTGTGTTTTTTAAGATACATGTTGTTAGAATTTAGCCATCGATAAAGTTTTTGTACATAAATACATAGAACAAAAAACATTTTTCAACAAATTGTGATTATTTCCCAGTACTAATATTACTGTATATAAGTGTTTGTATCCTCCTAAGTGCTTACTAGATTAATGATGATATAGAACAATAATTTTAAATAATCCCCAAATGGTCAAAAAGTTATTATATTTTTTTACTTTTTAAATTAAATTTTTACTTTGCTGATAGCAACTTTAGAAAACAGTAATAAGTTATTAAAAACAATAGTTTGTTTTCATTGCAAGTTAGAATTGAAACATTGACCAGTATCTATTATAGTGACCACTATAATAGATAAGTGGTCACTAAGCAGGTCACATAAGCAGGAATACTACAGTCAGAATGATGTTACTTTTAATGTTGAGATGAGTTCCAACATTTTATAAAATACCATGTTCCAACTTTCATATTCAACAATTTTTATAAAAAAACACATGTAAATGCTTTAGCTTTTAGAATGAGATCAAAATGCGATGTAAAAGTACATCTAACAAATTTGTCTCTTAAATGATACATTAAACCATATGACAAAAAACATTTTTCAACAAATTGAGAAAACACATTGTGACAAAACAAAGTCGAACGACTGTTCCAGTTTCTTCATTCAAGTAAGCCAGACATAGTAATTTTAACAAAACATAATCTTAACCCTTAATTGGTGCAGATGGGTCTGAGAGACCCCGTGGGAAATTTCGTACTGTATAATTCCCACATAGCACAACCTGGTGCCTCCCCCTCCACAGTACCTTCTTGTTTTGCCTCTCCCTGCCAGTAGTGTGAGTGATGTAGCCTAGAGTAGGTTAGTGTCGTCATTGCATTAGTTTTGTGGTCTGACAGACGAACTGCTCCAAGTGGCAAAGTTTTTAGAGGTGTGACAGATCCACTGCTCCAGTTGTGCCACCGGTTTAGAGGTCTAGTGGACCCTCTGCACCAGCAGTGTTTTTTGGTTTGTGATTTTCATGTTGAAATTGTATACAACTTTTTGATAGACTGTTTATATTCATCATGAATGAACAACCTGGTACTTCATCAAACGGTGGTAACAAATCCAGTGTACAGCCTAGTACTTCATCAAACAATGGTAACAGATCAAGATTTATTTTTCGAAATAAAAAAGTCATTGAGAGAAAAGTAAGCTGTTATAGTGCAGATCTTGAAGAGTTAGTGTACCATTTGACAATGAAGATTATGACGAGTGTGTAGATGACAGTGACGAGGATCCAGACTATGTGGAGGAAAGTGACCACAATACTGAATCAGAACAGGAATGTTCAGATAATGAAGAACAACTTGATAACTCTCATGCAAATAACGAAACTGTTTCTTCAATGGATATCGACTTGGACCAAAACAACGGTACAGTGTTGCCAGAGAATTAAGATCATGTTACTAACACTGACACAAACAATATAGCAAATGAAGATGTCACTAGTGTTGATCAGGTTATTGAGCAAGTTATCCAAATAGCTATGCTAACCGACCCTGCAGTTATCAGAAGAGGTGATAACACATATTTTTATGGAAGGAGAACCAAAGATATGGTTAAAAAGTCCGCAATACCATTTAAATGACGTAAAACTGGGCCAAATACAACTATTCGGACCCGGCAGGAAAATATTGTAACTAGATTACCAGGCTTGAGGGCTGCAGCAAAAAGTCTAGGAAACAAACGGAAGATAGAGGAGGTGTGGAGTTTGATTTTTTCTCCCGATATTCTGGAAACCATTGTTCACTGGACTAATAAAAAAATAAGGGAAGTCAGACCAAACTATAAAGAGAAAAAATCTCATACAAGTGACTTAGACGTTGTGGAGCTGAAGAGATTTATTGGGTTGCTGATATCAAATCAAATCAAATATTTATTTGCAATGACATTACAAAAATGTATAGCAAACGTCATCCCTATATAAAAATCTAAAACATACATCCCACATAAAAGCCTCTGTCAAAACATACATCATTTACGGTTGCACTCATATTCACTCATACCAAATCCCCACTTCCGACACCGGTTGTCAGTCTTCTGATTATGCGGTCTCCCAGTTGTATGCCATAAACTCGTCCACACTATAAAATGCATGAGACGCTAAACAGCGTTTGAGACGAGTTTTTAACGCCTTGAGCGTTGGGGCATTCTTAATTGAATCCGGCAACTTGTTGACAAAACGAACACCTGCATGTGAGGGCAAGCGTTCGTGGACTACCGTCCTGTGATTCCCAGTTCGGTAGTTATTTCTGTCACTTGTGTCGTGTGTATGTATGTCCCGGCCACTTATCATAACGCTTTTGGATATGCTAAATAGGGTTGTCTCCAGTATGTAAAGGCTAGGCAATGTCAACAGTTGCAATTTTTTGAATGTTTCTTTGCAGGTTTCTCTGAACTTTAATTGTGCAACAATGCGAACCGCTCGTTTTTGCAATTTAAATGCTCTGCTAAACTGATTTTTTGCAGAAGCTCCCCACAGCACCACACCGTAGGTGAGATGAGGGTAAATCAGACCGTAATACGCCGTCATTAGAACTTGAATTGGGCAGAATTTTGCTAACGTCCTCAAAACATAAATGCCTGAGGACAATTTGGAGCAAATATGGTCCATGTGCGAATTCCAGGTCAACCCTCGATCCAGGTGTATTCCCAAGAATTTTGAACTAACAGTCTCATCTAACCGTTTATCTGCCAGCCAAATGAGTGGTCTCTCCATGTCATCATATGGTCGCAACGAAAATGACAAAACATTACATTTTGAGGGGTTTACTTCAAGATTGAGACTGTTGAAATATTGGACACAATTGTTTAAATCAAAAAAAGCTTGTTGTTCAAGGATCGGTGTTAATTTGTTTCTGAATAAAAGGGTCGTGTCATCTGCGTACTGAATGAGTTGCCCATGCATTAGCGATGACCCTATGTCATTGACATAGATGAGAAAAAGAATTGGGTTGAGTATTGAGCCCTGAGGAACTCCATATCTCAGCTCCATTGGTTCAGATAATTTGTCTGAAATTTGGACAACTTGGAATCGATTGTTCAGAAAAGAGTGAAGCCACTTGAGCGGCACTCCTCTTACACCATAAAATTCAAGTTTGTCAAGCAGCTTAGAGTGGTCAACACAATCGAAAGCTTTTGACAAGTCGAGAAATACACTAAGTGTGTAATCTCGATCTTCTAATCCCTCAACAACCTTTTCGACTAGACTCACAACAGCGTCTCTTGTCGATTTGTTTTTTCTGAAACCAAATTGGTTGTCAGAGAGAAGGTTGTGTCTGTTTAGAAACTGCACCATTCTAATTAAAAAGAGTTTTTCGAATACTTTGCTTAAAACTGGCAAAATTGAGACAGGCCTGTAATTATTTATGGAATAAGGATCGTTTTTCTTTAAAATTGGACATACTTTTGCAACTTTAAGGAGGGAGGGAAAAACTCCATTTTCGAAAGATGAATTTATCAATTGCGTCAATGGTGTAATGATCTGTTTCGCAAACTTTTTAGTGAGCCACACGGACATTAAATATATATCGTTTGATTTTTTGGCTGGGAGCTGCTGAATAATTTTCTCGACCTCTTCCTCAACTACCGGAGCCAGTACCATTGATGTAACTGGGCTCCGTATACGCATAGGGGTTTCTTGTGGAGGTGAATGACAGGCGCCGAGCTCAAAAGCAACAGACGCGAAGAATCTATTAAACTCGTTTGCCGCGTCGGTCGAATCGTCCACAAGTCTTTCCCCAACTTTAACTTTAATTTGTTTCCGTTCTATTTGCTTATTGTTTATGATGTCCCACACCGTTTTGGGAACATTTTTAGATAACATGATTGCTTTGGATACATTATACGATTTTGCGGCTTGGATAACCTTTCTGTAAATTCTTTTGTAATTCTGGTAAAACAATTTGAAATTTTGATTTGTATTTGTTTTTTAAATTTTGGAATAAAATTTGAGTTTTTCTCTCGAAACCAAAATTCCTTTAGTTATCCATTTGTTATTTTTCTTTTTTGGTAAAGCATTGATTGTTTTAGTAGGACAACATGTATTTAAGTAAAAATTCAGGCAGTCTGAAAAATATTTAAAATTATTTTCGACTGACTGTGATGAATTGAAACATTTCCACTTTTCTTTAGAAAGGGAATCGTTGAGGAGGGCGATATTACTTGGCCTTGGTCTCTTTTTGTTTTGGTAATTTTGGGCTCCCTTACAATTGCATCCCCACTAATTACAGCCTCTTGGCCGTAGTGGTCGGAAATCGCTGTATTGACCACGTAAACTGCGACACCTGAGAGATTGGTGATGACGTTGTCGATCGCTGTTTGAGTTGTTGCTGACACCCGCGTCGGTGTATTTACTAACAACTCCAGGCCAAACGTTCTTAGCAGGTCGAGCAATCTTTTGGTGATTGGAGAATTGTCGACCAACGCGTCAATGTTAAAGTCACCCATCAGCACATAATTCTGTCTATGTGCTGATAGGTGCATTAGTAATGATTCGAGTTTTGAGAAAAATATACCTTCATTTCCACTGGGAGATCTGTATATGCCGATTACGACTATTTTTGAATTTTGTGTGTGAAATTTAATACCGACTGCTTCAAAATCTTTTTCGATCGCCTCATTGAGAATGAGCGTGTCAAAAGCATAATTTTGTTTCACGAAAATTGCGACACCTCCTCCTTTGGAGAGTTGACGGCAATATGAGCTGGCTAAATTGAAATTTGGAATTTGACAACGATCGATATTATTGTTATTGAATCCATTTTCAGTTACCACAAGCACGTCTGTTTGTAACTCCTCACACATGATTTGGATTTCTTCTAATTTGTTAGTGGCAAATTGGGCATTTTGATGAAGCAGTCGTATTAAACTTTGATTTGAGTTTGTGTGAGTTCGTTGAGTTGAGTCAGTCAATTTCGCCCGATGTCGGTAAGTGGGGCGCCTAAAAAAGAATTACTATTACTAGTGGTCAATCCAGTAGGCTGCTGGGTAGGTTGATTGGTCACCAAAGCCTCTGCGTAGCTGACAACTTGTTGACACGGTGTGAAGGTTGTCTGCGGTTTGGAGATGGGTGTCACTCCGAGGCGGTTAGCACGTGAAGTAGTGCCGGATCCGGCCGACTCTGGAGTTCTCGACTGGGCCATCCCGTCGGCTACGCGCTTCATGCCCTCTAAGATCAGACAGGCCAGTAGTCGTTTGCCGGCCATTCGCAGGTGCATACCATGCCTAGTGAAATAGCGTCTTCCAATAGAGTTGATGTTTAGCAGCTGCACCTGATTGGATCTGGCACAAAGTTCTTCAATCAAGTTATTGATATGTGCAGTCTGCATATGTACGGGGTGGCCCGCCGGCAGATCGTGTCGTATTGGTAGTGTGGAGACGATAACTGCACTAGATGGAGTGAGGAGAGAGGTGACTATCCTTTCGAGATGATTTTGTACATTCTTGGGAGCTCCTGCTGCAACGTCATTAGTGCCCGCTATCAACACTGTACAGCTCCTTGGTGGTGGTGGACTTCCAGACGACACAGTGACAAGACCTGCTCCGGGCTTACACATCCCACTCACTTTTATCTTGGGGCTGACTTTCTCCTGGCCAGGTGACGAGTGTGGCTGTCTCCCTTGATGTGCAGTAAATTAAAGATTGGTGGGCTGATGGTGTTTGGTTTGGGATTTAAAACTTGATTTTTATGCATCCTGTGCTGACTGTTACGTTGGTTTTTGTTAGACCTATGTGTCGTCCGATTATGATTGGAACCTGTAGGTGGTGTGATTTTTAGGTAAGGTTCAGGTACTTCTTCCGGCAGCTTTGTGAATCTGTTCTGAGTGAGGACTGGAGGTGATTTTTTTCTTTGGCACAAGATCCAGTTTTCCTGTTTTTCTTGTGAGAACCTACTTCCAAACTCGAGCTCCTTTTTTTCCGCTCTCAGGCAACTAACCTCAGCTTCCAGGACTTCGATGGTGGTGCGAAGACTTTTTATGAAGTCTTGTGTATTCTGACAATGTTGACAGATTGTCTGCTGTATCTCACACTGAGTGGAACAGTCCGAACGGGAGACTTGCTTCGGTGAGTCCGCTTGTGATGTGTTGCTGATGAATATCTGGTCAGTGTACTCCAGCAGTCGGGTATCTGATTCTATCGTGTGGTCGAGGACGCATTTTAGCTGGTTCTTGACCTCCGATAGCTGGTCCCTCAGTCTAATGTTCTCGGCTTCCATCTCGGTATTAGTAGTTGAGGTGTGTGTAGCAGGAGTTGAGTGATTACACGAAGCTGATGGTTCATTGGCTGGCGTTGACGGAGATCGAGGGGGCGTTACAGTATCTTCCGAGTGGCCAGAAACCTCCTCCTTAGCTACAGGGTTGGGGACCGGTGCACTAGTGAGAGTAGGCACGGGGTTTTTGGCTAGAAGACGACGCTTTTGTGTTGGAGTTGGAGTAAGAGACCTCATCGTCACTGGATGTGGTCCACTATGTGAATTGACCGAAGAGTAGATGGTGGTCTTTTCTGGATTTGATTTTATTGAGGCTTTACAGGATTTCCCCAAACACTTCCACACAAGATCGCCACTCTTGATTGTATATGTTTCCCGATATCTGTGGTTCTTGAACAGTATTGTGTCTTTTCCAGTCTTTGACACTTCCAATATAAAAGACATTGTTTATAGAGGTTTTTACTTTGGGAAGAAAAAATATTATAGTAAATAAATTAGTTACAAATAAATTGAAAGACAACAAATAAATAAATAAATATATAACAAATAAATTAACAGTTAAAAAGACGAGAACACATATAATTTAAAAATGATAAAAATAGTAGTTAATAAATATAAATAACAGTTCCATAAACGACTTCAGTGGCAAAAAGTAGGAGCAGACAGTGGGAATTGAACCGAGATCCTTAAACTTTGTAGTAATGAACCCTATCGCTAACGCCACTAGAACTGATAAGTCAAGAGGTCGGCAGTTGTACAAAGAGTGTGTTGTCTTCGGGTCAATGCAGCGTGTGGTTAGGACTTGTCAGTCTAACCTCAAACTGTCAAGCGAATTTGCTACCGTCATTTACTCACTTGAATCGACGAGAAATTGTCCTCCCTGGCTCGATATCAATACTTAACTAGCTAATAATAGTCACTGTATATTTTAACACGCTTGAAAATTAATATAAACCAGTTAATTAATACTAAAAAGACGGAGCGAAAAGTCTTTAGTAAACAAAAAGTAGGCCAGGCCTACCAACCCCCCTTATACTCAGCTGTCTTCAAATCTGGGAATAAATCTGTCCTGAGTTTGTTTGCTACAGATGGGACAGGCCGGGAAATATTTCGTTGTGTCATGTCTCAAAAGCGCTTTTTGTTCCTCCTCCAAGTCTTGCGATTTGACAATCCAGATGACCGTCAGGAAAGAAAAAAAAGACAATCCAGCTGCTGCGATCGACGAAATATTCTGTAAATTTGTTAGAAGTGAATATAACCTTAATTTCTCATTGCCCCAAAAAGTCAAAGGCTGTGATACTCCTTTCAACTTTACATCACTCTGAGAAAAAGGATGAAACGTCAGGAAAACCAGAAATCATCATGGATTATAATTCGACCAAAGGTGGCGTGGACTCTGTTGATCAGATGTGCGCCAACTACAGCTCTACTCGTTCCCAAAGATAGCCTATGTCCATTTTTTTTCATGATGGTCAACGTCTCAGCTGGAGTCAACAGCTATGTTTAGTACCGATCATATCCAGAAACAAATGATATGTCGAGACTAGATTTCATGAAATCTCTAGCGCAATCTCTAACTCACCCTTTGATGCTTCGCAGACTCAACTTGGGTTTCCTTACTCAGGATATAAAGTTCTCCATCAAAAGGATTCTTGTAATAGGAGAAGAAGATGTCCCTCCAAGGCGATACGACCATTTTGAGAAAAGAAATACCTGTGCCTTTTGCCATCCTAGTCTCAGAAGGAAGACAAAGTATCCTTGTCAGATGTGTAACAAGGCTATCTGCCTAGAGTACTCTAGGAACATCTGCCCTGACTGCTATAGAGAAGCACGTTAGCTGTGGAATGAATTTGTGACTCCAATGTTCCTTTTTTGTAATTTATACAAGAACTAACTTAGGTTATTATTAGTTTCATAATAAAACAGACTTATTTGAGTATATTAAAAGAACTCGCAAGACTGAAAAAAAGCTGCCTTTTTTATTTACCTTAAATTTAAACAGAATTTGTATTTAAACGATACCTTCAAAACTACTATGAGTCAGTGATGTATGCAGACGACACAGCACTTATTCTAGGCAACAAAAATAAAAACCAATTAGACATTGACTCATTTGTAGCATTGAAGATGGCAAAATAGTACTGTCAGGTAAATGACTTAGTATTAAACCAAGCCCAAGACACACCAGCTCATTTTCACAGCAACAGCAAACAACCTCCATGGACTACCAGATCTAGATACAACATCTTCTGCAAAATACCTTGGAATAACAGTCGACAACGATCTATCATGGAAGCCACATGTTGACTAACGCTGCCTTAAACTCAGTTCCAGCCTTTTCATCATCATCAGGATTAAACAAATCAGTAACCTGCAAACATAGCATACTACGCACTCTTTGAATCCCACATGAAGTACAGACTTGGGGCGGTAACAGCAACAAATCTACAAAGAGTGCTAGTACTGCAAAAAGAGCAATCGGATCCATATCTGGATTGCAACACAGGGATAGCTGCAGAACAGTCTTCAAGAGCTGAAAATCCTGACAGTCAAAGCAATGTATGTCCTCGAGACAATACTGTTTGCAGTTACAACAAGCCAAACCTGACATACAGATCACCACCAGTACGGGACACAAAATAGAAACAACTTCGTGCTCACCCAACACAATCTTCACCTACTCTTTACCAGACGACTTGAAGAGACTCCCTGAAAAAAAAACCCTGAAGGCAGCAGTGACCAAATGGCTCCTGGAACGTCCCATCTACACTCTAAGAGAATTCTTGGAGCTGAACAGAGGGACATCTTAACCTTTATATTTTACCTTTCTGCAATATATGAATACCTTCAAAGTATATGAATAAAGATATTTGTATTTTATAAATGTTTATATTCTAAAACTTTTGTAAAAAACAAATGTATAAATGCTTCAGCTTTTAGAAAGAGATCAAAATGTGATGTAAAAGTACATCTAACAAATTTTTCTCTTATATGATACATTAAACCATAGAACAACAAACATTTTGCAACAAATTGAGAAAACACATTGTGATTATTTCCAAGTACTGATATTACTGTATATAAGTTTTTGTACATTAAACCACAGCACAAAAAAAAAAAAAAAAACATTTATCAACAAATTGAGAGAACAAATTGTGATTATTTCCAAGGACTGATATTACTGGATATTAGTTTTTGTATCCACCTAACTGCTTACTAGATTAATAATGATAAAGAACAAGTTTAACATGTTGGCTGCCATCCTTAATACGAGTATTATTGCTCTAAATTGCTAAACATTTTTAAAACAATGATGTATTATTTTTACTGTACTACCATTTCTGAGTACAGAAATACTACATACATAGGCATTATACTGTACTATCAGTAAAAAGCATGAAAATATATATTACTATAAAAAAACTCCTAGTAATTATATTTTTAGCTGTCAGCCGATCAGACCGACGTTTAAATTTTTAATCAGAAATACGCTTAAAAAATAATGCTTCGGGCTGATCGGCCTCAGCTAAAACTACGGTAAATTTCATTCTTCTTGATAGAAGTTGGCAGCATTTGGTGCGCTTTTTCTCTGTCAGGTGTTTGTGCCTTTTTTTTCCCCCCGTGATTTTGACCAATAATCCCACCACATCGAACCCATCTGTTGTTTTCGTTAGTACTTGGAAAAGGAAGTGTTATTTAGAATGCTTTTAGTTGGATCGATTTTTTATTGTTTGAATATTATTTGTTTGAGGATGAGTGATAAGCGTGTTCTTAATGATGATGATATACGTAAGGCCATTGATTTACCAATGTCAAGTGAACTATGGAGATGGGTAACTCCGGAGTGAACGACAACAAAGGAACTACTCCGGTTAAGGAGTTACAACTCCAACTCCGAGTGCTAGTGCGGAACTAGTTCATTTCGGAACTAGAATAAATGAGTATTATATGTCATAAATATACGCATATAAAATATACAATACTTTACTTTCTGCTGGAAAATTCCTAAGACATCCATACTTTTTCTTTGTATAATAATTAAATAATAATAACTTTTAATAATTAAATAAATTAATAACTTTTTGGAACTACCAACAGAAAGGAGTGAGAACGAGATGCGCGCGCAACTACTGTCTGAGCGGCTGCAGTGTCGACGTATCTCTCCCCACTCCATAGAACTAACATAGTTCCAGAGTTGTTGGAACGATCAAAACAAAGGAGTGAAGTACGTGATGCGCGCGCATCCACTCGGAGCGACTCACTTGAGCTTCACTCCACGTTGAACTGGAACGACGTTCGGAGTTGGAACGACTCCGCGGAACTAGTTCCGAGTCACTAACCTCCCCATGCCCAATGTGTCAAATATGACACTAATATAAATTAATTTATTCCTACCGTACTGCATATAGGATTGAGTTGGTAGTAGTTCTGCAGGTTCCCGCTAGGTACCAGCATTGCCCAGTACTGCTCAGTTACTCAGCTGAATTGTTTTTGCTACTGTCAGTGAACATCTAAGATGGCTGACAACCCATTTGGCAGACTACCACTAACCTCTCAAAGTAAGTAAATAATTAAAATATGAAAATGTAGATATTACGAGTTGCAAAAAGATGGGAGTACTCTTCAATTACTATACAATGACATGGTGTAAAAGATTTAGCATGGTTTCAGTTGCTTTTTGGTTATTTTAGCGTTTGAAATTTGATGTGTCAAATATGACACAGTGGGACCAAGGCTTTGGTATATCACAATATTGTATCTTGTTTACATTTTACCAATCTTTATTTTAGGTTTGTAAACACAAATACCACTAAAAATAATCATGTCTAACTTATTTTCAACTGTTTTAAATTGGATTCTAACCATAGTTTTATTTTTTATTTCAGATGTTCTACAAGAGTTTTGTGATCGAATAAATTTCGGTGACATCTCCGATGTAGACGACTTGTCAGATGATGAAGAGTCCAACTCCACATTCCTTTTGCCCCCACCCAGGATTGATGATGATCCAGAACAAGAATCAGAAGTGGAACCAGAGTCATTACTACAGCCGGAACCAGAACTAGGCCTACTGCCACTGCCAGAACCAGAGCTACTGCCACAGCCGGAACCAGAGCCACTACCACAGCCGGAACAAGAGCCATACCACAGCCAGAGCTTACTGCCCCAGGGCCTAGTAATGTTGTTCGTAAACGTCCTGTACGTAAGACTACCGTTGCTATGCTTGGTCTGTTCCCGCGTGTGTGACACTTCTTTTAGTAACGTTTCTACGGGATCAGATGACGAAGAGAATGACCCGACCTTCCTTCTGCCTACAGCTGTGCGTGGACGTCATGCTGCTAGACCTACAGCTGCCCATGGACGCCGTGAAGCTAGGCCTACAGTTTCCCGTGGACACTATGCTGCTAGGCCTAGTACTTCTACTCGAGGACGTTGTGCTAGTGGACCTAGCGATGATGCTCCTACTCCCGTGTTACCCTCAGATATTCAAGCTTGGTCTATTAGTAATCATTTTGAACCACTTCCTGCTGCTCCTCGACACGAGGATCCCGAGCCCAACATCGAGCTCGTAAGTACTCTTGACGATTTTTCTAGATACATTCCGGACGAGGTATTGGAAGGTATAGCGAGAGCAACCTCAGCTCAGATACTAGCAACCAGAGGAACAGAGATGTTGCTAACTATTTCAGACATAAAAAAGTTTTTCGGGATGACCATGAAAATGGCATACCTAAAACTCCCGAGAA